>CM053592.1:66241447-66257912 GCA_028646515.1 Pseudochirops corinnae | reverse complement strand
TTTTGGAGTTCTAGGATTGGTTTAGAGTCCTATTTTATGGGTATTTTGGGGTGGCTATATGAGAGCTGCGATATGTTGCTGCTGCTATGCAGCCATCTTGGCTCTGCCCCTCTAAACAATATTTTCCAGTTAACTCTTGTACTTCCTTTTATATTCGGCAAATTTTACTTTTTTAGGAGTTGTTTTCTTCAGTGGACTTTTGTTCCATTAGGTCGATTTCATTTTTAAAAAATTGTTTTCTTCAGTCAATTTTTGTCCTTTCATTTCCAAGCTGTTTACTCTCTCTTGCATATCTCTCATTTATTTTCAGTCTTCATTCTGTCTCTTTTATTTGACTTTCTAAATCCTTTTTTGAACTCCTCCAAGAAGACTTTTTGGGTTTGAGCAAATGTACCTTCATCTTTGAATTTTCAGATGTAGGCAAATTGACAATGTCATCCTATTCTGAGTTTTTGTTTTGAGTTTTCCTAGATTCTTTTTTTTTTTGCTTTTTGCTTAGTTTTTGGCCTATTTCATAATTTTTAAAGATGAGCTCTCCTCCAAGGACACAGGGGACACTCTTCTGAGCTTCTTGTGATGGGGGCCATGGGCCTGGTCACTACTTTTGTGTAATGGGAACAGGGCGAGTGGCCAGCTCTTGATGTTTGCCTGATCTACCATGCTAGGGCTCAGGATCACCCTCTAGTTTGCTGAGGTGGGGCTTTGTGTGGGCCTGCTGGGCTCCCCTTTTAATTGAAATAAATGCTTCTTACTTATTCTACAAGTTTCCAGGGCTTAAAGACTACTTTCCTCCATCTCTTCTTTTTCTTTTTGTTTTTGAATGATTTGTTTATTTACTTTTAATTTACAAGATTCAGGTCCACATTTACTTGAGTTTCAGATTTTCTCCCTTCCCTTCCCCCCCCCCCCCTCCGCCCCCATGGTGGCATGCAATCATGTATAGGATTTGCAAATACTTTCACATTGTATAATAGTCTGGTTGTATAGAAGGGTTGCAACCAATGAGTGATCACTGGGAAAAAAAAAAGCAAAACCAGACATGAAAGAGAACGATAGCATGTTTTGCTTCACTTTCCATTTAAACTATAGTCTTTCTATATCTTTCTCTGAGTTTCGGTATCTCCTTCCATCCTCAGGCTTGTAGAGTTGTTTTTAGCTGTGAGTTTTTGAAGATAGTCCAGTTTAACAAGGTTGGTCATTATATGTACGATTCCTCCATCTTTTCACTAGCACTGTTATTCCGTTTTTTGTTCTAGGGCTCTATTTTATGGTCATTTGGAGGTGAATCTGGGAGAGCTTCAGAAATTTACTGTTTACTGTACCATCTTAGCCCCTAGAAGTCCCTGAAAATATTCTATTTATTCTTCTATTAATGTGAGCAGTTTATATTATATTTTACAGATGAATAAAGTTAGACTTTGGAAGGATAATTGACTTGGCCAAGATCACATAGGTTATATTAGAGACAAGATATGCACATGGGTTATCTGATTTCACAGCCAATTCTTTTTTCCACTTTAAGACTATCATTTCTGAAAGATTGAAATTTATATCCTTGATCACTTGATTCAGTGTACAGGTATAGCCTGCATTATTCTGATGCCTGAGGACTTGCTTCATGTTCCTTTATTTAAATTAACAATAAGTATTTACTTTAGTATTATTTTAGTTCTCTTAAGTACTTGCAATTTTTTAGTGGTATGCTGATCCTGCTACATTTTTTTTTTAGAAATACATTTAATTCTTGATATTTTCTATTTCTCATGAACAATTTTAGAATTTAGCTTGAGTGGGGGAGATGAATGTTTTAGAGAAAGTTAATCTAACAATGGAGAGACATCACTTTACCTATGCTATCTGCAAACATGGGCATAACGTCATATTCACTCATCCATCATGCTCTCCTACTCTACACTCAGGACTATGTTCAAAGAGCTTGACATGGCATATTGAAAATAATAGAGAGAGCTGTTGTTCCTTATTATTATTATTAGTTGTTGTTATTGTTTGTTTGTAACTGCAGCTCTAAGAACTGACTGACGATGAGGACATTCTTGTTATTCTATTCTACATACATTAAGTTGTAAAGTATGTTCACTTGGTTCCTTCCAAAATGATGTAGCTTTCTACCCAAAGCTCTGTGGCCTCAGGTTTCTCCTCACTATCTGAAGAGCCAGTCACCTAAGCAGTGAGGCTATGCAGTTTACCTCATGCAGGATGGAAAGGCAATCATGGCAGCATGTATTCACAGCAGTCAGTTTGTGGAGTCAGAAAGATAGGAATATTCCCTTCAAGGTTGCCTTTAGGAAAGTGAAAAAAAAAAGGGTGTGGAGAAGACCTGTTTCTTCATCCTACTCTTATCTTTAGAAACAGAATAAATAAATTAGGACAAGACTCTTCAAGTCAATAATAATGTAAATGAATAAATTAACTTTTAAAAATTGGATGTTTTAAATTTACTTGCTTTAAAATAAATACTCAAGTTTTCCTGTTTGTAAAAAGTTAGCTATTTATAAAAATTACTTTAGTGTTACTTTTTCCTGTCCATTCTCTTCACTTATTATTTTAGACATTTACTAATTCACCCAAGATATCTTTAAAGTAAAATTTATTTCTTCATGTTGATGATTTTAAATACTTAAAAAGTTTAAAAAAGAAAACCTCTAAGTGATACAAGGTACAAAGATATAGAATGTTTGGTGAAAGACATATTAGTAAGGAAAATTTAAAAATCTAGGTGGTGCTGTGCATTTAACGCTGAACTTGGAGTCAAAAAGACCTGAGTTCAAATCTTGCTTTAGATAGTTACTAATTATGTTACTCTAAGCATATCCCAATCTCTGTCCATCTCAGTTTCCTCATTGGGATACTAATACCCTCTGTTTGAGAGAACAAATAAGATAATATAAGGTGCTTAGCACAGTGTCTGGAACAAAGTAGGCAATACACACATTCTGTTAGTATTATTACTACTAAAACATTTAGGACATAAAAAGCTAGTATCTTTCTGGCAAACATAAAAGTTTGTAAATCATACATCTGCTTGAAATATGAAGAATTCAGGAAGCTGAATGTTTCTTAACTCAGATGTTTGCTATTTTGTACAAAATATCTGATTTATGGCATAATTTGTTTTCATTGGGATCTTCAAAATTCTATAGGCTGTACCTTCAGTGGAATATGGAAAAGGAAAGGATTTCCAAACTGAATGGAACTATTTGCTACAAAATTTAACCCTCCTTTCCCTTCTCTTCATGTGGACTTAGAATAGACTTTAATTCCATTTCCATTAGAACATGAATAATTGGCATATATCTCTTAAAATACTAACAATTTGTACTGATGTTCGAAATCTTCAACCACCTGGCCCTGTCACCCTTCTTGTCCTTTCATACCAAACTTCACACACACTGCTTCTCAGAAAGACTGATTTATTCACTATCCCCCTTTATTAGCTTGACTTCTTCTACTTCCATGACTTTTCTAAATCCTAAAAAATCACTGATTAATGGTGCTTATTATTGCAGCATATCTATAATAGCAGAATAGATTTGGTTGCCTAACTAAGAAAACCCTGGGAGGATTGATAGTATGTTGTTGTAATGTTTATCTCACTTATTTATAACACAATATACACTCATTAATCTCATTCTGTCGATCATAAATAAATAAAGGCAAGTGAAACAAAGCAAAGTAAAAGAAGTTCATCTTTCTGTTATTTTGACTTTGTCCTCCTCAGTCATTCCCACATAACATATTAAAGCTGTTTTAAATAAGTAAAGTTCCATTTTTCATTATTTCAATGGTTTTGTGATCTAGGCGGTTAAGTGACAAGTAAGATAAAGCTCTGGGCATGTCATCAGGAAGAAAAGAGTTCAAATGTGCCTTGGGAAACTTGGTATTTGTTTGTTCCGGAATAAGTTACTTAAGTTTTGTCTGCATCAGCTTCCTTAACTGTAAAATGGAGATAACAGAATCTACCTACTGTGATTGTAAGAATTAAACAAAGATTAGTAAAGTACACAGAGCCTAATTAATAAATGCTTGTTCCTCTCTCCGCCCTCCGCCCCCTACCCCCATTGATGTAGACATTGCCATCAATGATGCAGGTCACTACCTACCCACAACTTCTCACTCCTGTGAATATTGTCCATGTACCATAAATTCTCAAAATGATTCCAACTGGTGAATTCGGAGTTCGCCCTTAGATATCAAACATAGGTTATTTCTCCTATTCTCCACATGAGCAATGCACTATCTCCTTTTTTCTTAAGCTTGCTTTCTCTATGGGACTAGCATATCTTCTTCATTAGTCATAAAGCTCTGTGATGATGAGCTTCTCTGAGGGCAAGAAAATTGACATTGATATTATGCTGTACCTCACATATGACCATGTCCTGCTAATATCACCCTGAATGTTGGTGAGTTTATTAAAAGTCACGTCTTTTTGTCACTAATCAGTCTCTTCTTTGAGTTTTAGTCAAATTAACCTTTTCCTGACATATTCCAAAGCAATTTTGTTTTTGAAGAACAATCTCTTTCCAGCTTTTGTTTCTTTTTTGTTGTTTGAGTTTGGGATCAGGGTTTTTTGGGTTTTTTTTTTTTTCGTTTGCGTGTTTGCTTTTCTGTCCAGAGTTTCTTTTTAGAAGAAGATTCTTTTCTTGTATTGAGTTTGAATAAATTTCCTCTGAGCTACTTAAATAAAATAAAATGACAGAAACCGATGATTTTATTCTTTTGAACTTGTTGATGTCAATTAACTTCTCATATAATGAAAGTAGTTGGAAAACTTTTATTAGAAGGACACATTTTTTCATAAAGAATATTTTTTTTGCAAAGGTAACCATTTTATAATTAAAAAGAAATCTATTTATTCACATGCTTTGCTTCTAAAAGGAAGATAGAAAAAGTACAGAACTCATTCTTTTTCTAATTTTTCAAAGGCTGAAACAATGCAGTAAATAGTTTTTTGCAGACCCAAGGAAAATAGCACTACTTCACTTAAAGTCCAACTAACCTATGAGAGACTGAAGCCCTGGGGAGGATCTTCCTTATTACTGAATTTAATAATGGACATTTTTAAATATAGCGTTTTCCATACAGAGACTACTATTGTGGCAAATTGGAAGTAACTCAGGCTCTAGAGAAGGAGATCCTGGTTTCAAATTTTACCTCTGAACCATAATTCCTATATGACTTTGGGTGAGTTTCTTTGGGGGATGGTTGCATCTCTCAGTATCAATTTTTTCTGTAGAGTCTAGCTAAATGGCCTTTAAGGTCCCTTCACAAGCAAATCTGTGATTCTTTGATTCTGCAGTCACTCTAAGCTATTTAATGTCTCGTTTGTGAAGGTAGAATACCTCTTAATCTTGACAGCATTTGAATGTCATAATAAATGAACTTTGTTTACAGAACTAACCAAAGCAGAGGCAGAAAAACACATATAAACTTGCTTATTTCCTGCGTTCCCCCTGGAAAGAGTCTCCATACAAGAAATGTGGGTACCACTGAGTAAACAAACCTCCTGAATAATTTGTTTGTGCTGAAATGTCAAGTCAGCTGACTACAAAGCAGCGGGAAGTCATTATTTGTTTAAGGGCTAGATGAGGCTGGCACCATGCAAACACTTCCTGATGTATCAACAAACCGTATGGCTTTTTCGTGCAATCAAGTTGACAAATGCTGGCAGTCTGACTCCACATGAGTACAAACTGTTTGTAAATGCCTTAGTTTGTTTGGTATGGTAAAAGATTTCAGATATTTTGCAAGTGATTCTGGGAGATACCCTGATTTGGTGAGTATTTGGAGTGGAAGACAGGAAATGTTGCACATAAAGTGAAATTAAATTGATATTTCAATATTGTTTTAGTTTAGTAATAACCCTGGAATATTAATTCTTTTAGTAGCATATTCACAATTAGCATATGTTGGGAAGAAATTTCTTTGAGTTGTAGCCCTATCTTTTGATACCTATGTTGAATCCATAGGCAATGAATATTTTGGGAAAAGAATTCCATCCTGGGTAGAATAGATGAAATAAGACTGGATGGTTCTCAGAGAAGACTGGGGAAAAGAAGACAGAAGAAAATAAAGGAGGATGGAATATTCTTCTGTGTGGGATGTTCTCTACCTTATAAATATATGAGTTGACACTGTACACATACATAAACATATATATATATATATTTATGTGTATGCATGAATAATACATTTAAGAATAGGTTTCTATAAGAAATAAGCTCTTCATTATCTGCTTTCTCATTACTAATAAATTGATTTATAAAATAATGAAAGGATCATTTGCAGGGAATAAGAATTTAATTTGGAGAAAGGGATCTTTGGGGGAGAGTGAAAATACAGTTTTTCTTCTAGTATCTGAAGGAGTATCAATTGGGAAAAGAAAATGCTTATATTTGTTTGACTTGGAAATCAAAGTCGAAATTAAGACTAATGTTTGGAATTGGGAAAGAATGAGATTTTAGCCAGGTATAAAGAAGACTGTCCTAAAAAGCTGTCGCAAAGTAGATTGAGATCTCTAGAGAGATGATATTTCCATTGACTGGAGGGCTTCCAATGGAGACTGGACAACTGATTATCATGGATGAAAGAAAAAGAATTTCTGTTAATATTCAGATTACACTATGTCATGTCTGGTGTATGTGCCTTACAAGATGGAGATTCTTTGATCTGAAAGAGCATGGGTTACTTGAAAAAGCACAACCCCTAAATAATGGTGCCAGCATCCCTGGTATAACTCTCTTCAGGATAAAATTAAAATTCTGTGTAAATTATGTGAGTAGCCCAACACTCAGTAAATCAGGTGTTCTAACTAGAACTAGAATGAGTGATTTTTGTGTTCTGAGGTATTTAAAAGTGAAGAGGATGAATACTTTTTTTCAATTTTTCCTGCCCATTTCATATTTTTCCTATAGTGACAAAATTATCTCCAATTGGTTGAGTGTTAAACTAAGCATTCACATCAGAGAGAGGTAAAGAAAACCCACTCACAAAGCTTACTTTTCCAAAGGAGGTTTAGTGAAGGAGTTTTATGTGACCAGACAACTGTTGGCATAGTAGAAGGACACTGAGGCTGGAATCAATCAGTAAATATGTATTAAGTGCCTACTTTTCACCAACCATCATGCTAAGTGCTGGAGAATAAATAAATCCAAGATCCTAGTTTAAATCCAACATCATTCACTTACCAGCTATGTAACACTTGGAAAGTCTTCAACTCCTCAGCTTCAGTTTACTTAGCTGTAAAAATGAGTACTGTAATAATTACCTTACAGGATTGTTATTAAGATCAAATGAGCTAATTTTTAAAAAATCATTTAGTAAATTGTAAGCACATAATAGACATTATATAAATGTTTTGGGCCTATAGTCATGAAGATCTGAGTCAAAATCTGTCCTCAGATACTTACTAGTTGCATTACCCTGGACAAGTCACTTGACCACTGTCTACCTCAGTTTCTTCAACTCTAAAAAGAAGATAATAACATTTACCTGATAGGTTTGTTGCAAAGATCAAATGATATAATATTTGTAAAATTCTTGGTACATAGTATGTACTTAATAAATGTTTGTCTCCCTTCCTCCATGTCCATACAATGGCATGGCAACTATTAGGATCATAGTAGTGTGGCAGGTCTAGAGATGAAGTGCTTTATAGATTTCCCTTTTTTAAAATTAGAGAAATCCAGGTGCTGATATGGATTAGAGATGATCAGTTTTTTTTAGAGAGGATGAGGAGTGTCCAAGGATGGTAATTCCTAGTGAAAAATGTATTTTTTATTGCCTCTGCTTCCAAAGCTATGCTTTAGGATAATGAATGAAGGAATTGATTGATGACGATGAGATTGTGGGACTGCAATATTCCAGATTTACTGAAGGTTGGTTTACAAGGAGGTGATGGTGGGTCTTATTTATGATGTCAGGTGCATTGGCCTGCCTGAGCTCCAATGGCTTATTTTATCTGTAGGAGGGTGAACTCTTTGGTTGGTTAGGGAAGAAAGTTGAAAAAAAAAGTAAAAAGCAATAGACCATGAGAGGTTCTAAGTCACTTATCTAACAAGTGCCAAGAGAATGACCTTGAGATATTCTCTAAAACTGGAAATAAAGGGCCCTTAAATGTGTATATATAAATCAAACTTATTTAGAGACCTCAAACCTGCAAAATTCCCAAGTGGGGCCTCAAACAGAATTTTTTTGAAAATTTGGAAACGTTTAACAAAACAAATAAAATATATTTTAACATCAACAATATTTATGTTTTTTCTAACTCAGTATGTGCTGATGGTGGTGATCCACATCTATTTGAGTTTGACATCACTGATCTATACAGATCTTGATGGATTATATTTCTCTTTAAGTTCTTACCTAACTTGTGGGACCCACAACTTCACACAATGCTTGTCACAACTTCACACAATGCTTTCAGTCAAGTACCTCCCTAGACCTCTTTTTAAAAATTTTTTAAAAATTTATTTATTTTTAGTTTTCAACATTCATTTCCACAAGATTTTGAGTTACACATTTTTCTCTATCTATCTTTTCCCTACCCCCCCAAAAAAATAACAAGGCTACTGAATACCCCTTCCCCCAATCTGGTCTCTCTTGTACCTTCCCTCTTCACTCCCTTAACTTTCTTGTAGAACAAGATGGGTTTCTATACCCCAGTACCTGCATATCTTATTTCCTAGTTGCATGTAAAAAAAAAAAAAATTAACCATTTGTTTTTAAAACTTTGAGTTCCAGATTTTTTTCCCTTCTTCCCTCCTCACCCACCCCCACTGGAAAGATAAGCAATACAATATAGATTATACATGTGTAGTTACCCAAATCATTTTCATAGTAGTTATATTATGGAAGACTATATTTCCCTCCATCCTATGCTGCCCCCCACTTATTCTCTTTTCTCTTTTGAACATATCGCTTTTCAAAAATATTTGCTTCTAAAATCCTCTCCCCCAATTTGCCTTCCCTTCTATCCTCCTACCTCTCATTCCCTATGCCCCTATTTTCCTTCAGGTTAAGATACCCCACTGAGTGTGTATGTTTTTTCCTCCTTAAGCCAAATTCAATAAGAATAAAGTTGGCCCATTCCCTTTCACCTTCCTGCTCTTCCCCTCCAGTGTAACAGTTCTCTGTTGCCTCTTTTATATGAGATTGTTTACCCTAATCTATCACTCCCTTTCTTCATCTCCCAGTAAATTCCTCTCTCATCTCTTAAATTTATTTTTTAGATATCATCCCTTCACATTCAACTCATCTTGTGCCCTCTATCTATGTATACATGAATATACAAATGCCCACACTCACAAATATATTTATATACATACATCCTCCTATACAGATATGTGTACATGTAGGTATACATTAATACATACATACATATATATATACACACACATGCCACGCATATACATATATAATCCCTTCAGCTATCCTCATACTGAGAAAAGTCTTATGAGTTACAATGATCATTTTTTCCATGTAGGAATGTAAATAGCTCAACTTTAATAAGTTTTTATGATTTCTTTTTCCTGTTTACTTTCTCATATGCTTCTCTTGTTTCTTATATTTGAAAGTCAAATTTTCTGTTCAGCTCAGGTTTTTTGATCAAAAATGCTTGAAAGTCCTCTATTTCATTGAATGACCATATTTTTCCCTGTAGCATTATACTCAGTTTTGCTAGGTAGGTGATTCTTGGTTTTAATCCTAGCTCCTTTGACCTCTGGAATATAATATTTCAAACCCTTTGATCCTTTAATGTAGAAGCTGCTAGGTCTTGTGTTATCCTGATTGTGTGTCCACAATACCAAAATTGTTTCTTCCTAACTGCTTGCAGTATTTTCTCCTTGAGCTGGGAACTCTGGAATTTGACTGTAATATTACTAGAAGTTTTCTTTTTGGGATCTTTTTCAAGAGGCAAACCGTGAACTCTTTAAATTTCTATTGTGCCCTCTGGTTCTTGAATATCATGGCAATTTTTCTTGATAATTTCTTAAAAGATGGTGTCTAGACTTTTTTTTTGGTCATGGCTTTCAGGTAGACCAATAATTTTTAAATTATCTCTCCTGGAGCTCTTTTCCACGTCAATAGTTTTTCCAATGAAATATTTCACATTGCCTTCTATTTTTTTTTCATTTCTTTGAATCTGTTTTATACTATCTTGATTTCTCGGAAAGTCATTCACTTCCAATTGTTCCAATCTAAATTTGAAGGAGTAATTCTCTTCAGTGAGTTTTTGAAATTTCTTTTCCATCTGGCAAATTTAGCTTTTTAAAGAATTCTTCTTATCATTGGCTTTTTGGGTCTCTTTTGTCATTTCAGTTAGTCTCTTTTTTTAAGGTATTATTTTCTTCAGTATTTTTTTAGTCTCCTTTAGCAGGCTGTTGCCTTGCTTTTCATGATTTTCTTGGATCATTCTCATTTCTCTTTCCAATTTAATAAATTAAATTAATTTTATAAATATAAATATAATTTATAATATAAAATAATAGGCCTTTCCCCTTATATTTGATTGTTATTTTTCTCAATCTCCGCAGATTGAGATTTCAGTCTCTTAAGAGAGAAAAAGTTTTCCTCCTTCTTGCTCAGTTCTTCCCTAATGTTTATCCTTTTCTGATATTTTTATTTCTTTGCTTAAAATCAACAATAAACCAGACCATGTTATTATCTTTCTTTGTTTCCTCTGTGACTATAGAAGCTAGTGGAAGTCTGAAGGAAAAATGGACTCTTTCCACCATTAGAATACAACAATGATCACCACTTAACCTCTACTTTTTGCTCCTATGTTTTTAGTTTCTTAGATTTCGCTTCTATTGTCATTTCAAAGAATCTACCCAGTTCTGGTCTTTTCATTGAGAATACTTGAAATTCATCAGTTCTTTACATGGTCCGTTTTTACCTGGCAGGATTATATATAGTTTTCAAGGAAGTTATTCTTTGTTGTAAGACTTCATCTTTTGGCCTTTTCCCCACTTTTCACAAATGAACCATAGTCTCATTGATTCTGGCTCTGGCTAATTCATTGAATTCTTTATTTGTGACTGCTTGCAATATTTTTTTTTTCTTTGAATTAGAAGCTCCAGATTTTGGCCATGACATTTTTCAACATTTTCAACTTGGGATTTCTTTTAACATGTAATTGATAGATTTATCCTCTGTTCAAATTGCCTTAGAGTTCTATTAGATCTGAGCAGTTTTTTGTTTCTTTTTTATGACTTCTTTAAATATGTAATCTATTTTTTTTTCTTTTGTTTTGTGGAGGATCTCAGGAAGTCTTTTAATTCTTAAGTTACCTTTCTTGGGCCCGTTTTCACATCAGTGGTTTTTCTTAGTTTTTAAACTTTGCATTTTCTTTTTCTTTTATCTTTTTCTTCAATCATATAGTTCATGTTGTATAATGAGTTATTGAATTCTGTTGGTTCTGTCCTGTTTTTTAGGGACTCCATTACTTAGATATGATTTTCTATCCTTTAAGGATGGTCTACCTACTAAGCTATGTATTTTCCTTCCTATTATTTCTTCAAGAGCTGTCATTTCAATCTTTATCACATTAAAAAAAAAAACAAAAACGCATTTCATTTCTTTTAGCCAGTCTAGTTGCCATTGTGGTTATGTAATCCTTTTTTTCTTTTTTTCTTCTGATTCTATTGGAATCTGTTGTGCAATTACTCTATTTTTTCTGACAATCTATTGTCCTTCTCCCAGTTCACTATTTTTATTGCATTTAATATTTTCTTCTCTTTTTCACAAATAATGAATCAATTTCTTGATTAGGACTTTGTGTTTGTCCCACATTTTCTTGTCAGTGGTGTTGTCAGGCCTTGGTTTACACTTACCCCTTTCCAGTCTTATATAACTGTCTTTAGTGTTCTGAATTTGGTGCCTAGGTCTGGGCTTTTTGCATCAATCCCAGCACCTATCTCACTGCTCAACTGGAGATTTGTATGTCACCTTCTCTCTACATTCTCACTGCATAGTCCCAGACTTAGGTATGAGTCTACTCCTTACCATGGTCCTCTCATGATACAAATAGTTGTAGCCATTTGTGTAGACTTACTTGAAGAACTGCAGATTCTTTCTTTTTTTATTATTATTAATTAATTTATTTTCTTATTTATATCCTTCATTTCCACGAGATTTTGAGTTTCAAATTTTCTCCCCATCTTTCCCCCACACACCACCCCAAAACAGCCATCCCACTGTATAACCCCTCCCCCAAACTGTTCTCTCCTATGTCCTGCCCCATCACCCCTCTGACTTTCCAGTAGGACAAGATAGATCTCCCTACTCCAGTGCCTGTATATCTTAATTCCCAGTCACATGTAGTTAATAATAATAATAATATATATATATATATTGTATACATATAGATATATATACACATATATATTTAACATTTGATTATAGAACATTAAATTCTAGAAACTTTCCCTTCCTCCCTCATCACCTACCGTCATTGGGAAGACAAGCAATTCAATATGCACTGTACATGTGTAGTTACGCAGAGAATCTCCACAATAGACATATTGTGAGAGATTGATGATATGTCCCTCCTTCCTATCCCACCCCCGCTGTTCTATTCTCTAACCTGTCCCTGTCCCTTTACAGAAGTGTGTGCTTCCAGCAACCTTCCTGCCCAACCTGCCCTCCCCTCTATCAACCCACTTCTCATCCCCATCCCCCTTACTCTTCTGTGTGGCAAGATACCCAGTTTAGAGTTTATGTCATTCCTATCCTAAGCCAAACTCAATGAGAGTAAGGTTGGCACTTTCCCTGTTCTTCTCCTCCATTGTAACAGTTATTCCTAGCCTCTTGTATATGAGATGATTAACCCCGTTCTGTCTATCCCTGTCTCCTCTCATTTTATTTCTCTCTCACCTCAGAATTTCACCTTTTAAAGTACCATCCTTTCCTATTCAATTGATCTACGCACACATATATACACGTACTCAGATATGTATTCATACGCATATATATATATATATACCCTCCTATATAGACTTATGTTTATGTATATGTATATATACATTTGTATTCCCTTCACCTATCCCCATACTAAGAAAAGTTTCATAAGTTAGAATAGTCCCTTTTCCATGATGGCATGTAAATAGTTCAACTTTGATAAGTTCCTTATGATTTCTTTTCCATGTTTATTGTATTTGTATTGTATTGTATTGTATTTCCATGCTTCTCGTATTTGAATGTCAATTTTCTTTTCAGTTCTGTTTTTTTCAGCAAGGATGCTTGAAAGTCCTCCACCTCATTGAATGACCATATTTTACCCTAGAACATTATACTCAATTTTGCTGGGTTTTAATCCTAGCTCCCTTGATCTCCAGAATATCATATTCTAGGCCCTTTGATCCCTTAATGTAGAAGTTGCTCATCCTGGGTTATCCTAATTGTGTTTCCATAGCATTCAAACTGTTTCTTCTTGACAGCTAGTAATATTTTCTCCCTGATCTGTGGACTCCAGAACCTGGCTATAACATACATAAGAGTTTTCTTTTGGGCATCTATGTCAAGAGGTGATTGGTGAACACTTTCAAGTTCTATTTTGCCCTGTGGTTCTAAAATTCTTCAAGGAAGCCTTCAAAGTTCTTTTTTTTTATTGTGGCTTTCAGATATTCCAATAATTTTTAAATTGTACCTCCTCGATCTATTTTCTAGGTCAGTGGTTTTTTTTCAAGGGGATATTTCACATTGCCTTTTATTTTTTCATTTGTTTGGATCTGTTTAATAGTATCTTGATTTCTTATAATGTCATTTGCTTCCACTTGCTCCACTCTAATTCTGAAAGAATTATTCTCTTCAGAAAACTTTCGAGATTCTTTTTCCATCTGGAAAAATTGACTTTTTAAGGCATTCTTCTCCTCATTGGATTTTTGGGCCCCTTTTGCCATTTGAGGTAATCTATTTTTTTAGGTGTTACTTTCTGCCGTTAGGTTGTTGACTCTCTTTTCATGATTTTCTTGCATCATTCTCATTTCTCTTCCCAATTTGTCCTCTACTTCTCTTACTTGGTTTTCAAAATCCTTCTTAAGCTGATCTTGGGATTGTAACCAGTCTACATTTTTCTTGTAACCTTTTGGTGTGGGAGTTCTAACTGTGTTGTCTTTGTCCCATTCGATGCTTTGATCATTTTTGTCACCAAAAAGGAGTCTAAAGTTGGATTTCTGTTCTTATTTTGCTTTCTTTACCTGCTCATGTTGTTAGTCAATTACTTGGCTTTTTAGCTCACTGGAACTCTGCTACCAGAGGGGAAAGTTCTGTCGCAAATCATTGGGGTTTTCACAGCTGCCAGAGCTATTAGGAGGCCTCTGCAGACCCCACCATCTTTGGCTCACTGAAAATGCACCCGAGGACCAACACCCAAGACCACAATCCTGATCCAGGAACCTCAAGGCAAGAGTCCTTAGCCTCTGAATGATTGCTTGGTCCCCCCCTGCCTTCTGCAAGTCGGGAGCTTCTGAAGCAGCCATGTAGGAGTGGCTTCTGCTGATTCCTTGCCCTGGAGGCAGTTTGGCTGGACTCTCTCCCCCTAATTTAGCTGAGTTCCACTAACCTTTCACTTAGTCTTTATTTCTTATGGCTTGATAAATCTGGAAATTGCCACAGCTGCTACTGATGCACTCTCCTGAAGGCTCCAGCTGCAGCTTTTCCTGGCAACCCCAGGGCCAAGCTGTGGTTTCAGTCCAGGCTGGTTTTGGCTCTCAGTGTAGTGTGATGAGCCTTTCCTGTCCCACCTGCCAAGCTGCCTTGGGTGGGAGATATATTTTTCTGTAATTTTGTGAGTTCTGCAGCCCTAAAATTTGTTTAGAGTAATATTTTATGGGTATTTGAGATGTTTGTGTGGGAGCTGAAGAGTTTTCCTGCTTCTATGACAGCATCTTGGCTCTGCCTCCCAGCTGTGGATTCTTTCGTAAGAGAATTTGCAAGTGCTCTATCTGCTTCTGTGGCTCTGCAATGGATTGCTTAGACACTCTGGATTTTGTGTCCTCTAATTTCTCTATTCATTGCTTCTGCAAGGTTCTACAAATCTTATATTGGATTCTTAGATTTGAGAGAGGAATTATAGCTATTTTCTCTGATTTTCTTCATCATCATACATAGGGATTTTTGTTGTTGTTGTTGTTAAACTTTTAAGAGGTATATTGGGAGAGGACCTTTAATATCAACACCTTTATTAAATATCCCGTAAGAATGTGCCTGGATTTCTTTAATTGGGTGACAGTCCCCAGAAATGAATGTTATTCCCTTCCCCATTTTGAAATAAGATAGTTAAGGTATTTTTCTAGAAAGTGTATATATATAAGAAAACATCAGAACAGGAATAATCATAGATGTGTACAATTAATTAGATCTTCACAATATTATCAATTTAGAGACGGAATGGACCTTGGAGGGCATCTGGTCCTACCTGATCCTTTAATAATTGATGGTACTGAGGACCAAATATATGAAAATACTTTCTCAAGATCAAGCAATTCATCTAATTTAGAAAGCAGAATTTGAACCTAGACCTTAAACTTAAAAAGTAGTGTAATTATATTCTACAACACTGGCTTCTAGCGAGCTATGTTTAAAGGTGCTCATCCAGAGAAACTGCCCAATTACAATTAATGTTAATGCCCATCTATAGCATCTTCACTCTGAATCCTTCAGAGATGTGGGAATGATGTAGAACCAGCAAATAAAAAATATAATTTTACCCTATAATCAGCTTGCTATTTTTGTTCTAAGTTTTCTAATTCACAAGGGTTTTAGTTTAACTAGAAAAAAATGAACTTTTTTTTCAAATTATCTGCTTCTCAGCCTTCAGAACTAGGTCAGTGGGGATCGCGAGATTGTGAGGGAAAAGCGGTCTGGCCAAAAGGCCTCCAGGGCTGGAAAGAGAAAGGCAGAGGTTTTGAACCTGCCTCCACATTGCAGGTTCCCCGCCCTCGGCTTGCAGACAGCAGGGGGACTAAGCGATCTTTCAGAAGCCAAGTGCTCTCGTGTCTTGGGCCTCAGTCCTGTGAATCTTCATTATCCAGTGAGCTCGAAGTAAGTAGGAAAGGGACCTAGCACCTTCCTGAGGGCTACAGCAGCCAGGAGGACCCCAGTGATTTGGGACAGAGCTTTCCCTTCTGAAAGCAGAACCCTATAGAGATTTAAAAAAAAAATCATGGACTGACCAACCATGAGTAAGAATAAGCATAAGAAACAAAGTAAGAACAGCAAACAACCATAGATTCCTTCTTTGGGGAAAAGAAGTATCATAGTAGAGAGAGGGAGGAGGAGAGTGCAGCCAGAGTGCCCCCACCAGGGGCTTCCAATAAACATGAAGATTACCTTAAAGCTAGAGATGAGCTGAAGAAGGAGTTTGAAAACCAAATAAGAGAAGTGGAAGAAAAATTGGGAAGAGAAATAAGAATGTTGCAAGAAAATCATGAAAAGAGAGTTGTTT
>CM053592.1:66210083-66240947 GCA_028646515.1 Pseudochirops corinnae | reverse complement strand
GTTTTGAAAGTCCTTCTTCAGCTCATCCCTAGCTTTAAGGCATTCTTCATGTTTATTGGAGGTCTCTGGTGGGGGCGCTCTGGCTGCGCTCTCCTCCTCCCTCTCTCTCCCATGATCCTTCTTCTCCTGAAAGAAGGAGTCTAGGTTTTGGGAGCTGTTCTTACTTATCTTCCTATGCTTATTCTTACTCATGGTTCTTCAGACCATGAATTTTTTTAAAAATCTCTGTGGGGCTCTGCTTCCAGAAGGGAAAGCTCTGTCCCAAATCGCTGGGGTCCTCCAGGCCGCCGTAGACTTCCAGCTCACTGGATAATGAAGACTCCAGGACCGAGGCCCAAGACGACGATCCGGATCCAGGCCGCTCAACGCCGAGAGCACTGGTCTGAAAACAATCGCTCAGTCCCCCTGCTTTTTGCAGGCCGAGGGCGGGAAGCTACAACGCAGAGGCGGATGCAAAACCTCCGCCTTTCACTTTTCCGCTCTGGAGACCTTTGGGCGGGACGCTTATCTCCCTCTTTCACAATCCCCCCTCTTCGCAGCTGGTGCTAATCCGCGCTCACCTGAGAGCTTTCTCTGCACCTCCCGCCCGGCCGCCCCCGGGGCACAGCCGCAGCTTCAGGCCAGGCTGGTTTTGGTTCGCAGTGCTGATATGGTTCCTCGTAGCCAAGCTGATTTTAGTGGGAAGTATCTTTGTGTGCGATTTGAAGTTCTAGGTTGGTCGAGAGTCCTATTCCATGGGTATTTTGGGGTGGCTATGTGAGAACTGCGATATATTGCTGCTGCTATGCCGCAATCTTGGCTCCGCCCCCCGTTTTGTTTTGTTTTTAATGAAAAGCAAAAATTCAATGCAAAGATTTGTTGTTTTGTTTGTGCTTTCTTTTATACTGGAGTAACTAGTTAGGTAATTTTTACAAATCTGGATTTGTCATCTCTCTGGAAATGTAAACCAACTCGACTGATATTTTCAAACAGAAAAACAATCTAAAGGATGAAAGGACGGCTTTCTAATACAAGAGAAAACTCTCTTTTCGATTCTCCAGGAGTGCAAACTTTGTATGGTCTAATTTGAACTCCAGACAAATGCTATTTATGACTCTCCTATGAACACTTAAGAGTCACTCTATATGTAGGATCAGCCTAGCAACTGATTGATTTTTACTTCCATGAAATTCACAAAAGATCATTCAATTGAATGGCTTTCTTTGATTTGAAATATAATGTGTAAACAAAACTGGTAAATAATCCAGTTTTACTGAATATACTTCCTCTTTTGCTTTATTCTGGGAGGAGTTGCGTATTTTTACAAGAATTTTACAACTCCCTCAATACAAACCAATATATTATCTTCTCCTTTCCAATTTTGGATAACACTCATTATCCATTTAAAGCATCTGTTCAAGATGCATAAACTGCCATATGAGCTATATGAAGTTGTCAGTTGTACCTCTTGGTTTTGGCAATAGGAAATCTTCATTCAGTTGTCCCTCCTTCTTTCCCCCACCTGCTGAGATAATTAGGCCAAACTCTCTGGAGTAGTTAGTGATCTAACAAAGGAGGCTCGACAAGGTTCCAATGCTCAAACCAAGGATGATATTGTCCACTAAGGACATTATCTGGAAGATCTCATTATCTTAAATAGGACTAAGTAGGACTGTGAACTAGACATCTTACATGACAGTAGGAAAGGGTGAAATTTTAAACAATAACATTTGACCACTCTTGTATGACTCAGAATCATAGAATATTAATCTAAAAAATTGAAAATGATTATCTCACAGAGAAGTGGAGAGATACAAAGTGAGTTTTCATAGACTACAGTACATTTAAAACAAGGAATCACATAAGAGTATCTGGAGCAAATGAAAACAGAAAAGTAACGTATGAGCAAAAAAAAGGTTATCCTGATTATATTAAAGTGTGTGAGAGATTATTAATGTCATCATAGGTGTTCCACTGATGACCACATGATGTCAGGAGTGTAAGGGGGCTATGAAGCACATTGATCTGACCCTATGTTATAATCATTTGTTTAGCTATGTTCAGAAACTGCACCATATTGGGGATAGAGCTACACTGATGCTGTCAAATTCAAATGGGGATGGATTCCTCTGGCCTGCATATTGACTTAAAAAGTTGCAAATTAAATTTCATAGTTTGTATTGTTCTTTTATTTATTTTTTAAACATTTCCCAATTATGTTTTAATCTGTTTAGGGCCAGATTTTGGAGTTTTGTGGGTGGCTTGTGGCCTGTATTACCTGAATTTAAAACCTTTATTGACATCACTAGAGAGGAGAATCTCAAGTACCTATTTTTCACTTGTTTAATAATTCTGAGAATGCAAAAACATGCATCTAGTTTTGAAGCAGTGTCCTTAACATTGTATCATTTTTTAGCTGCATATTTCAAGAAGTGTCCTTTGTACTATCTCAAATCATCAGTACTGTCCCATTTTCTAATATTAGAATGCTATTACAAAATCCATGGGGAGATGTTTATATGCCTATAATCACTGGAACAGAGCTTTTAGTCATCAACATTAAGTGCCTTTTATAGTTCTTTATAAAACTGCTTTTGGTTTCTGGCATGTTATCAGTTTTTAATTTCCCTTTTGATAATTTAATTATTGTCACAGTCACAGTTCTGAGACTGCTCTGGATCTTCTAGGAGGGATATATATTTAAGGTGAAGATTCAATATCTTCGAGCCTTCATCAATGAAGGAATAGATATTCTAGTTTGAAAGTTTTTCCCTTTTTATTCAGGAAAACTTTCCTTGTAGGTATTGTCATCTATGTGAAATCTCCTCCCTAATAAAACCTTTATCTATATTATGTGCGCTAGATATTTCAGATGAATAGTATTGAAACTTTTGGTAAAAAGGAAAGCTAATTTAAACATCAAGGAATGTTTAGGCAAATTTTAAAAAATGTAGCAATAGTTCTTAAAATAACGTATTGTCATTCTTTGTTTTTTTTATGTTTGTTTTTCAATCAACGGAAATCAGCCTTCTCTATGTCCCTCCTCTGAGCCATTTAACTGAGAATGAAAAAAAGCAAAAGCCTTGATAAAAACACAAGTACTCAGGCAAAACAAATCCCCATATCCGTTATATTTGGAGAACTGTGTTAGATGCACTTCGGGAATTGATTGATGTCAGAAGATTCAATGTTTTTTGTAACAAGTCTTCCTAAATTCTACAATAAAAACTCTGGCAATTGACTGCCCTATTATTCTTCAGGAATTACCCTCCTCCCAACACTAGGTTTCAACACTTTCTTCAATTATGAACTGTGCAAGGCACTGTGACAAAATGAAAGCACATAGAATCTTTGTCTAACCTCAGCATGTCATCAATAAGTGGAATAAAATGATAAAATTTTGAGTGGACTAAGAGAATAAGCTTGAAAATAAGGTTGGATGGTGTTTCTATGTATTGTCTCCCTTAAAAAAGAATATAAAGTCTTTAAAATCAGGGTCTGTTATGCATCAATGAAACTTTTTTTTGCCTCAGTATCCCTTCACTACAACTAGCCCCTAACCTGTTCCTTGTCCAAAGCATACATTTAATGATGGTTTTAATTTAAGTATATTGAACAAAAGTGGCAATTATAAGATGATTTCTTTCTTTATATGGTAATATTGTGTAACATTCAGTACGATAGATAGGCTCTGGCCATTGACTTTGAAGAATTTAATAAATGTTTGTCTTCATGCAGTCCATCTTGGTGCTTATGTGAATCAAAGGCTCTCATCAACACTTATGGGATTGAATAGAACCAACTTTCTAGTCAGAAAGAAAAAAAAGTGTTTAGAATAAGTTTGAATGCTATTGAAAAAAACATGGTGATGTTTAAACAAATGTCTTAAACAGATATAATGCTATCTACAGTTTAAATGTGGATTTTCTCTACTCCCAATATATGTATTAGACATTTTCTCTCACTGCCAGGTAATTTTAGGGGACATTGAGACACACATAAACCCAGACATCTGAAGGCATACATTTTCTGAAAGTAAAGATGATTATTTTCCCTCTTTAGGCAGAACTGTTTCATTAAAAAACTTGGTTTCTTAAATGGATTTGTGATGGCTTTGGAGTGGAAAGTTCCTCCATAAGTTTAGATAAAGATATATCTATCATGATTACTAATAGTAATTTTATCTTATGTGATACTTGATCATATCCCTATATGATCTCTTGATAATGTGACACTGAGGTAGCTAGGTGACATAGTAACTAGAATAGTTACTTAGATTCAAGAATGCTTGAGTTTGGATTCTGATATAGATACTCATAAAACATGTGACCCTGCATCAATTACTTAGTCTCTCAGTCTGTTTCCTCATCTGCAAAATAATAATACCTACTTCACAGACAGTTCTAATAATCAAATGACATTATATGGGTGGAGTGCATATAGATGTATACACACACATATAATCACTTTAAAGTTTTCAAACTATTATGTGTAAATATGACATAAAATAAAGATACATAAAATAATGATACAATACTTTAATATTATATGAGAGTAAATAAATTACATATTTATAATATATCACTTTGAAAACTGTAAAGGTTTTGAAATCTTTCACAGAAAATCTATGAGAGATGGGGAAAATCTATATCTACAGGTATTTTATTTTAATATTTAGTGGATATGAGAACAATAATCAAGTTGTCCCTCTATTGTCACTTAATCCCAATCTATGAGTTACCCATTCTACTTTCTGGTTATATTAATTTATAGAATATCTCTTTTTTTCATTTTCTTGAATATAAGTCCTCTTTGATAATATAATAAAACCCACTTATCCCCACAGTGTGACTTTCCACTGCATTCTGAATCACAAACAATTTTGGCCCTTCAGTTAAGACGCATATCTGTATCACATCACCGGGATATCATTGGTCTTGAAAACTGAGCTTTTGTGTCAGGGCCAAGCCGATGATCATTGAAAGGGGCTTTGCAAAAAACTATCAGTTTATCAATCCACACAGGAGAAAACCAACAACAAGTGGATAAAAATGTCTATTATTCAATCAATAAACATCTCCTGAGGAGCTAGAACACTGAATCAGATCTAATACATTGAAAATTAATGAAGATAAATGAAAAAATTTACATTTGGATTAAAAAAAAAAAAGCTTAAATTGAAAGGCATAGCCAGACAATAGTTATAGTTGTTACTGGGTTGTTTTTTTTTTTTCTGTTTGTTTTGTTTTGTTTTTCTCCTTCATAATATCTGGCAATTTAGTAGCTCTACCTGAATCTCTATTATGATATGGCAGCCAAGAAAGTTGATGAAATATGCATCAAGAATTAGGCTGCGTTGAGGAAAAAGCAGAGTGTTCAGGAATAAGGAGAAGACAGTTACTCAAGAAGGGCAGCTAGGTATTGCAGTGGATAGATTTTTGGACCTGGAGTTAGCAAGACTTGTCTTTCTGAGTTCAAATCAGACCTCACACACTTACTAGCTACGTGACTTTGGGCAAGTCATTTAAAACCGTTTGCCTCACTTTCCTCATCTGAAGAAGGAAATGACAAATACCTTGAGTATCTTTGCCAGGAAAACCCCAAATGGAGTCATGAAAAGTCAGACACAACTGAACTACAATAACAATAAAGTTACTTGAGAATATCAAAAACATTTATTAAGTTCTTATTACATGCCAGAAATTCTGCTAGTGCTTTAGCTATAAGACCAAATTAAAGTCCTAGTCCTCAAGAACCTTACATTTTCTTTTGAATGAGCAAAGAGATAAATAAATATGAAATATGGCTAAAAGGTCTCTTTGTGTACTCAGGCCTGTGTGTGGTATCTGATTAATATACAGTTATAATTGGCTTGCATATGACATACATAGGTAGTTGATCTAAGATTTGATCCATCCTTTCTCCAGGGATACAGTTATTTCAATGTTTTCGGAGACTATGGAAATAATGCCAGATCTGTCAGCAGCCTAACAGGAGAAAGGCATGAGAATCCCAAATCACCATGTCTGGGAGATTTCTCTTTCACTCTATATCCAAAGAGAGATGTAAAGATAGAATTTTATCTACTTACTGTATAAAATATCTGTAGTCTTCAGGTATGGTAAGAGGTTCAGAATAAATCCACTTTCTCTGATCAGTTTCAAGGTTTGAGTTAACAGCTTCCTTCGTCTTAATAGTATGTCTCCCTTCAGCTAAATAATAATTACACAAATTATGGTGATGAATAGAGTGCACCTCTTTATCAAAATAACCAACACATGGAAATTGAGGAAGTTATATAGCTTACAGCAGGCTAAAAAAAAAGTACAATAGTATATAAACTCTTTGAAAGCAAGATTAGATCTTAACTTCCAAAGAGAGAGAACAATTTCAAAGGACAAGGCTTGGTAATTCTTTTCCTGATTAAAAAATCTATCAGTTTTAACTTGCTTAAAATAAAGAAACGTATCAGGGGCAGCTTTCCTAAATGTTTTTTGTTTGTTTGTTTTTATTTGTTTGTTTGTTTTTAGCTCCAGGGAGATCTCTTGTCCACTAATCAAAAGTCTATGCTTGATTTTATTTAAACCCTAGTCTTGAATTCCCCTTATACATTTTTTCTACTCTCTGCCAATAGAGACATTTTTAGGGAAAGCAGGGATGCACCTTCTTCATCACTCCCAACAACAACTTCTGACCAACTACAACCCAAAGGTAGAGAGGCACAGGTGATTTTGTAATAACAGTATCTCCTTCCTACTCTGTACCCAGTTCGCAATCTGCTTCTGGCCCAGTCCTCAGAGATATCACCTAGGTGAGGGGCCAGCCCTTCTCATGAAGTGCTAAACTAATGTGTCACCAATGATAAGCAATCCAGCCTATCACAGCAAGCAAAGAAAAGGGGAGCCAGCAGGTTACACTCTTACTTTCTTCACCATCTTGTCTATGTCTCCCTTAACCCTACCACCTGCTTCTGGCAGAATAGCCTCCAATATCATAATTCCTGTGGCAATGAAGTCTGGCAATTGCTCTAATAAGTACTACAGTTATAGCAACTGAATTGGAAGTTCTTGACAATAATGTCTTTGGTATTGTCAAAATTTTCGTCATCAGAAGCTGATATAATGAGTAGAAACGATATTAAAGAAGGGACTTTATGATCTGGTTTGCTGCTGTAGCCTAAGGACCATAGGACCTTTCTATCTGACTTGCAGCTGAGAACTTTCCTTTATGTTGCCTCTCCCATTAGAATTGGAGCCTCTAGATGGCATAGACTTTCTTTTCTATTTGTATCAGAGCTTCAATGCATTCATTCACATTTTAGGAATAAATCTTCCTAAGTGGGAGACTGTCTGGAGATAATGAGGATGATGAAGAGTCTCTACTTCATATGGAGGTTGGTTTAAAGATGTTCAGCCTAGAGAAGAAAAAATCTAGAGGGTACATGACAGCTCTCTTCAAGCGTTTGAAGGGTTGTAAAGTGGAAGAGGGGTTATTTGTTCAGGTTAGCATCAGAAGAAAGCACTAAATAGCAGTTTATTTAAATCTAAATTCAATTCTTTTCAACTGCTCAATCATTTGAAGAGAACTGTCATGTACCCTCTAGATTTTTTCTTCTCTAGGTTGAACATTGGTGCCTATCTGTCGGTTGTACTGTAAAAGGGTTCTTATCACATGTATTAAGTTATGTTAGGTGGCTGGTTATGGAGTGTCTTCAAATTAAAAAATTTGGGCAATGTGGATATAGTATACCATAGCCTAGAAGGTTTGGTATAATATTAAGGGTTGCTTTTTTCTGTACCTTGTGAGGCCCCTTCTGAGCCTGAGGGCATCCTAAAATCTTTTCCCTTTATTTTGAAATACCACATCACAGCTATTACCAAAAGAATTGCTTTTGTCTCCCTTCTCCAGTGTTTCCCAATCCCACCATTCATTTTCCTCATCAAAAGTCATGACAATTTTTCCTTATGTTGTAAGCAACCATCTTCATCATCCTGTTTGTCCTTATCCAGTCCCTAATATTGAATCCCCATAAGAAACCCTAAAAATTACGTCCTCCTACTGAACATCTCTATATATGCATAACTCCCCCAAATATCAGGATTTCATTTAGCTTTCTTGCTAAGGAGGTTCAAGATGTTTTCTCACATAAAATTTAAAAAAAACCCTCCCATTGGCTAAAAGAGAAGGTATAAGTGAAATCATTCATACCTGAACCTCATTCTCCCAACTCTAACCTCAAAGGGAGGCCCTGATCCTGGAATGTTATGATATACAGTCCATTGAGTTATTGTATCATAATTGTATCTTGCACAGTCACAACTTATGAACAATCTGCTAGGCCCAAAGTCAATAGGAGAAAAAGAAAAAAAAGTTTCTGTTTGTTTTCTTTTTGTTTTGTTTTGTTTGGTTGCTTGGTTTGGTTTGATTTGTTTGCTTTGGTTTTGTGATTGGGGACACACAGTATAGGAAAATAGTATCTCTGGTTAATTTTTCCTCTCTTTCTTTCTGCTTTATTTTTCTTTGCTTATCACCTTGGGTTGGGTAAAGACTATGATTCTAAGGAGCCAGGCCAGGTCAAAACTGATGGGACTGCGAAGGAAAAAGAACTAATTGTTCAGATACTTCCCTTTCTGAGGGTGGCAGGCACAGAGGTGACAGGATGACTCTACAGGCTTTCTCTCAGACTAACATTCTCACAATGTTATCGCTCACAAATAACTCACAACAATGGCTACTATGCCAAGTTCTTTTATCTGGAAGTTGGCTATCAAAAAACAGGAAAGTCTAGATAAATGGAAGTAACCGGTGGTCTCAGTCCATTGGAAATTCAGCAGCCAGAGAGATAAGCTCTTTTAAATGCAAGAGCTGATAAAGGACATTCATTGTTTGAACTTGAGAGGGTTCATTAATATGTGACTTCTTTTACCTCTTGGAAGGCTCAAAGCCCAGAGGGCTACATATGTACATATGTAGGGGGAAAAGGAAGTATTGCTACACAGGTATGTCCTCTGTATAGCCACACTTCTGTAAGGAGACTCTTTTCTTGGAGTCTTTCTGAATGAATGTCCCAGGAGGGAAACAAGCTCAAATTTTCAATGCCTTCCCTGACATTTTCCTTCCAAAATTGGAGGATCGAACCACAAACTTAAAATCCATTTCTAGCTCTAACTTCTCAGACTCCTGAGTAACCCATTTTCAGTCAATTTCACACACAATCTTCTCAGAGTCTCTCCTCCAAAATAACAGTTGTTGTGCATTCCTGGACTGCTGTACCACACAAGGCACAGCTAACTATCTATTTTTTACCTATTTTTTTTTTAAATTTAACTATATATCGTCAACCTCCACAGAGTTTGTTTTAGGGGGAAACAAAGAGAAGTAGGTTGGGGCCATATTTTTAATTTCTCTCAAATACTGGTGACATGTATGGCATGGGAGTTACTGTACAGAACTGGCTCAATTTGGGGGTTTAGAAAACAAAGTTATATGTCCTTCTCAGAGTAGGTGTTTTCAAGGGGTGCCTATCAACTCTTCTTGGTCAACACACAGGGAGATGGGCTATATTAAAATGAGGTTCTTGGGGTATGTGATTTATTTAGGTCACTTAAACTTGGTCAAAGAGACATCAATTTCCAAATCACCCGTCTTGACCATGGGGAGATATCATCGTTTCCCCAGAACTCTCTGGGCAACAAAATGAGCAGGAATAAAGTTATTAGATTAGATAATGGGGGATGGAGGAAGTTCTGAGTCACAAGATAATGATTACAAAGAAAAATTGTTTTTCATAATATACACATATCTCCCCTGATAGAATGTAGACTCCTTAAAAGGCAGGGACTCTAGATTTTTTCTTTTCATCTCCAGTACAATTTCTGGCATACAATAGGCATTGTATAAGTAGTAATTCTTTAATTCTCATATTATAATTAATATTATAATTTTCCCTTTTTTCCACTGAGTACATATTTCATGTACAAATTTCTCTATTTTTTAAATTTTTTTTTACTAATTTATATGACAATTTGGAATCTCTCTTTGGTTCTTAGTAACAGCAAATACACCTCCCCTCATTTCAGTATGCTTCTGCACTCTATTATTCTTGCAGTACCTTCCAATTCACATTCATCTGCTTGTTTAATTAACATGCTTTGCCCTTCCTGTCCCAGATCATTAATAAAGATGGGCTAATAAAGCTGGACCTAACAGTGACCTCTATGACACCTCGTTTGACAACTTTCCACCTCTACTGCCCAATGCAGCTGATGGAATGCCATAGAGCAGGTTTACAACCTCTCAAGTCAGTTTTTAATCTACTCAACTCATTTTTAAACCACATCAATTTGAATTACTTTTACAGGCTAAATTTTGTGCATTTTAATCAAATTAGGGCTATAGAGGAAAAACAGTGAATAATGCTGTCAATTTTGTTACTGTAGTGTTGCATTTAGTATTCTGGCTGAATCACTTGACTCTTATTCGAAGACCACCACTGTCTTTTTCTATGCCTGCTGATCTTGTCAGACTGCCACATCAAAATTCTGCATTCTGACTCTAAGCAAATAAGGTCATCACTAGTGCCAACATTCAGGAGAGAGGGAATGCAATACTTCATAAAAAGCAATACAGGTAGGAATTCTAAGTATCTGTATATTTCTGTACATTATGTGCTTGTCTCTTTGCCAGGAATAGAGAATGAAAGATGGAGGTGGGATCATGACCTATTTTTTACGTATCACAGCTATGCAATAAAGAATACTGAATATAAAGTCAGAGGACTGGAACTTGAATTGTGACTGCTTCTTTCCCCCTTCAGAACATTAGGGAAGGTTCTTTGCTTTTGAGTTCCAGTTGTCTTAAATATTCCTTGATGATGGGAACTACTATACTTTTTGTCTTTATAGTCAATTCAGTAATCACTTCTTAAATACTTACTCTATGTCAGGTATTTGGCCACTTGCCTCAGATACAAAGACAAAAAATAAAGATCACTTAGCTATCTACATCCTATAATCCTAAAGATGAAATTATTTTGTAACTCTTTTCAGCTATAACACTGACTTGAAAAATATGTCCTCAGAGAATCTTGGACTCAAGTCTCCTACTTTTAATAGTAATATAATAAATCCACAGTGATCTGTCGCAAGAAGCACACCATGATCTAGAAAATCTTAAACATCAGGAAATTCAGTTTGGTTTTAGGGAGCTTAACTAACATATCCTTTTTAATTGATATAAATATACACACATTCACTTAAAAAAAAAACAAAAAAACCTTTGTTTTTACAGAACACATAACAAGGTACATGCAAATGGATGATGTGGGGAGATAGTCCTAGTAGTTATTAGTGGAAAGCCTGCCTTCCTGGGATATGTATATGTATATGTGTGTGTGTGTATGTGTGTGTGTGTGTGTGTGTGTGTATATACACACATATATATGTATGTATATATATATATATATTTTTTTTTTCCTACACAACTAAATGCAAACCTGAGTTCCTTTTGTTACTCACATGTTATCTAGTATGAGACATTTGATTTTTTTTTTCCCCAAGCAAATCACAAGTGTAAAGTGTTATTTTTACCAATTAATTTGGAATCAATTTCTAAATGTCCTGCTTCTGCATTTTGGAGGCCAAGGCAAAACCTCCCAAACAAAAAAAAGGGCATGTGGGCTGGCAGTTATCCATCACTTCAGCAACATTAGCATCCAATCCAGTAATTAACACAAAGGCTGTTTTGTTGTCCTTTTATCCAAGCTGATGAGGATAATTGTCACTCTGCAGCTAGAGCCTACGATCACAATTTAGATATGTTCAAAAGTTATATATAGTCTTTTCTCAATTCCAGGCACAGAGTCTCTATTATCTTTTCCTTTCTACATTCTGATATAGAACTTACTTTTGTAATTGTGGCCAATTCCTCCTTCCCTTTGCTGTCCCAATTCAGCTCTTTAACCCTTACTATGGAAGATGAGTGCAGTCACTCTTATCACCATACCATCAGCAGCAAGAACAGAAAATCCAAGAGAGGTTATGAAGCATCCACGAGAACAAAGTGCAATGCTAGAGATAATGTTTAACAGTCTGACATCTAGTAGCATTCTATAATCCTAAACAGATAATATTGTCATGAACAGCCATACAAAAAAGACATGCTGGCTATTACTATATGACAGCAAACAGCCGAAGAAAAAGGAAAAGAAGTTATTGATTTGGGTCAAAGATAAGGTAGAACACTGTCTCTTGACATGGTGAATAAATTTGCATAAACACTCTGATTCCCTTGTCAATTTCATCTACTCCTGTGCTTTCAACTCTCACCTCTATTTGTATGATTCCAAAATATAAATTTCTACCATTGACCTGCTTTTCTCCTGAGTTTCAGACCTTATTATCTAGTGCATGCTGGACATCTCCCCATAGGATTGTACATTATCATTTCAACCTCAATGTATCTGAAGTCTAACTTATTCTCTCTCCTCCAAAACCTGTTCCTTCTCCTGAATTCATTATTGATATTATTAGCACCATTTCTCCTTTCATACTTTAACTCTTATTCATCTTTGGCAAGACCCTTTTTCCCTTGTACACCACCAACACTCCTCCTCCCCAAACTAATTTCTATTTTTATCTTTCACTTTTATTGTAGAGGACTTCCAGGAGTCCCCTGGCCCCACTAATGAAATGTTCCCCTTTCCTGACAAAGTCACTAGGCAGATATGCAGGAGGAGTATAATCCTGTTTGTTGATGCCTCCATGGTCCTATGAATAACTAAGGAAAATTCTGGGTAGTTAATTAGCAAGTCTTGTTTAGGCCTTCTTGTTTGAGCCTCTGGACATGGTCCTAGGATGAAGTCTTAATGAATAACTAGCCTTAGGCTGGGATACAGGGTGGTCAAGACCAAAGGAGTGTTCTTGTATTTTTTTTCTGATTAGGTAAGAACTTCTGCTAGGTGCTTATAAACCTTGTAAGATCCTTGCGTCTGGCTCTGTATGAAACGGTTCTGGAATAAACAGACTATCAAATACATCCCTGTCTCTCTTTACTCAACTGGTTGCTAGGCCACCCACTTGTGCTGGTCACAGCATTTTATCTCTGAAATGACTCCTTTTTTTTTTTTCCATTCACACTACTACCCACTACTTATCCACTTCTATCATTGATAACTGAGTTTCCTATTTATTTCATTTGGGGGCAGTGTTTTATCTCCACACTATCAAAATATTCTTCCTAAATCACAATCTAGATCTTAGGATGCCTACCTGGAAAATCCTTTACCTGTGGAATCCTAACATTGAAGGTCTCTTTACAATGACTCCAACATAACATCCCAGTCTTGCTATGTACTACGCTTTCAAATTTTATCATTTGATTGCGCCAGAATGAGACAATTGTCATATTTGGGGGTCAGAGGAGCTGAATCTGATTACTGCTCTACCTCCTAGTATCTTGAGAGCTTGAGCAAGTCATTTAACTTCTTTGGGTTTCAGGTTCCCCATATATACAATGAGGAGATTGGACTAGATTACCTCTTATTTCCCTTTTAACATAAAATCTATAAATTGCCAGAAATTATCTTATACTTCTTTACCTCCATACATTCATCATCTTCCTTCTGCTTATAAATAACTTTGCCCCAATCATTGCCCAATCAAATCCTGCCCATCCTTCAAAAGTGTAGTCCACTCCAGTACGAATATAATAATATAGGTTAATTTTAAAATATATACAACACTTTATATCTAGCTTACACCACTTACATGAGTATACAGTTATTATGCAAACAATGTGTGTTTTCACTAGACTACAAATTCCTAGAAGATCAGGTTTAGGTATTATTTATCTTGTAACCAACACAAGCTCCACTAGATGTCTTCCAGATGACTATTTTTTCCAGCTGTACCAATAGCACCCAATCCATACATGCTATTTATATGACTACTGTCCATGTCCTCCCACAGATCTGTTATAGCTGCTCTACTTGTTTTGATGGGGGGTGGAGGTGAGGAGCTTCCTTTGAATTCCTTTATGATGTAATAACACTGAGACATCATGTTGTTTGCCCATTTATTACCCCTCCTTTTTCCATATGACCTGCCTCCCTTCTTGGAACGTTCCATTTAGTGTCACACTTGAGCTTAATATAGAGCATGATTTTCAACATGATAGTATTAGGGGGGAAAAAAGGATTTAGATTTTGTTTTTTAGTTTCATATGCTGAATAAAGTGTAAGTTGACAACCTGTATTTTTTTTAACTGAACTTGTACTTTTGATTACTTTATAGATAGTTAAAATCTACCTTCATAGTTTCAGAAGAATTTCTACTGTGCTGTCTCAGTGAAATCCCAGCCAATCTGGTCAGGAGGTTTGAAACTTTTCATTCTTACTTATCATTTTTGTAGCACATTTATGTCTATGCTTTCCTGAGCAAACTGACTGTGAATATTCCAGGAAATTCCTTAAGATGGAAATGTTTGCTATGTGAATGGAATACTACATTACCTAAAGGCATTTTGGGGTTTAATCAAGACCCATTTAGGATACTAATAAGGCCCCTCTATACCACTAAGTTAAACAAAATGAAAGTATAATTTTGCGGTCATTGCCACAAAAATTTTCTGTTTATTTGTGGGGATTCTAATGGCCTTGATTAGCATGTTAGCAATTCCTCTGTAATAGCAATAGAAACTAAGCAAACCAGATGAATGGAACATGACGCCCTTAGAAGGATATGTGGGGGGAATAAGCAAGTGGCTTCAATGGAATTCAACCTAAATTCCTTCATGTACTCAAATATGGAATATCTCTTATTGACTTTGATGTAGCAATATCCTTGGAGAGGCAGTGCAGCCTATTGGCCAAGGGGACAACTCTGGGAGTTAGGAAGACATGAGGTCAAATTCTGACCTTGATATATGCTAGTTGAAATGTTGCAGATGAGTCATTCAACCTTTAAAGACACCACTTAATTCCATAAGACTAGTGAATGTGAGTGCCAGCCTCCTTAGGTGTCATTTGATAGCGTCCTCTATTTCACCTTAACTACAGAACTGTTTTAGGAGATGCTTCAGAGTTTCTTTCTATTCTCTTCTGTTCCATTTTGTCCCATGCAAGATGTGGGAAATTGAATGACTCTAGGAGCTTACAGTCAAGTAGTAGTAATTGTAATAGTAGCAGTAGCCACAGCAAATCATATTAATAGTGCATTTTAATTCTTTTTAAGTGCTTTAGAAACATTTTCTCATCTGATCCCCACATCTCTGTAAGCTGGGTACTTACAGAGCACCATTTTACAAATAAAGAAACTCAGTCCAAAGGAAGGGAAATTATTTGACTAGGATCACATTTGACTCAGCAAATATCTGAGGTGAGATTTGGACTTAAATTTTCCAGGCACTAAGTCTAGTAGTCTACATTACTACATTTAGATAAGAAATTGAAAAATAAATATAATGCAAGAGAAATTTAACATTGGAGTTGTGTAGCAGGTCTAGCATAGCATATGGCTTAAATAACATGTAGGTTTTTATTCTGTCTTGGACCCTACACTTAGTAATTGAATATGTATGTGCGTGTATATACACATACAGAGAGAGTATCTATATCTATATTAGACTGCTAACTAGATATATAGGTGTGTGTGTTGTGTATAGACTGCCACCAAAGTAGCTTACAGGTGTAGATAGATAGATAGATAGATAGATAGATAGATAGATAGATATAGATATAGATATAGATATAGATATATGTAAATATATGAACACACATGACTGCCACTGTCATACTACTTTGATGTTTTAACATGTGCTCTCAAAAGCTATTCCAATGGTGAGCATACTCTAACAGATTCTTTTATACTGGAGAGAGGTCTTCAAGTATGAGCCTAGAAAAGGACCAGTCTGTTTGAGTGCAAAGGAAGCTCCTCTCTGCAAGGCTGGTCATGAGCTGATTACTTTATTTGCAAATATCAACTAATTAACAACATTCACTAAGACAGAAGATTTGCAATCAGCATCAGTGGAGGGAGTTTAGGGAATCTGCATACTAAAATGCTTAAAGTCCTTTAAGTCCTGAAGTTAGTTTTTGTTGATGAAGAAGCTGACAGTCAGAGGTTAAGTGGTGATCAGGATCCCACAATTTGTAAGAGTCACACATTAGGACTGAGATCGTGGTCTTCTGACTTCACTTTCTTTTAACTAAGTTCAATATCCTAACATTAATCATTTAATTAAAGTGTAAACTCCTTTCATCAATTTAAAGATCACATGATATCTGCTAATGAACTAATGGATAAATTTTAGAAAGTTATTGAAGTCACAGGAAATAGTAAGTTTGCCCAAGGTCACGTATCAAACAAATGTCAGTAGTCAAAATTATAAGTTTAGTTCCATATGCATCCATAAGTCTGCTTCTCAATCACAGACATAGTAATATGTATGTGTTTAAAGGGAGGGGTAAAAAGATATTCTACACTATAGTTGTCATTTTTTCTTGCATTGCATTTCCTACATTGAAATTTTCTTAATGATTGTAGACCTTTCTAAAATGTTGAAGTAGTAACCTAAGAAGGCATGATATGAAAGCATTCCTGACTCATTGCTTTCTGAGGAAATATATTAATTTCATCAATTATCTTATCAGGTCATTGCTACAACTCTATGATGATGAATTCAGCCAGTTTGGGAATAATTTATTCTCAGCCAACTGAAATGACCATTTTGCAAGGCAGAATAATTATATAAACTCCACAGTGATCCAAAGAGTCCATTAAGATGATATAAAACATTGACAAGAGAGACCCCATCTCAAATCCATGTTAGTGCAGAGCTTTTCTCTGAAGCACTCTTACTGTCCTCTGGAGCACTATTCTTGATACACTCTTTCTCTTAAAAAGAGGGAAATATCACTCTAGGATTGTACACAGATTAAGAGATTGTATCCTTAAGATCAATTCCCTAATTCCCCTTGATTTACAGAAAAGCAAGGTGAGGCTTCCAGAGTTTAAGAAACTTGTTAAAGATCTCACAGGTAGTAAGTGATAGGGCTCAGGAAGGAAAGAAGAAAGGAAGGGATGAAGGAAAGGATGACAGGAAGGAAGGAAAGAGGGAATGAAGGAAGGATGGAAGGAATGGAGGGAAGGAAGGCATAAGGGAGGGAGGGAGCAATGTAAGGAGGGAAGGAAGAAAGCAAGGAAGGAAAGAAGTCCTTTATTTAATGCTTACCGTGTCCCAGGTAAATTGTCCCTGAAAGAGCTTATATTCTAAAGGGAGATACAGCATCAACATCCAAGTAGTAGAAAGGAAAGAGATACCTCAGATGTATAGGTTTGATACATTGATTTACAAGGAAGTAAGGTGACACAGTATAATTTTATTACTATGTCTAGTCCAGAATAAAAGGTGGTCCATAGGGTTAAACATACTTTGGAAGAAAGGATGACAAAATGGTAGGTTTGGATGATTTTACACTATCTGAAGCACCATATTTGTCTGATTTGGGGGATGTGCAAACTAGGTCTAGTCACTGAGACTGATTCCAAATGAAGCACTTTTACTATACTATGCCCTTAGAAAAGTGTTAACAATAATAATATATATATATATATATATATATATATATATATATATTTCCTGTAATAATTCTTTTATTATTTCTCCAAATCTTTGAGAAAAAAATCACGTAGTGAAGATTGAAAAGTATTTGGCTTATGATTTAACCATAGCAGATAAAGTTACAGGGCATATGTTTAATGCTTGAGTTTAGTATGCAGCAGTAAGTAGTAACACATCATTTACAAATATCAGGGGCTTTGATGCATCTTCCTTCAGGTGCTCACATTTTGAACCATCTCATTAGGAATACTTCACCATTCTATGGAGGGTAACTGTTCTCAGAAGAAATTCACATACATCTGCCCTCTGAATGAACAATAAAGAAGTCACTGATGCTTTTGGAGTTGAAGAAGCCCATGCACTCCCAGCCTGGGACTCTCAACTCAATCAGAAAAAAAGGGAAACAAGGGGAGGGGGGAGCGATGGAAAGGGGAGGGGGAATATATTAAGTCTTTTGAACTTGTTTAGATGCAGTAACTAATTTAACCCTTTTCAAGAAGTCTAGTCTCAGATTTTTTCTCAAAAGTATTTTCTAGCAAAATTGTCTTCTTTGTTCTATTTTCAGAAGTTTCTGTTTTCAGAAGAGCCCCTTAAGCATGACAAACTACTTTTCCCCTCTTCTTTTTCTCTCTTTAAACAACAAAACCTAAGGTACCAATCACAGAGCTGGGACAACAACTAGGCTTCTCTTGACATGCTTGCACATATTAAATTCTAAGTGTGTTGTGAGTAACTCATTTCAACAACCAATTACTGGCTCAAAGACACAACCAAGCCTAAGTAAGAGCAGATCATCTGGCTCACATTTCTAAACTGTACAGGCACTGTGTGAGTTCGGCTGCATGAAGCGTGGAACCAAACACCCGCCACAGGTTGCTATTCTCTTGGTTATTTAGCATTAATTTCTTAATGCCTGGTTGGGCTTGCTGATGAGGGGCTGCTATCTCTCAGGTATTCTGCAACATTGATTTGCAGCCTTGGAGTGAATTATTTGTTCGCTTTTGCTGTGCATGATTTAACCCAGTGGGATGGCTCTGGAGTGTGTGTATGTGTAGCAGTGGAGGGAGGAAGGAGAGCTCTTGAATAGATTTGCCCTACTTGGCACTGACAGCCTGTTGCCAGTGCCTTGGATGAACTTTCCATGTAAAACTTGAAGAAATATTTTTATAGGAAAGTTTCATTCTAATTTCCATATGTGCCCTTGAATATTTTAAGGCACTGTCAAAATTGTGGCTTTGTAAATATACACATAAAATACATAAATGTGGTAATTGTGCAATTATACTTATGTGTTAAATATTTAAATGCAATTGCTGTGTCTGTTAACTATGACAAACTTAAAGGAAGTTGGTTTCAAAGTGCATGTGAATTAGCTTCCCTTCCCAAACATCCATAATGAGTGTTGTTGATTCAGCCTCTCTTGAAGAATTCCAAGGACAAAGTCTTTAGTTTGCAAAACAGGGGTAACCAGACATTAGTAGTTAGGAATCTGGCTCCCCCAACCCCTCTCCCAGGCCAGACCCTTACACCAAACCTAAGAAAAACATTTTACAGCCTCCACTGATGCCTCCTTTTCTGCCCATTGGAGTACTGAAAAAAAAGAAATCAAGCCTTCCTTCCTTTCCTAAGTCAGTACTTAAAATACTTGATAATATATCAAGGTCTTCACTATACCTAAGCTGAATCAGGATTCCTAGTTCATTTAACGGATCTTTTCAAACAAACAAACAAAGAAACAGCCCTCAGGTCTGGATATGCTTCAACTTTTTCTTCATTCAATCTCAAGTTATTCTTTTTATTGATTCACAAATATTTAATAAATATTTATTTTGTGCCAAGCACTGGGTTAGTTGTTAGGAATAGAGAGAAAATAACACTTTAAAACAAAAACAAATTGTCTACTGCATGACTTTCCAAAATGTTGTGCCCAAACTGAACACACTATTGGGATTTGTATTGAGCAGGACAAAGTAAAAAGGTATGAAATAATTACTTTCCTCTTTCCATTTTGGTTGCCTCTTTCTATGTAACCTAGGACAGTATTAGTTGTTTTATGATAGGGCAGAAGAACACTTACATACTGGTCAATTGTGACTTAGAATTGCATTCTACTAGAATGACTATTTTTAACAGAAAATATTGTCAAATTTTAATATCCCATCCAGGATTTTGAAGTTAATGTTTGAACCCAATTATACAAGTTTATATTTATGTCTATTAGAATTAATCTTATTTGTTTCAGCTCACTGTTTTGGACTATTAGGATGTTTTAATTAGATCCAGATTCTGTTATCCACTAAGCTAATCATCCAACCAAGCTGTCTTTCACCTAGGAATTCCAGAAGCATATCATTTCTACCTTCAGCATTGTAATTGGTAAAAATGTCAGACATATGAGAAAAGGAAAAAGATTCTTTTAATTTCATCTCATTCAGTGTAGACTAATGAGTTAGTCAATCAAGAAACTATGGTAGTACAATGAAATGAAAAACAAATCTGAAGTCTTAACACCTGAGTTCAAATCTTCCCTTTAATGCTGTCAATTGCCAGGCCTGTATTAAGCAATTACTGTGTTCCAGGTGCTGTGAAAAGCTCTGAGGACACAAAGAAAATTCAAAACATGGTCTATGCTCTTAAAGAGTTTGCATGCAGCAATTGGGAAATAAGATATGCAGGCACTGGGGTATAGAAATCCATCTTTCCCTACTAGATTGTTAGAAGGGGTATGAGGGAGAATATAGTATAGAGCAGATTGAGGGAAGGGGTCCTCAGCAGGCTCTCTTGGGGTGGGAGGTAGGGGAGAGATGGGGAGAAAATTTGAAACTCAAAGTCTTGTGTAAACAAATGTTGAAAAGAAAAATAAATTTAAAAAGTAAAAGAAAAAAAAAAGAAAAGAAACCATCATGGGCATATAGGAGTAGGAAAAAAAAATGTTTGCATGCAAATATTGGAGACGCATATAAATACCTATGTACACATTATCTTTCTGGCTCTGGCTTTCTCATCTGTCTCTGTCTGTGTGTTAGCGTGTTACTCTACCTGTGTGTATACTTTTTTGCACTACTCTATATACATATTATATTATACTTTCTATACAAATGTGTGTATATGTGTATATATGGTATGTATACATATATGTGTGTATATATAAAATACATATACAAAGATACATACATATATATAAATGGAGAGAGAGAGAGAGAGAGAGAGACAGAGAGAGAGAGAGAGAGAGAGAGAGAGAGAGACTAAGACAGACAAAAAGATAGAGATAAATATAGAGGCAGAAAGAGACAGAAAAAGTGCATAGAAGGTGATCTCAGAGATAAGGCATTAGTAGTGGGGATAGCACAGACCTGCAGAATGTGCTAGTTGAGGTAAATCTTGAAGGCATATGGAGAGGCTAATCTGTGGAGAGGAGGAAACAAAAACATTCCAGTCACAGGACATAACCTGTGAAAAGATAAAGAATGACAAGTTGGAGTGTCAGGAACCAGAAAGGAGAAAGGAGCCCATAATGTACTGTCTGCCTTAAAGTAAGTATATTCTCTAAGATTCCTATTCAAGACCCAGCATGAATTTATTATATCATGTTCCTCCATCCCCCAAGGATAGAACGCCAAACAAGAAATTAGGAAGTGAATTAAAATAGAGCTTTAAACACTGCATAGCTGTGTGACCCTGGGCAAGGTACTGAAATCCTCTTTGCCTCAATTTCCTCACATGTACTATAAGGATAAAAGTAGTGCCTACTCCTCAAGTTGTTAAGATTAAATAAGATAACACACATGAAGTAGTCAATGAATCTTAAGGTGCTGTATAAATGTTAGTTGTTGTAGTTGCAGTTTATATTTTCCCTTTTATTTATAATTTCTGTTATATTTGCAAAGTTCTAAAAGGAGAATACTCAACCCTCTACTAATGAATTTATTCCTTTACTACAGACTTTCATTTTGTGTTTACTTGTTATGCCATTTACTCTAGACATATTTCACACAGGTATCATTTCACTGCCTTAAATGTCATTAAAAACAAAATTATTTGTTCCTCTTCTCTTTATCCTAACTCTCACTACCACAAATTTTTATCCGCAATTGGAGCTACTGCTTTTGTGGATTCAGCTGAAACATACTGCCATTCAAACCTCTCTTTTTGACTGTGTGAATCAGTAAGCTTTGCAAAGTGCTTGCCTCATAACAAGCCTGTGAGGTAAACAGTGTATGTATAATTATGACAGTTTTATGTATAGAACTGGGGTTCAGAGGGGTTAGGCAAATTGACGGCAGCTACTGTGACAGCCAAGATTTTTAATACATCTTCTCATCTAAATAACATACTATTATTACTTTTCTATGGGAAAATCAACTAAAAATCATTCTCCATAGGAAGAAAGTCAGAGGTCATAAGCCAATTTTCCTACTCAGTCAGAAAAAAAAATTCTTTACAAAACATAAAGTTATGTGATAGCTTTAGTTTTGATTACAAAATAATTCTTACAATTTTAGAGAGAAGAATAATAGTAGTAGATAATGAATATTTTCATCTAATAAAATAATGAAGTACGTGATAAGGTCAAGTTCACAGAAAATTTGTCAAAAGATTTCATGGAGATATATTATTTCAGATCATTTAAAGATTAAACTGGACACATGCAAATTGAAAAAAAAAATTCAGGATATCTATACCATGTAATTTTCTCAATCTAAGAAAGTTGAGCTACATTTGGACAATAATAATAATTTTATGAACAGGTTTATTAGGTTGTAGAATTGTAGGAAATATGTAATAGTAATGGAAAGCAGACAAACATGCATAATGCATTATACACAGAAAAGGTTCTTGCTCAAATTTATATATTTTAAGCATGTTGAGGGATCATTCTTAAATTTTTGAAGAGTTACAAAAAACCTTGGAAAAAAAAATCATCATGTGAATTATAATAAAAAAAATTATCAATAATAACATGACCAATAATCACTACTCCATTTCATAGGGGTATTTTCCTGTTTGTCAAAAATCATTATGAGAATGATCTACACAGATATTGAGGGTATCTTTGGTGAAGTTATGAAAAGAGAAGAGATAAATTTTAATAAAGGATAATTTATAGTAGAACACATATTCCAACCATCCTGGAGTGCATTTTGGAACTTCACCAAAAAAAAAACTAAAAAATTTAAAAAATTGCATGCTCTTTGACCCAGTAGTTCTGCTACTAGGTCAATAAAACAAAAAAGATTGAGGAAAAAGGAAAAGGACCCATATATATGAAAATATTTATAACATCTCCTTTTTTTGGTGATAAAGGATTAGAAGCTGAAGGGATATCCATCAAATGTGGAATGTTTAAAGACATGATGGTATATGAAAAGGGTGAGGAGGGCTTCCAGTAGTAGAGCCAAGATATCAGAGTAGAGGAAGTACTCATTTGAACTCTCCCACTTTTCCTCTCCCAACAAATTTATAGTAACACCTCAAATAAAAATTAGATATTGTAGAGCTAACGAAAACTCAGAATGAGATCTTATTCCAGCCTAAAACAACACAGGATGTTGTAGGGTTAGATCTGTGATATGGGGGTGGTGACTGGCCAAGAGACCACATGGATGTAACATCAGCAATGGGAGAAGGTAGACACAGGATAAGCATTAGCTTCAGAAGCTTTCAAAAAAGAAACAGTAAGGGGACCTTAAATGTCATCAGAAAGACTTTACAAGTGACCATTATGCTACTACTGGATGCTGAAATTAAAGCTGTTTGGCACCTCCATTGCCTATAACCACTCCAGGGTCATTGCTCAAGGGCAGAGAGGAGCATTATTAATAAAGAGGGAGCATAGGACCTAAGGAAAAGTTCTGCTTGAGGTCCCAAGGGGGCAGGGACACTGAGAAGCAATATCATTTGCAATACCAAGAGATAAGGGGTCATTACTGGGTAAAGACAAGAGTACAGACCAGGAAAACATTGACCAAACCTCTCTCCAGATCTCCACCTTGGTAGCACCAAAAACTTAGCCCAATGCTGAAGAACTAGTTCTGAAAACAGCGTTGCAACAAAGGTTGACTCTTGGGACACCACCTTTCTCCACTCCCATGCCAGGAATAACCCCTAACTTTAATATAAACTCAAGATAAAGAAATAACCTGAAAAAATGATAAAACAACAACACCTATTACAACAACAAAAGAACTTTGCCACAAAAATGTGCTACAGTGAAAAGGAATATAACTCTATAAACTCAATAGAACACAGTCAATTCAAGAGGACTACAAACAAAGCCTCAAAGAATAATGTGAATTGGACACAAGTTCAAAAATAATTTAAAGAAAAGCTAAAAATTGTTTATCAAAATTGAATAAGAGGGGGGCAAAGTTAAGATGGCAGCATAGAAGCAGAAAAACTCAGTGGTTCCCCCATAACCACCTCAAATACCTATAAAATATGACTCTAAACAAATTTTAGACCTCCAGAACCCACAAAGTCACAGAGAAACAAATCTCCCACTAAAGGCAGCCCAGGAGGCAGACAGGAAGGGTTCATCACAGCACTCTGGGGGCCAACCCCAGTCGCACAATGAGCCCATGGTTTTAGCCCCAGTGTGGCCCAAGCACCCCAGCTAGAGCATTTGTGAGAGTGAATTACCGGCAGCTGTGGCAGTTTCCAGAATTATCAACCCATAAATGCCAAAGCCAAAGTGAAAGGTCAGTGGAACTCAGCTGAATTTGGGGGAGGATGGAGGAGCGGGTCTGACCCTCTGCCTCAGAGCCAGAAACAGCAGAAATGGCAGCCACACAGCCACCTCACATGGCTAACTATTTACATGCCTACATGAAAAAATGATAATTTTAACTTATGAAACTTTTATCAGTATGAGGATAGTTGAAGGGAATATAAATGTGAATACACACACACATGCACACACATATATACACACGTATATATATATATACATATAGGAGGGTATATATGCATATGAATACATATGTGAGTGTGTTTACATGTTGTACAGGTATACATTGACAGAGGGCACAGGATCAATTGAATAGGAAGGAATGATATTTTAAAAGGTGAAATTGAGAGGTGGGAGTGGAATAGAATGAGAGGAGACAGGGAGAGACAGAATGGGATTAATTATCCTATATAGTAGAGGCAAGGGATAACTGTTACAATGGAGGGGAAGAACAGGAAGGCAAAAGTGAAAGGGTCCACCTTACTCTCATTGAATTTGGCTTAGGGATGGAATGACATAAAATCAAAATTGGGTATCTGGCCCTACAGGAGAGTAGTGGGGAAGGGGATGAGAGGGGGGATGATGGAAAGGAGGGAAGGTTGAGGCAGAGAGCGTTGTTAGAAGCACACACTTCTGTAAAGGGACAGGGACAAAGTAGAAAATAGAACAAGTTGGGGGCAGGATAGGATGGAGGGAATAAAGTCAGTCTTTCACAATATGTCCTTTGTGGAGATGTTTTGTGTAACTATGTATATACAGCCTGTATTGAATTGTTTGTCTTTCCAGTGGGGGTGGATGATGAGGGAGGAAGGGAAAGAATCTAGAATTTAAAGTTTTAAAATCAAATATTTAAAATATATATGTATATGTATATATGTGTGTGTGTTTATGTATTTATTTATTATTATTTACATACAACTGGGAAATAAGATATACAGGCACTGGGGTAGGGAGATCCAACTTGCCCAACCAGAAAATCAGAGGGGTAATGGCAGAAGATATAGGAGAGAGCAGATTGGCGGAGGAGGTATACAGTGGGATCACTGTTTTGGGGTGGTGGGTAGGGGAAAGACATGGAGAAAATTTGTGACTCAAAATCTTATGGAAATGAATGATGTAAACTAAAAATAAAAAAACATATTTTTTTAAAAATTGAATAAGAGTGGCAGAAGAAAAATAGGTAAAGAAATGAAAGCAAATGAAGAAAATTATGAAAAAATAATCAATAGATTGGTTTAAAAAAATTCACAAACTAATGAAGAATATAATACCTAAAAAAAAAAAAAAACAAAACCAAAGTTGGCTAAATGGAAAAACTATTGTAAAAAAAAAAATTCTAGAACTGTCCAAATGTAAGTAAAAGAGAGAGAGAGAGACAGACAGAGAGAGAGACAGAGAGAGAGACAGAGAGAGAGAGATGCAAAAGCTCACTTAAGAAAATGATTCCTCAAAAAATAGAATTAGACAGCTGGAAGTCAACGATTCCATGAGACACAAAGAAACAAAGAACAAAATTTTAAAAAGAATGCTGGAAAAAAGCAAATAATATGAAATATCTCATTGCAAAACTACATACCTGGAAAACAGATCAAAAAGGAAACGTAAAAATTGTACGATTACATGAAAGCTGTGGTGAAAGAAAAAGCCTGCGTACCATATTTCAAGAAAATATCAAGGAAAGCTACCCCAATATCCTAGAACAATAGGGCAAAATAGAAATTGAAAGAACCTACTGATTATCATCTGAAAGAAATGCCAAATTTAAAAACACCCAGGAATATTATAGCCAAATCCCAGCATTGCCAGGGCAAATAGAAAATATTTCAAGTCACCAAAAAGTAAAATATAAATACAATATGTCCACAGTCAGCAATAAGATTTAGCAGCTAAAACACTAAATAGACAAAGGGCTTGGAATACGATATTCCAGAAAGCAAAGGAGCTAGGATTACAACCATGAATAACTTACACAGGAAAAGTGAATATAAGGCTTCAAGTGAGGAAAAAAAAAAAGAAATTTAATTAAATAGAAGGCTTTCAGGTATTCCTGATGGAAAGATCCAGAGGTGAACAGCAAATTTGACTTTCCAAAGCAAGACTCAAGAGAGGCATACACATCTAAACATGAAAGTGGAACCATAAAGGACTCAATATGGTTAACAGTTTATTTTCCTGTATGGAAAGAAGATAGCGGTAATGTATCATAACTATCATTATTATGAAAATTAGAAGGATTCTGTATAGAAAGAGAGTGAGGTTGCGAGTTGGTTATATTGAGATGGAGTAAAATAAAAACAAAAAGATATGAGAGCAAGAAGGATGCCCTAGGAGAGGAGATAAGGGAAAGGAAGACGGGAGAAAATTATCTCACATAAAAGGAGAAAGCAAGAGCTTTTAAAATAGAGGGGTAAATGGTGGGGGTGGGTTGGCCAGTGTCTGAATTTTGTTCACATCTGGATTTGTTGAAAGAAAGAAAACACACACGCATGCACACACCCCACACACTCATACATATACATATATACATATATATATATATATATATATATACACATACATATACATATACATAGATATATATATCCTACTTAACAATAGAAATCTTTCTTACTCAACAGGAAAGTAAGAGGGAAATGGAACAAGGGAAAGGTGTGTGTGTATGTGTGCAATAAAAGAGAAATCAGGGAAAAGAAAGCAGACTTTAGAAAAGGGACAGAATAAAAACAAAGAGAAGGATACAAGGAAGAAAATAAGATGAAAGGAAATGCACAGTTAGCAATCGTAACTGTGAGTATAAAGGGGATATACTCACCATTCAAACACACAATCAGACAGCACACCAGGGGTAGAAACAATAATCCAACAATATGTTACTTACAAAAAGCACACTTAAAACAGAGAAACATCACAGAGTTAAAATAAGGGGCTGGAGTAGAATCTATTATGCTTGAGCTAAAGTAAAAATACAGTGGAATTAATCACAATTTCAGACAAAGCAAAAGCAAAAAAAGAACTAATTGAAAGGGATAAATAGGACAACTATGTCATGACAATCAAATTTTTAAAGGATAACTTAAATGAGTTACAGGAGGAAACAGGCAGTAAATCTATACTAGTGTTGAACCTCATCTCTCCCCTCTTAGAAATAGCCAAATCTAGTTATAAAATAAGAAAGAAGTCAAGGAGAAGAATAGAATCTTTGAAAAGTTAGATGTGATAGATCTCTGAAGAAAACTGATGAGAATAGAAAGGAGTGTAACTTTTTCTCAGCAGTATAAAGCACCATCAAAAAAATGACCATATATTAGAGTTTTAAAACATCAGAAACAATGCAGAAAAGCAGAGATATTAAGTGCACCATTTTTAGAGCATAATTCACTAAACTTTACATTTAATAAGGGGTCATGGAAGCATAAATTAAAATTTAATTGCAGACTAAATAATTTATTTCTAAAAAAAAGAGTGGGCCAAAATACAAATCATAGAAACAATCAATAATTTCATTAAAGAAAATGACAACAATGAAACAATATTCCAGAATTTGTGGGATTCACAATAATTAGAGGAAAATTTTTATCTCTAAACATACATGCCAATGGAAAAGAGAAAGAACAGATCAATGAATTGGACGTGTAACAAAAAAAAAAACCTCTAGAATAAGAAAAAATTAAACATCACAAATTAAACACTTAAATGGAAATCTTAAAAATAAAATGAAAGATTAATAAAATTGAAAGTAAAGAAAAAACACATTAAACTAATATATAAAAATAGGAACTGGATTTATGGAAAAAATCCAATAAAATAGGGGAAAATGAGTACTTTGATTAAAAAAAAGAATAAAGAAAGCCAAATTACTAGTATCAAAATTGAATAGGATGAATGAACCACCAATGAAAATGAAATTAAAGCAATTACTAGAAGTTATTTTGTCTGATTTTATATGTCAGCGAAACTGGCAATCTAAATAAAATAGATGAATGTTTACACAAATATAAACTGCTCAGATTAACAGTAGAGGAAATAAAATAAACACCCCTGTCTTATAAAAATAAATTGAATAAGCCATCAGCGAGATCCCTAAGAAAAATTCTCTGAAATAGCTGTGTGAGTTCTACCAAACCTTTAAGGAACAATTAATCTCAATGGTATAAAAAATATTTGGGGGAAAAAATAGTTTAAAAAGTCCTACCAAATTTCTATTACAATCCAAATATGGTTTTGTTACTCAAACCAAGGAGAGCAAAAACAGAGAAGAAAAACAACTATAGAACCATTTCCTTAAGGAATATATTTTTTTCTTAACAAATAAAAATTGTAATACATGTTTATAATAAAATTCTAAGTAAATTAAGTGAACTAACAAGTGAATTATAGCAATATATTATACTTTTACAAGGTAGGATTTATATCAGGATTTCAGGAGTGGTTCAATATTAGGAAAACTATGGGAATAATTGTCCATTTTAATAGTGAAAAGAAAAAAATCATATAATTATATCAGTAGATGCAGAAAAATCACTTGACAAAATACAACCCCCAATTCTTATTAAAAACACCAGAAAGCACAGGAATAAATAGAGTCTCTCTTAAAATATTAAATAGTATCATCCAAAATTAAAAGCAATCATTAACTTTAATGGGATGAACTTGAAGCCTTCCCAGTATGATCAGGGGTGAAGCAAGGATGTCTATTTTCACCACTACTATTCAATATTGTACTAGAAATGCCAAGTATATCAATAAGACCCTTATTTAGAATTAAATAGGAAGTGGATGGCAAAATAGATTTCCTTATGATTGATGTAGTGTTTTTAATAGCCCCACACTTTTTTTCTTAAAGAATCATCTTTTTAACACTAATAATCTTCTAATACTGAAATATGTCTAATCAATATTACAATGCAGCCTCTAACGACTTAAAAATGCCTGCCTAAAACAAACAATATATAATTCAATAGTGTTCATAGTGCTGAACACATCTGAACAAAATAAAAGTCATAGTAAAATATGTTTTCATGAGTCTATATAAAGGAAAGAAATTGGTTATTGTCCCTGTTGTACTTGTTTTCATTTCTGCATATGTCATAGGTAAATGAATGCAATCACAATTTATTTTGCCACTGATGACATTCAAAGTTCACCAAAAACTTGACATCTCTTTGAAAGTAGGATTTTTTTGGCATCATCTTTTTTTTTTTTGCATTATCTTCAATGTTTTGCATAAAATTAAAACTCATTACATGATTTTCACTGAATTACAATAGACTTATTGCTTCACATTATATTTTAGAAAGAGAGTTGTCAAGCTTCACAGTGACCAGAAGAATTTGTCTAAGATATATGGTGGCCCTGGAGACAATGCCAAAAATTAGTACTGGATTTATTAACCTGGAGAATAAAAGACTTGAAGTTGGAGGAGGGGGCAGGAGGAGAGAGATATGCTAGCTTCAAATATTTGAAGAGCTGTTACACGGAAGAGGGAATAGATTTATTTTGCTTGACCCCACAGGACAGAACTGGTCACTGCAGAGTCTTGAAATAAAGAGGAAAAAATATTAAAATTTAAACTTGTCTAAGAGTTGAATGGTTTGCCTTAAGAAATATTCTACGTCCTTTCCCTGGAGTTTATTAGAAAAGTTTGTATTACTAATGGACAGAGATATACAGTAGAGGGACTTCATGTCCAAGTATGGGTTAGATTAGAATATTTCTTAGCTTCCTTTCAACTTAGAGATACTGTGATTCTATAAAGACCCACACAATTCTGCATTTAGCATAGACAAGTTCTAGGATTATGAAACAAACCCCAGACCCAATTAGCTAAGCACACATTATTCTGTGTTGTGTTTGTTTTTTTCAGCCATAAGGGCTTTTTATTACAGTAGTCTACCACTAACGGCTTGCCCTTCTATGATAAGAGGGAAAAACAGAACAACAAAAAAAACAACAACAACAACAACAAAAACATTTTCTATCTTAAAGAAAGGTATAGGAAATTAAAGTGATATATAATTCAAGGAACTTAATTTTTTTTTATTTTAAAAATATCACTTTAATGACCACAAACAAAAATTATAAATTCAATAGTTATACATAACAAGAACAATATTCTCTACCCCTCCCTGCAAAAAATCTGAGCCTAATTAAGGACACAAATACATTAATATATAATAATAAGCCAAGAAGGTGATTTTACTTTGAATCTTCAAAACATCTCTGAAATTTTGTGTGTTTCCCCTATTTCCCCCAATGGGTAGAAGGTGGCATACTTAATTCCTTCTTAAACATCATTTAGGGTTATAAAACATTTACAAACCTATATAGCGTCCTATAATTTGCAAACCATGTCATATAATTGAACTAATTGTAATAAATGGTCTCCCTCAACGTAGTTTTATTTTTTTCAGAGTCATTATTGTTGTTTGTTATAAATTGAAATCAAAACTGTCATATCAAATGTCAAAATAGAGATGCAGCAAAATGTCTCAGTATGTGCAACATCCCAGCTCCGTGATCCTGGTGACCAGAGAATGATA
>CM053592.1:66155653-66203334 GCA_028646515.1 Pseudochirops corinnae | reverse complement strand
CTACTGAGAAGTGACATAGGAGAGAATAGACTGGGGGATGGGGGACACACTGGGATGGCCGTTTTGGGGCGGTGGGTGGGGGGAAGAGGGTGAGAAAATATGTAACTCAAAATCTTGTGGAAATGAATGATGCAAACTATAATAAAATTAAAAATTAAAAAAAAAAAAAGAAAGCTATCCAACTTCACAGTGCACTGACTAACCCCTAAGTTGCCAATGGGTAAAAACTGACTCCCCAAAGTACCATGTTCTGTATTACAAACAGGCAAACAAGAGTCATGCATGTTCTCTACAACCCAGTTGGAAGGGCAAACATGGGCATGATTTATGGATTGGACCCTCATTGGCTTATTTCAGTTCCAACATTCTATAATTTGATATTTACAATTAATCACAGTAAAGGGGAAAAAAATATGTTTTATTCCCATTCGATAGAATGAAAAATAATGACAATAATAGTTCAGAGTATTTTTATATCACTATATAAATGTACTTAACTTTGTTCTGTTATAAAACCTTTTAAACATTTTCATTTTAATTAAGTAACAATCAAATAAAACTTGACTAGATCTCTAATCAAAACTTCTGAAGTTGATTTATTTGTAGTTATTCAGAAAGAGGAAAAGGAAACAAAATGTACCATATATATGTATGTGTATATATATATATATACTCAGCTTATCCTTCTATATCCATCACTTTATGAATCAAACAATTATTTAATGAAATGAAACTCTGTCACCTGTGGTTCAGTTTGTTTTATAGCATTTATAAATGCTTATACTCTTTGTTCTACTGTTTTGTTTTGCATAATTTCTTAATTATTCCCTTATTTTCTTCATATTTATTTTACTTATGTAACCATAGTATTGCATTTAGCTAGTGTACTATGACTTGCTCAGCCTAAGGATATTCCCAGGCTCATTTAATTATTCATTCATTTATATGTTTATTATGCTATTACAATTAAAACAACAATTTTAGTATAACACCCTAAGCAATAGCCTCACATGAGGAAATTCACACATCTCATTGTATACTACCAAATGACTGCAAAAGATTTTCACTTGTCTGTAATTCTGCAGCATGCTAGTTTCCCTAAAGCTGTATCTCCTACAAAATGTTATTACCTAGAACATTTTTTAAGAAAATTTTCCTATTTTATAAGATTATTCATGGTACTTTGTCCATTTTTAAATATCTTTAAGTATTTTGGAAGACTTTTGCAAGGAATGAGGAATAATAGTGACTGAGATCATCAATGCAACCTTATACCAAGAAATTTTGCTTACACTCCATTCATTGTACCTCTCTGTCCATTAACTGCTTGAAAATGAAGACCTGCAATTTCGTATGATAATAAAACTTTTTTTTTTTTAATCTAGGAAATGATAGGAATATTCTAATTTACTTGTTTTTCAGAACTTCCTGAAATTCAGGCAGTATGTAAAATGAATTTGGTACAGGTATCTCAGTGGTTTAAATTTCATTCTACTTGACAATGTTCCCTCCTAAAAACAATAGGAAATAACTAGATGGCTAGTATTGGGTAGATCAGACATGTGGATATTTGAATGAATTTTTCACTTTCTTCTCAATATTTTGTCAATGAATAATCATAGCCACTTCTTTTTGCTATGTACATGACAATCATACATATATATTCAAATTTAGATATTTGAGACAAATGATCACTTTTTTAATGTTTTGCCTGGCATAGTTGATAAATGGAGACACTATTAATTATCTTTAATTATTAGAATAGTTGTGAGGACCAGTTTCCTTTGTATTTTTTTTTCTTGGTGATTCTAAGAAGCAAAATGAAACAAGACAAAAACTCCTTACATTTCCTAATAACTCACTGCCCAAACCAGCATACCTTCCATATAAATAAGTAAAATTAAGCAAAATAAACTAATACATTGAACATTATTGACAACACATATATGATTCTATTCTTATAGCCCATTCTCTCTGTGTTGAATGGAGAGAAGTGGTTTTCATCATCAGAACATGCCAGTCTTGTTTGTTAAGTTGATCCTGTATCTAATAGCTTTTATTGTATTCATTATACATATTATTCTCTTGGTTCTGATTACTGCTCTGAAACACACAATTTTAATTTTTAAATATGATCATTTTTGATAGGAAGAGTAACTTTGAGGGACACTTACTCATTTATGCAGCAAGTTCAAGGAGAAAGTTCTGTTTAAGAAATAGAGGAAAACCATTTATCCTATTCAAGTAAGAAAAAATAGCATCCATAGATATCTTTTACTCCCTCCATCCACTCCATCACTACTTTGTGCCACACAAACTCCTTATATGACCACTTAAACAACCTAGGTTACTGCAGAAAGAGCAAGCAGAACTACTCTTTTGACTTGGTTTCTTATAGTATGACTGACTGAAAGTCATATTTAAATTTGAAATTTCTAAAGAGTCAGGTTCCCTCACCCCTACTTTAAAAGAAAATGAGAGTAGCTGAGACAGCTCATTTGGAAGCCGTAGATTCCCATTGAACTGAAGAGCACTTTCCGGGGACAGCCTATTTGTTAAGTATTTCAACAGCAGTGGGGTAGTGATTTTAATGTGCAATGCTGCATTTTAATAGCCAATAGAGATGACTATTAAGATAGAGCATTGTGCATTAACATCACCACAGCTCTGAGAGTTACTGATGACAGTTCCTCAGATCGAGGCTGTTTCTTCACTCAGTTTAACAAAGCATTTCTATTTTTATTAAACTCACTATTTTCTGATATTCTACTATAGTAATAAAACACACACATATCATCTCAATAATGTTTAAAAATATATCTAGCTTCAAGATATTGAATTTCATGTCTACATGCATGTATATGTTTAAGTATATTTAAGTATCTAGCTATTTCTGTATTAGTATCTACATCTTTATCTTAATTTATACAATCATAGCTATATATACATACACACACACACACACATACATGCCTGCATGCATACATACTCACACCCACACACACACATAGTATTTAGAGCAACAGAAATATAAGTATTATGCCTCTTGAATACTACAGCTGAAATCTTTAATGAAATTCTACCCTGGGAAATATTTTTATTCTTATTTACTAGTTAATAGTTTTATAAACAGAAATTGCTATATCTGTTATATACTGCAAGAGGTTGTTTCATTCTGTTTATAGTTAAGGGCACAAGTTAAGTGAATGGCCCCATTCTAAGAAGAAAGTAAATGCTACATCAGAGAGAATTATATGTTCCTGTCATTAAACCACGTTATTTTCAAACTGAGATTGAGAGTTTATAGAAAAAGGAGGGGGGTTATTAATTTGTTTTCTTTAAGGAGAATATTGAGGTAAAAGTTAATCCAAAATAAAAATTAATTGAAAGAGAGAATTTGATGGAGAAATGAAGAAAGGAAAAGAAAAAGGAAGGAAAAATCATGATTTAGAGAAGAATGGCAATTACAAGAGAGAGGTAGAAATTCTTTCGTTGCAAATATCAGTTCTTAACTGAATAATTAAAGAGAGACTTATAGCTAAGTCCACCTTTCTGTCCTCAAAAGCATACTAATTTGGTCCCTATATGAAATCCAGTTATTAAGATAACATATCAGAGCAGATAAATGAGTAACACAATTTTGACTATGTGCTGTCTGCTCTAGATTTTAAGTGATTTCAACTGGTTAGCACTTTTTAAAATGCATTGAAAAGTAGTATGAAATTTAAAGTTAGTGAATGACTGTATTAATTATCATAATGAGAATAATCATAATTCTAAATGTTTCCTTCTACATTTTCTGAAGCAGTGATGTTACTAACTCACTTTCTTTTCTTTCTCTTTTTCTAGTTTTCCAAGAATGCCTTTTTATGTTCCAATAACAATAGTATCAGATGAGCTCAATTTTTCAAATCAATAATATTTTGCATATTAATTACGCTAATTTTCAGTTCTGTTCATGTAATAACAGATAATTTCACTGATGAACCACAAAATAAAGGAAACATTGGGCTTAGAAGGTAGCAGGAGTGACCTGATAAGTTTGTCATTTCATTTTAAATCAGTGACCATATCATTCTACTTAGTATACCATTGTAAAAAAAAAAAAAAAGGTAAAGGCCAGGGGCATCTAGGTGATCAAGTGAATAGAACACCAGCCGTGGAGTCAGGAGAACCTAAGTTCAAATCTGGGCTCAGATATTTAACACTTACTAGCCGTGTGACTTTGGTCAAGTCACTTAACCCCCATTGCCCTGCCTTCCCCTCTCCAAAAAGAAAAAAAAATAGTAAAGGGCAAATTGATACACTGACTCTGGGTTCCAGAATATCAGAATGCCCAAGGTGTACAGTTTTTTGAATAAAGTTAGATTCAGGTATAAGCCACTAATATCTGTTCTACTGAACGCTGCTCCACGTAATAAATAAACTATACTCGTGTCATCTTGCTTTTTCAATTTTTTTCCTGAAGATTTCAAATTCAGTATTTCTGAAAATAAATTAGGGTCTTTTTTTTTTTTTAAACAATATGTCTGTTAGCTTCTTTATCTTTTAGTCTGCTTACTGATTCTTTTATGAAAGTGAAAGCATCATTCTTTTTCCTGCGCCACTAGAGGCCATCATATACTTTCTTAGACAAATATGTGCATATGCAAATTGACAACTTAATCCAGAAATATCCTGAGTAGACTAGGAAGATTCAAATAGAGCTAACTGAACACATTCCCACCCATTTTGTACTTAACTGCTGTTTCTTTTTTTTTTTTTTTCCTGACTTCACACTACTTGCAAGGCCATATTATGTTGCATATTTACCCTGAAACTCATGCATAAGGAGAGTGGATTTTCTGATACAGACATGTGAATCTTGGCCAGAGATATCAATAAGTTAGTAAACAGAAAAAAAAAGGATTATCTCTGAGTCAGATAAAAGAGTGTGTGCAGTACAAATGAAGAACTTTTTATGTTTTTATTTTTAAATATGTTGATAGGCAAAAACTGTGGCACATTAAAAATATGGTATCAGATCCACTAGAAAATGCAGAACTTTTGCAATAGAGTATATTATTGCAACATCTTCACATAAGTAGAGAATAATAAACATTTGGTTTCCTTAAAACATCTGTGGGAAATAATTTTAAAGAAATATATACAGAAATTCAATGTATAAGGGTTGGTGAAAAAAAAAGTTTAAAAATGTAAAATTACTACAATTGTTAGTATGCTGCTTTATCATAAAATTTCCATCTGAATTTTATTTCCAGTGAACATGGCTTTTTATGGCTTGCATAATAGTTCTTCAAGCTGCATTTTAAAATAGAACCTCAGAAATAATAGTATCAAAAAAAAGTAAGGAAAGGGAGATACTCAGAATCAAAACCTTTAAATGATGATTTATCTTGAACAATGTGTGGCTTTCAAATGCCACTTTCCTAGATATTCACTTAAATGTCACCTTCACTCCCATCCATTTCTCCCCCTGCAGAGAAATATAAATCAAATGTATATATCTATTGCAGAGATGTGTTACCTCCTCTTTCTATAGCAGGATGGCAATTTTAACCCTTCTCAAACATTTTATATCAGGAAAATGGGGAACTGAGTAACAATGATATCTGTTACAATAAATACAAGGATTTCGACCCAGCATGAAAGTCAAATTTTACAAATAATACTAAACCCTTGAACAAATAGTATTTATTTTCCCCAAATGACTTAAACTGTTATTACTGGACCAATCAATATCCTCTGAAACTCCACTAATATTTTAGACAATCCCGAGCTAGGGTATGGCATGATAAATCCTGATCGTGTGGCATGTGAAAGAAATAATTATCACCAACATAATAACTTTGCATAGAATTGCTGGTGTGAAATATCCATGTGGCTCTCTCAGATAATTATAGGATTAACAAAAAAAAAAAAAAAATCTTTGAATGCCAGGAACTGTCAGGAACATGGGAACTGGCCAGTGAAAGACAAGAGCTGAATCGTGTGTTTCTGTGGGTATATCAGACATTCACGAAGCAACAACATATCTGAGTTAATGGGGAAAGGTCTTTGATAGGTTATTTTATAGTCTGAGAATTACAAGACTAATGTGTGTTATTTAAACCATTTGTAAGTGATGACCAGTGAAATGTAACCAACTATGTTAATCACGCTAGTTAGTATATTTCATTAAAAAGTGAACAAATATATTACAGTGCTTCAGCTGTTCAGTGGACTGAATTGGACTGATATTCCTAAAAACATGAAACAATAGCAAGCACTTTCAATCAGTGTAGTTTAAATATGGTGAAATATAAAAAATGGATTGGCAGCCAGTGTAGAAGCTTCATATAACCTGAAGGGTCACAGGCAGCCTTAGGGGACTTCTCAATTCTCTACCTTACTGCCCCCATAACTACTGATATGGGAACTTTACTATTTTCTAGCAGCTAGATTGTGTTCATAAATTTTCCTTGAGAAAATGTAACTTTAAACAACAACAACAACAACAATAATAGTAACACCTAAACATTCTCAAGGAATGAAGAGTTTCATTTACAGGTCAGACAAAATAAAGAAAGGTAATCATATAGTTCATGGAAAAGGTGTGAACTCTCATTCAAAGAGGCCTATAGAGCTTCCGAAACTTAAAATTGTGGCCAGGGAAGAGATTTTAGCAGATGTCAATAATCATTACATTCAGTCATCAAACTTTTCTTGAGATTCTTTAGTTATCTTAACATTGATGAGTGATTTCTTCTTCTTGACCACAGAGAAGAGAATGAGTTTTATCTGGTAGGGGCTGAAGAAAGGACCAGTTTTCACATGATATAAGAAACAAATCCTTAGTCATAAGAACTATCCAAAAGTTGAATGGGATGCCATGGGGAGTCTTCAAGTGAAAAATGGGCCATTAATTGTTAGAAATTTTGCGGAGGGAAATGTATAAGTATGGTTTGGACTGCATGAAGGATTTATATCTCAGGTGCATGTGTGCATTTGTGTGTCTGTTATATTGTATTATGTTTCTGTGATGGGTCCCTTTGGCAGATTGATGAAGAAAACTGATGTTTTCTCAGAGTGTTGAAAATAAAGATGCAATTTGTTTCCCATCCAATTTCATAGAATCCCCAGAATCTATTCACAGACTCCTCTGGAGATCCATTGACCTAAAGTTAAGAAATCTCAGATTAAATGGATTCTAAAGTTCTTTCCAGCTCTGAGATTCAAGGAGCTGTGATGAGTGTGGCTCCTCAGCAGGTGCCCATGCCATGACTGCAGATTGGGAAGAACATATCAGAGAATTTTCTTGTCTTATCCATTCATTTGAACTCTTTTACTCTTCCTCTAAAATGATAACAAATGAGGAACACTATACTAAGTGGGAAATATACATATACAAATGTGTTTGTATGTTTGGGTGTGTCTGTGCGTGTGTGTGCATACATATACTCTAGTATGTTTATTTGTTTTGTGTATTTTTATTGTTGCTGGGTCTCTTCAGTCACGTCTGACTCTTTTTGATGTCATTTGGGGTTTTCTTGGTAATGATACTGGAGTGATTTGCCATTTCCTTCTCCAGCTCATTTTACAGGTGAGGAAACTGAGCCAAACAGGGTTTAGTGACCTATTCAGGGTCACACAGCTGGTAAGGATGTGAGGCTGGATTTGGACTCATGAAAATGAGTCTTCCTGACTCTAGGCCTGGAACTCTATCCCCTGTGCCATATATCTGCCCTATACATGTATTGCATATACATATATTATATTTCTATAGAACATATGTGTTTGTTTATATATGTGTATATATATTTATCAATCGTGTGTGTGTGTGTGTGTGTGTGTGTAGTTTTTTCTAGTCTACACTGAAAAGTTGTTTTAATGATCAGGAACTGTCTCTCACATTCTCTATGTGTTGTCGCCCTCACTAGAATGTGAATTTCTTGAAGAGCAGGTGATATTTTCTCCATTTGTATTCACGGCACATACCATAATGCTTTGCACATAAAATTAATATAAATTTCACTCATTCATTCATTTTTCAATTGGTTTTCCATTCTCAGTACCAGATTGGTTCATGGTAAATATCACAGTATGATACTTTCTCTTCTTCAGTACATTTATGGTGCATGTGCTTCTAGCTTGTCCCTGATAGGTCCATAGCAAAAATTAGCGATCAGCTGAAAAATAGCTGTTTAGTACCAGATTGGTAAAGTAGAAGCTATTTTTGTATTTATATGATGGAATACTTTGAATGGGTGATGGACATACCTTATAGAATGAAATTGACTAAAGTAAATTTAAAGCATTCGGGTTTTAAGGTTCAACTACTGTTTTTCATAAACATTCACCAAGTGATATGTTGAAGGACTCATTTTATATTTTATAGAAGCACAATGATATTGATATAGCCCATAAATTTGTGAAGAACAATGACATTATTAAAATGCTGCACAATTTGCCACCCATTACCATTCTAATCCAATGTCTTAACATAATATGGAGGTATGACAAGGTTTTAATGGACATCTCAACTAAATACAAGCTCTGATTTTTTTTTTTTTGGCAAAAATGAAAAAAAAAATTTTGATTATGAATCCAGTAAAAGACTGCATAAACCATCCAACATCAAGCCTAGCTATTTCTAGGGAAGTTCCTCACTTAGAATTGCATATAGAGTGATTATTTTTTTTTTTTTAACAGAGCAAGTATTAGGTCTACTCAATTGAAGGGTGAATATGACTGTGTAATTAGAATGGGCACCCATAATGATGAAATCATATAAAGCTTCAGTCATCTAAGTAACTGCTATGCAATGATTATTTTGGTATCTTTGAGCCAACAAATTATGTAATACAAGGCTAGACTCAGAAAAATAAAAGAAAATTACAATATAAGATAATCAAACAAGGAAATGGGAAAATTAGGAGATATTTTGAAAAGATTGTTTTTAAAAATATTAAGAATAAGCCTATCTTTTTGTTGAGGTTTGGAGTTTAGGGGTTCTCAGGACCCCAAAACACTGACATCCCAAATTCTACTGACTAAATTCAACTCAAGTCTTCTCTCAGCCAAATTAAAGAAAATTTATTTCACCATATTGGGTAGACTCTTAAGGAGACTATGCATTTGTGACACTTGTGTTGACAAGCAGGCCAGAACAAGCTAACACAGACTGAGTTTGAGCTAGATTGAATCTCAGCTGCTTCATGGAAGCAAGATAGCTCTTATATACAGAAAGATATTGGGGGAACCTAGAGGTGGTCTAGAGAAGGGGTTTGCAGAGGGTCTTGAGGAGGTCTTTAAGGAGCATTTTGATGGGACTGAGGTCAGACTCCAGGAATCAACAGAATGGGATTTTGATGGGATCAAGAGCAGGAAACAGCTAGAGGCAACATGGAGGTAACAGACAATGGAGGGCTAGGCTAGTTTAAGGGTAACAGAGATTCACTCATATTAATAATGGAAGGATTTTCGCCTCTGAGGAGCACCAGATCAAGTCAGAAAATTCAAGGGCTTCAAGGAGTTGCCAGAGTCTATATCCCATCAGTTTCAGGGAAAGAAGTACACAAGCAGTCATTATTACATTATTACATACATTACAAAATATACACATACATTACAAAACCCAGATCAGCTTGGACTTCAACATACAACTCAAAAAGCCTTATCAATGTGTTTTTCTACTTAGTTTGTATACAGGTGTCATTGACCAGTAGGTGTCAGTTTGTCTATAGAGAGACAATAGATTAATAATAGTATAATTAGTATAATAATTAGTAATAGAAAATAAATTGTTGGACATGAAATCAGAAAAATTAAGATCTATATTCTGCTGTTGATATTTTCAAACTGTGAGCCTTGGGACAAATCAATTACCTTAAGAATCAGTTTCTTCAATCATAAAATGGGAATAACATTAGCCATATCTCAGAGGACTATTGTGAAGACAAATGAGATAACACATGTAATGTTTTGCAAATCTCCAAGCACTGAATAAATGAACAATTAGCATTCAGAGTATGAATAAAAGACATATATTTCTGTGATTTTTAGATACATTTCAAACAACTTATCATTAAGAGAATTTTAGAAAATAACAATTGAACATTTTGAGAAAGTGTGCAAAAGTTAGCACCTGCTTTGATGGAAGATAACTTGCTTTGACAAACAAAAGAAACTGGCTGATAAAAAATATCAACTTTTGTTATTAAACCTTGGAGAAAGTGGCTAATTATCTACGTTTAGAGTACTGATTCTAATGTAAATAAGCCTGCCAAGTTTTGCTTGTTTGTTTTCTTTTTTTCTTTTTTTTTTTTTTTGTGGTTCACAGTCTTTAAATTGCAATCCATAAGAATATTTTGTATGGTATTCACACTTAATAAATATACACTACTTAACCTGGAATTATTTTTACACTCACTGGAATGATTTACCTGATGTGCCTAGCTGGATAAGCACACCTGGGGAAGATGAAAAAGGTAATGAGCCATGTTCATTATATGATACAATTTTTCCTCTTTTCAATTACCTCTACAACTCTCCAGTGGAGCCATAAAAGTCAAGGGGACTCTTGGTAGCACTGGCAGTTCTTATGGATGTTTTTTTTTTTTTCTGTTCATATCTATTAATTTGTAAAAATGTATATGTATGTATGCATGCATATATATGTGTGTGTATGTATATATATATATATATATATATATACATGTACATATGTTTATGTGTACATATGTATATACATATGTAAAGTTAAGGGATTATGTGGTGGGATGTCATTGGAAAAGGGATTCTTTGGTGGCAATCTCATTGATAGTTTTAAATTATGAAAAGGATTAGAGAATAATCATTTAATATTAAAACTGAACAAAACAAAATTAACAATCCCAAATGTTTTTCAGGCCTCAGTGATTTGGCAAATTTGGGAAAGATTACATATCAGTTAAATGATAATGAAAGGTTTCAGGAAATATGATCTCGTTCCTTGAAATGTATGATGTTAAGCAAGGTTAATGGCAATAACAATCTGTTTCATTAGTTAAACATTTGTGTGTACTCTAAGAAGAATCGATATTTTACATTACTATAGAAAGTTTGGACTGGTTGCTATTCTGTTGTTCCTCTGAGCACATCATTTTAATCTTTGAAAATTAAATGACCTGGACAAAAAAATTAAAATATTTAGGTCAGGTTAAGTAAAATAGTTCTAAAACTCCTTAACAGACAAGGTAGGGTGAATGCTCTTTTGGTCAGATAAGGATACCAGTGGTATGTAAGATCGTTATGTGCATTTTTAATAAATTAGGTCTATTTGGTCAGCTTTATAATATTAACAATGATCATTTTAATTTAATGAAAATGTAAGATTCAGATTATAGATTTGTATTAATGAAGTCAGAATTTAACTTTTCCAAATTGTACTTAGTGTTTGTAGTCTTCATGGTATTGTATGTTAACTTGTCACCCAGAACAACTTGACCTTCTCTTGGTATAATTGATGACTTCCCCTTTTTCTGTTGTGTATAAAGTTTTCTTAAATTGAGTATGATAGTCTGACCTCAAAGTATCAACTCGGTGGGATTGTAAAATGAATCATATCATACCTTCTCTTTGAAAATAAATTGTGAAGTTCATTGTCAAAATAACCACATCTACATTTTTCACAGGCATCATCCACCCTTCCTTCTTACTCTACCTCTTCCCTATGATGTACAAGTTGTCAAATTCTCTCCATTTGAGCCAGGACAACATAATGATAATCTAATCATTCCCTATGGACTCACATTATTAATGTCACTGATGTCATTGAAGAAATTCCTGTCTATTCTCCCCTGCCTATCCCCAATCACTACCTTACTGTAGAAGTTCAACTTTTAAAGTACTGCTTCTATGTTCTAGGTCAATAAAGAGGGAATAAAATCTCTGCTACCTTTTCCCTTCCTGCTCTATCCTCCATAAAGTTTTCATTTGGGGTGGGAAAAAGTGAATTGTACATGATAGACAGAATTGGACAGCTATTTATCTGCAATGTACATCTCATTATGGGAATTTTTCCCCACATCATCAAACTTTGAATCCTTCCTACTTCTTTTGAAATTAACACCATTTGTAGTTACTTAGGTTCACAATCTCAATGTTATAGTCTACTCTTGAATCTCTTATCTCACATATCCTTTCAGGCATGATCAAAAGAGTTTAGAGATGACTGGTCTACATCATTGCTTAAGACAGAATTGCTAAGCCACAAATCAGTAATCAATGGAAACTTAGGTAGACACAAGTGTCCCTTTACCAGGAATTCCAGGAAATACTTAATGCTATAGCAGCGAATGTGGCTTAGCCAATACTTTTTTGATTATAGCATGGAATTTGCACTGGGAATGTTAATATATGGTAATTTACTTCACAGACTTTATTCTGCATATCAGATGAATTTGTATCATTTTAAGAGCATATAAAAATAGCAATTACTTAAACTGGAAAAATTTAATATTGAAAGTACTTTGGAGTATCTAGTAAATTGGCGTGTATCCATGAAATGTAGAAACTGTTATATAATAGGGAACAACATCCACAGACTCAAAGGTGCCCAGAGATTCCTGGATTTTTCAAGATCTCGCTATATGTTCATCTGTGTATTTTCTCTTCTGATTAAATTGCTTATATACCCAATATTGATAAACATTATATTAGACTCCAGAAATTGACCTTATCTTTAACATTCAAGCAGCAATTTGCCTTAGGCCCAATCTTGAACTCAGTAGATCTCCACCTGCTTACTATAGTTAAATAGGATTTTTTATTTTGGCCTATCAGGTGTCATTTATTGCACACTGAAGGTCTACAATCTGACATGGGCTCTACAAATACATTCCTATTTACATTTTCATATTAGTCTATACATATTGTATAGAAGAATTATAAGGAATGGGAAAGAGCATGAGAAAGAAAAATAAAACAAAAAGCAAAAAGGAAATAGTCTACTTTGTTTTGCATTCTGACTCCATTATTCTTTCTTTGCATGTGGCTGGCATTTTCCATAGTGTGTCCTTTGGAATTGTTTTAAGTCCTTGCATTGCTGAGAAGGGCTAATCTATCAAAATCTTTCCTCATATATTGTGGCTGTCACTGTGTACAATATTCTCCTGGTTCTGCTCCTGTCACCCAGCATTAGTTCATATAAGTCTTTGCAGGTTTCTCTGAAGTCTGCCTGTTCATCATTTCTTATGCCATTACAGTATTCCTTTACATTCATATACCACAACTTGTTTAGCCATAGATAGGCATCCCTACATCGAGGGGATGTGGTTCTTAGTCAACATAAAAAGACTTGCGATAAATGTCTTTGTACATGTGGGTCCATTCCCCATTTTCATGATCTCTTTGGGAAACAGCTCTAGAAGTGTTTTGCTGGGTGAAATGGTACACACATTTTTCTAGCACTTTGGACATAGTTCTGAATTGCATGTCAGAATGGTAGGATCAGTTCACATCCCCACCAACAATGAATTAGCGTTCCAACTTTCCCACATCTTCTCCCATGGTCATTTTTGGTGTAGGTGCTATGTACCACTGAGAAGGAAAAAAAAGTATATTGCTTTCTATTCCCATTCAGTTTTCTCTAGAGGTCTATCCTATCTAACTTATCTAAAATTCTATTCATCTACTTAACTTCTGTCTTCTTTGTTTTGTGGTTGGATTTCTCTAATTCTGAGAGAGGAAGGTTGAGGTCTCCCAATGGTATAATTTTGCAGTTGATTACTTCCTGAAACTCTCTTACTTCTCCTCTAAGAATTTTCATGTCTTACCTTTTGGAGCATATATATTTAGTATTGATATTATTTCATTGTCTATCATACCTTTAATCAGGATGTAGTTTTCTTCCTTATCTCTTTTAATTAGATCTATTTTTGCTTTTTCTTTATCTGAGATCAGGATTCCTACCCCTGCCTTTTTTACTTCAGCTGAAATATAATAAATTCTGTTCCAACCTTTTACCTTTATTAGATGTGTATCTTTCCTTCAAATGTGTTTCTTGTAAACAACATATTGTAGGCTTATGGTTTTTAATCCATTCTGCTATCTGGTCCTCTTTTATTAGAGATTTTGTTGCATTCACATTCACAAGTATCGTTACTGTGTATTTCCCTCTATTCTCTTTCTTCCCTTGTTCACCCTTTTCTCTCTCCTTTCACCCTTCCCTTCATCACCAGTGTTTTGCTTCTGGTCACCACCTCTCTCAATTTTACCTCCCTTCTATCCACCCCCCTCCCTTTTCTTTCCCTTTTCTATTCCTACTTCCCCTATCAAGTAAGATAAAAATTTATAAACCCAACCGAATTTTTGTTATTCCCTCTTTGAGCAAATCAGATCAGATTCAGGTTTAAACAATCCTCACCACCCTTTCTTCTTTCCCTCTACTCTAGTAGGTCTTTTGTGCCTCTTTATGTAATTTAATTTCCCCTATTTTTGTGCTCTTATCCTCTTCTGCCAGTACAGTCTTTTTCATCCTATATTTTTTAATACAATCTTATCAAAGTCAATTTATATTCATGCCCTCTGTCTATGTATACACCTTTTAACTACCCAAATAAGGATACAGTTCTCAAGAGTTATATGTATCATCTTCCCATGTAGAGTTGTAAACAGTTTAAATTTATTGGACATTTTTTTTCTTTCCTGTTTACCTTTCTATGCTTCTCTTGAGTCTTGTATTTGAAGACTGAATTTTCTGTTCAGCTCTAGTCTTTTCATCAGGAATAATTTAAAGTCCCCATTTAATTGAATGTCCATCATTTCCCCTGCAACATTATGGCCATTTTTGCTGGGTACTTGATTCTTGGTTTTAATTAAAGTTTCTTTGCCTTCCAGAATATCATATTCCAAGTCCTCTGATCCTTTCATGTAGATGCTGCAACTTTGACTGTGGCTCCATTGTATTTGAATAGTTTCTTTCTGGCTGCTTGCAGCATTTTGTCCTTGACCTGATAATTCTGGAATTTGGGTACAAATTTCCTTGGTTTTTATTTTGGGATCTCTCTCAGGAGATGATTGGTGGGTGCTTTACTATTTTGCCCTCTCTTTCTAGGATCTCAGGCTGATTTTCTTTGATCATTTCTTTAAAAAAAAAAACCCTATTCAGGCTCCTTTAAAAAAAAATCATAGCTCTTTTTGGTATTCTAATAGTTCTTAAATTATCTCACCTGGATCTATTTTCCAGGTCAGTTCTTTTTCCAATGAATTGTTTTAGATTTTCTTCTACTCTTTCAATCTTTTGATTTTGCTGGATGGATTCTTGATGTCTCATAGAGTCATCAGCTTACAGTTGCTCAATTCTAATTTTTGAGGAATTATTTTCACCAGTGAGCTTTTGTTCCTACTTTTCCATTTAACCAATTCTACTTTTTTTTTTAAAAATAATAGCTATGCTTTGACAAAAAGTTCCAATTGCATTTCCCAGACCCCATCTGAACTGGGTTGTACTCCAGTTTTACCTAAGTGAAACAGCTTTCCTGAAGTCCTTCAACATTATCTTAAGGTAGAAAATTGTTTCACTCCATCCTTTTTTTAGGCTCTGTCACTCAAGAATTTGTTTAAAGACTTGATGTAATATTCTTTCCAAGGAAAACTGGGGAGAGCTCAAGCAATTTCCTGACTTCTCTCTACCATCTTCGCTACATCTTGTCTCATTTTTTGAGGACCCTTGTGAAAAGATAGTTAACGCCAACAAATCTGTCTTTCTCAGAGTCTAAGCTAACTAAATCATCCTAACACTGATTTTTGTAATTAAATATCATCAAGAGGGATTTGTCTTTTTAAGCTGGTGTCAATTTATAGAACCATGAAGTGAAGGAGACAAATGGAAACTCTATTCCCAGAAATACTTTCAGTAAATATTGTAGGTAGCCAGGCAATGCAGTGGATAGAGCAACAGAGGTCAGGAAGCCTTGAGTTCAATACTGATCTCAGACCTTCTCTACCTCAGTTTTCTCATCTATAAAATGAGAATAATACTTGAATCTACTTCACAGGTTTATTGTGAGAGTTAAGTCAGATAACAACTGTAAAGCATTTATCACAGTGTCTGAAACAGAGTAGATGTTCTATAAATGTTGTTGTTGTTGATAATGATGACGCAAAATATTGCAGAAATATTCCAGAGTCTTGATGATACTGATTTCTCAACATTTTGACTGTTGTTATTATTATTGTTGCTTCTTAAATCTATCTTTTAGAACATTCTGGCCCTTCTATGTCTGCTTCATTTTTACTATCTGCTAGATAAGCCATAGACCATTCCTCCAATGTTGGCTTGCCACTGGCATATTCCATTCCATAGCTTTTGCTCCTGATTGCCTGATGAGACTTCCCATTTGTCTCTTGGATCAAATTCTGGCTAAACTGACATGAGTTAATTACTCAGTCCTGGACTATCTGCTTTCCTGCCTGAGGTGGGTCTGGCTTGCCAAGAATTCTTGGCCACACATTCCTTCCTCTGTATGCCTGGAATGATTACTACCTAAACAAAGGAAAATCTATCTACAAAAAAAGGAAAAATAAAGCAAAACCAAAAATCAAACCAAAGGGAAGTCAGGGCCTATATTCTTTGAACTCTTACAGAAGATACAGGCCTGATCATGCACCGAAAACTGGTCAAATGAAAGTGAAGAATTTCTTGCTTATAGAAACTGGAGAATATGTATGAACAGGGAAGTTATAATCTACTTTGGTAGAAGCAAGATGACTCCAAATAGTTTTTCCATGATTATTTCTCTTTATTCCTTCTCTGCTAAATATTTCCCAATGCACAGAGTTTTTTTTTTTCCACTTTTTCTCAGATGGTACCCCATGTGTCCAATGTACTTCTCAAAGTCCAGCTCAGGTACCATATGTCATTTATAACACTGGTTTTTAGTAGTCCTATCCATTATTAGAGTTCTCTGTCTCTTGAAATTATTTTGTGTAGTTTTGGATCAATTTTGTATTTATTATCAACTTACATGCTGTTGTTCTCCTCTCCAGAATGCTAGTGGAATGCTACCTCCTTGAGGAGCAAGAATTGTTTTATTTTTGTCTTTGTATCATCAGTGCAAAGTAAAATGTGTGTGAATTAGTTTACTGACTTTTTAAAATAATGTCATGTTAGGTATAGAGCACCAACCAAAAATCACTTCCAATCATCTTTGGAAAGATCTTTGTGTACCACTGTTGGATCCCTAAAATATATTTTTAGACTTACTGTCTCAAGGATACCTTATAGATTTTCAGCTGTGTAGGCCACATACTTATTTTATGTAGCTAGAGCTCACAAACTGATAGAACTATTGTGGGATTTTCTTAAAAGTGTGACAGGGTCTCTGTGAACAATATCACTAGAAGTCAGCAAGGCTTTCTAACTTCTAGAGATCTCAAAGCAATCATAGGAAATTGAATTTTGATGAAATTAGAGGATCAAGAGGAATCTCAGTTATTAATGATCTTCCTGCATTCTCTGAACATCTTGTATGAACATTGTTCTGGGGAATTGTTTCCAGCTAGAAATACTTACGTACTTTTAGAAAGTATCTGATAAAGTATTGTGGTGTGCCAAATCACACTGGATAAAATTGACAAATTTTGAAAGATTTTTTAGCAATGATAATTGGAAAATAGTCATAGAGTAAGAGATATAAAGTTATAAGGGAACACTGAGGATATTAAATCAAACCCTATAATTATATAGATAAAGAAAGAGTCACACAATCAGAATGTATTAGAGACAGGAAGCGAATATGCATCTTAAGTCTACAAACATAAGGGCTCTGTGGGGAATTCCAAATTCAAAAAGTCTTACATAAATTGAGAATATGCAGATACTTGAGAATTTTATAAAATTATCAAATTAGGTTTCCATCATATACCTTTCTGAGACATGGTTGTACTTAATAGATACAAGATCACAGAGGTGGTTGAGAAAAATAAAGGAGGAAGTATATGGCTTATCTTGGTTCAGTGTTAGACGTAAAGAAATGATACAGCTTCTAATATGGCTGTAAAAGTGGTTCACCAGAGAAAGATGATGAATTCAGTGATCAAATTATTATTCAATGCATCAGAAATGAGAAACCAAACTGCAATAATTCCAAGACTTCACTGAAAAATAGTAATAAAAAAAAGCAACAACTTCAGAACTCTGATCAAAGAAGAGATCAACCACTACTTCAGAAGACTGATGTTTCTCTCTTGGCAAATTGATAGTGATACCTAGGTGTCAAATGAAGATTCAATTTTCAGGCCTGGCCAATGTGTTGATTTCTTTTTCTTGATTACATTTAAATAATAGGATGCTATTGGATGAGGAAGGGTGAACAATAATGATGCAAAAAAAAAAAATCAACAATAAACACTAAAAAAAGAGCCCTGATGGAAAGGGGCATTCTTTGTCTCACCTATGCTTCTTCTAAGGCTTCTTGAATGGAAAATCTAATTGTATATGCATGTTATTTATTATTTTGATTATATCTAATGCAATGATATACTGTGGACTGAATCTATCTGAAGTAGATTGAAATAGTATATACTTCATTTAATGATCTAGATTCTTCTTTAGCAATTCCTCAGAGTTAGAAACTAAATATTTCTTCTCTACTTTAAGCTTCATTATAGATTTGGTGGTCAATGGCAATGCTCTCCTATCCCATTTTGAGGGTCATGTTAGTTTTGAACCAGAGATCCAGCCATGCTAATAATAGAAACTTATCTCCATAGCAGAGTCATAGGCTTATTGCTACCCACTTGCTCAAGACTTCTAATTTTGGGAGTTAAGTCAGATGAAGTTATTATACCCTGCTCCTTAAAAATAACTAGAACAAAGTACAGTGACAATTAATAATTATGAAACTATGGTGCTCTTAATGCCTTACCAGACACAATCTTAATCTTCACTGATTCTAGTTTAAGAATATTTTTGTTGATGTGGTGATAATGATTTTTAATGAAAATAAGTAGCTTTTATTTAATACTTTAAGTTTTGCAAAGTGCTTTGTAAATATAATTTCATCTTATCCTAAACACAACCCGAAGTATATTTTTATTCCAATTTACAAGAGAGGAAACTGAGGCAGATAGAGGTTGAATGACAAGTAAAGAATCACACAGCTATACATTTCTGAGGCCATATTTAAACTCATTGCTTTGTGCTCTATGCGCAGCAAGACTATGGATGCCTCTAGTCTAGGGCCTCTGAACTTTAAAGACACAATTCCTTATTGTTCAACAAATGGTAACAAAAAATCCATGTCATCTTTTAAAATATTTCACAATGGGCTTGAATTACAATACATAGAGATAGAACAATTCAATGAAGGGAAAAGATTCCTTCAAAAGGAATGAATGGAGTTTTTAGTGAGAAACTTCCTTTACCAGCATACACCAGCACCCTTTCCAGTACTTTGAGTGGGAGTGAAAGGAATTACATGGTTTGTCCCAAACATATAGTCAATATGTGGAAAAAGCAGGACTTGAACTTAGGTTTAGTTGACCGTGGAGCTAGTTCTCTTAGTTGTGCTTCTGACATTCTATTCGTAGATAAAACCATGCACAAACACACACACACACACACACACACACACACACAATGCATTAGGGTGTAGCCAGAGTTTAGGTTTGGGGTGTTTCATACAGTTACCTCTCCCATGTTCCTAAGATAAGCATTCCATTAAGAAATCATTTTCCCAAAATCAGAATTTACTTCCCATGTAAAGCATGCACAGGAGCTATCAATATTATTGGTGTACCACTAAAATATAAAATTAAGCATTTTAAGGGTTCCTGTCATTTGTAAGAAAATTACAGCTGTCAGCTCCCCAACGCCACATACAACTTTCTACTACTACATTTTATAATAATACAGCATTGGAAATACATCTTAATAAGACTGCTCTTTACAGCTGTTTCACATGACTGAATATGAATGACACTTTCACCATTGCACACATTTGTTTAGCTAAAAATAGGTGCACCTTTAAGCACATTCCAAGTGACATAATTATTTCATTTTGTGATCCATAAGCAAATTAGAAAAAAATTCATTTGAAAATGTGTGTATTGAATTCCTTTATGTAAGGATGTTTCTCATCATTGAAAAATTCCATATGGTTTCATTTGTTGCTGTCCTGGGAGCACCACTGGGAAAAGTCCAAATGAATCTGGGACATTTTTGTAATCAAAACAAGCAACAACTGAAAATGAAGCAGATGCCCATGGTGCAAAAAAACAACGTACACCTGCATTAATAACTGATCTTCAGTTTGTTATATGAAATCCTCACAATTTTATTTATTTGATGTACTTTTCAATAACATACAACAAATTACCTTTGTTGGTTAATAATAAATCCCAGGAATTTCATTATAGCTATATTAAAATCTATTTGACTTGTATTAGTAAGAATAATGAATAACAGATAAGGAATCTCTTTTTATTAAGTATCTTCTAGTCAATTTACAGGCATATTAGATTCTAATATATCAAAACTTCCCTTCTACATGTGGGGAAAAAAAGAAAGAAAGCAAGCTTATGTAACTAAATTTTTTTCTCTCCACAGAATAGTACAAGTATATGAAATCTGCATACTAGTGACATTGAGGGAATTCAAGATTCCAATGTGCCCCCTGAATCCTCAAGGGAAGATTAATTGTGCACAGTATATTTTATATTACATATTTTTATTGTTTCATTTATTTCTTTTTAACAAATGAGTAATCTTTTTATGGCATATCTGCCAACTATTTTCAATTCACCAGAACTTCCCATCCCAGCTGGATTTGCTATGTAACAGGTATGCCTCACATGAGCAGTGATATTCCTGAAGGTATTTGAAGTTCAATACTTGGTGTGGAGTATATGTCCCAGTGCAATGATTTTCAAGGCAAGAAACTCTAGGGCTGGTTATGTTCTATGCAAATGTTTGCAATATGGTAATGTTTATACTTTTGCTTTGGTCCTAAAACTAGCAGCATTGATTTGCTTATGAAACCCATCTTCTCTCAAACTACTTAATGTTACCACTCTAAATCTGATGATCTGAACTGAGTAAACTATTGAAAGAATAATTATTCTTTCAGGTCTATCCTTTTTTTTTTTTTATGAAACATGAAACATTTATTGGCTTTTGCAGTTTCTCAGTTCTTTCAGTCTTCCCTTCTCAGTAACTATTTTTCTTATTTAAATTTCTCAAGAAAAGGATGATGGTTGGCACCTAAATCTTTTATTTTTTTCCATTTCCTATTTCTCTGAGTTTTACTCTCCTGGAAGAGACTTTGAAACCCGAGTCACCTCCTTGAAATGATAATATGTTCAATCATGTTGTCACTGCTAGACTTTAAGCCATTAGTGAAAGTTTTTTTTTTTTTCACCAGTAGGTACACATACACATATATACACACAACTAAGCACACAATGCACATTCACATGCATGCATCTATGCACAAAGATTTCAAAAGCATAAGGGAAACTTTAAGAGCTTTAAAGTGTGTGCAGATTGCTTTAGGTTAGTGAAATGATATCACTGAAGGTAAGGGCTAAGTGATCCTTGAACTGATGATAAGAAAAATGGTTATTGACCATGTCCATTGTAGTAAAATGTATACATGTGTTTGTGTTGATCTTTACCTCTTCATTTTGCTGCCCAGAACAAAGGTATTCTCCTTTTCTGACTTCTGAGGTCATTATCTCCATGTATTCCTAAGCATAGAAAGAAGAGCTTTCCACAATTCTCTTGTGCTTTCTAATCCTTCTAGGCACATAGTTAAGTGAATTAACAAATGATTTCACTAGATCTGTCATCAACAACAAGTCATTGAACTTCTAGGATTTACCTTTGTCTTAATGGCCTTTTACTTGATAGTAAAATATCATTTTGGAAATTTGTTAGCAGGAATAAATGGAAATGAATTTTTGTTTTGTAACATGCAAACTGGCTTCTTCTTACAAAACGTCCCAACAAAACATTTCTCCCAGTATGTATACAATGGGTTTCTTAAATCACTTGGAGACTTGAAGGCAAATTTTGACATAATAAATGATTTTCCAGTTGGTCTGTACAACGTAATCATAGCAAAGGGCATTGCAATTATATGCTGAATTTGGGACAATTTAGAATTCCAGTCCAAATGATTTAAGGGAAAAACAAAATACCTAGGTATGGATTATCTAGATTTACTTTTTAGATAGTCCCAAATTGCTAATCTAATCCTTTTTATCTTGTCTATTTTAAACTAGACTGAGATTGTTTTTTAGCACACCCAATTAAGCCAGTTAGAAATATTTCATTGAAGAAAAAAACATCTACTTCATTTTAGTAACATTTTCTTTTCTTTTGGTGGTAGGAAGGGTGTTGCTTATGTAGTGCCAACTAGGTAGTTCGATTGTATTATTTTTCAATGTTCAACTTCATTTTTTGGTATTTTATAAAAAGTCAGTCTTAAATTTCTGAAATGAAGATAACTTGATATAAGAAAAAAATGTCACAAAAAGAATAAAAACTTATAAAGGTTAGTTGGGTATTTTGTTTTATTTGGACATCAACTCTAGCAAGATGATATAAATTTGGGATTGTGAAGGGTTGGGTTTAATTTCTGATTCTAACAAGTACTATGGCACCGCCCCTTCCCCCCCATTTTTTTTTTTTACATCTCTCAGACTCGGTCAATTTACTATGGCTTAAAGAAGACAAATATTTTACATATGAGAAGGTCAAAGACAGAGAACATAAATGACTGGGTTTGGGATCACACAGGTCCTTTGAAGCCAGAATCCATTCCTTTTCCAGCATTTGCTGTCTCCAAAGCTACTAAATCTTAGGTTGTGATTTCTATCCTCAGTATTGGAAGCAGTTATCTAGTAAATGACTTTAACATATCATTCGACTACCAATTCAATCAATGCCAAAAGCTGATCCAGAAGCTCCCTGGCCATCAAACACTCATTTCCTGGAAATAGAAAACCTTAGTTCTTTAAACTTCATATTTTTCTTTTCTATATTAAGTTTTTAAGAAATGATTTTGACATTTGCACTTCATTCATGACAGTTTCATCAGAAGGTCACCACTTAAAGTAACAGCCAATAAATACTATTTTCAACATCATCCATAGATAGAAAGTCTTTAAAACATCCTTAAAAAGAGAGTAGAAAATCACTCTCCAGGTCTTTTGGTTAAGATTAAATAGAGTATCTACTCTTATTAGTTTAATAGCTGATAGACCCTCTATCTACAGACCAATGTCTTAAATAGAATTTTTTGCAATAGGGAGATGGAATAGGAATGTACTCTGTCCACTCCACAAATTGATGTGATAGTGCAGAACTTCTGGAATAGTGCATTTCCCTGTGGGGAAATGTCAGAATGCAAAAAGTCAAAATAAGAATATATCTTTCAGCCCCTTCCCCATTTTCCCAAAATCAACACACACACACACACATACACAAATACACACACACACATCATCTAATTTCAAAGAAAATCTTAGTTTTCTCATCATTTGAGGATGCTCTGTCTAAGTGATTCCTTTCATCTGAACAAAGAACAAAGGAAACCATTTGACTTGTGTCTTTTTTTCCCTATTGGAATACACTATTTCATCTCAACTAAAAGTAGGAAGTAGAATAAGAGGGTGTACTATTCCTTACTCATTCCCAACTTTAATTTTCTTCCTCTCCCATATCATAAGCAATCATATAGGGACCAAAAAAAAGTAGCTATAGGTTTAATATGATACTATTTATAGATATATCAGTATATTTTTAAAAATAGAAATGTAGCAACACAATGACAAAGCTTAAAAATTTATTTATTTAACATGGAAAGTGACTTTTTTTACCCTGCTAGATACCAAATCCCAGTTCAGTTCTTAATTGATTTATGTACTGTTTTCCCAATTCCCATTTGAGGTCCAAGTAGTTTTTTTCATAATTTGCCATGAAATAATTGATCTGTTTAAAGTAACAAAGACAATGACAACAACCAAATGAGATTGCCTTTTTGCTTCAGCATCCTACTTTCAGATAGCATCAGAATAAACTCATTCAGATCTTCAGTCATATTCCTCTTAATTATTATTTTTATGTAATGAGTTTCTCTCTGCCTGATGCTTTCTAAGCCTTCCAAAGGGAATAACATAGCCTCCTATTTGCCCTCTTATTCTATGATTTCTCTCTTGTCTTATTAAAAAAAAGTGTGATAGAGGGAGAAGAGGGGAGTTCACAAGGAAAAGGGGATCACCCCCTCCCGTTATTGTTTGCACTGTCATCCCTTCTGATTCCCTTACATTTATGACTTGTGACTAAGGTATTGTGAGTCATTCAAGATAATGTAAAATAATAACAATAATAAGAATAATGCCATTTATAGTGCTTTAATGTTTAAAAAGATCTTTACAAATATCTGATTTTATTCTTGAAACAATTTTGAGAGTTAGCTGCATAATATTATTCCCATTTTACAAATAAAGAAACTGAGTCATTTTACAAATGAAGAAACTAAGGTAATTACTCTGAAGAACACAGGTAATAAATGTCTAAAGCCAAATGTTAAACCAAGGTCTTCCAGTCTCCAGGTGCAGCACACTGTCCATTGCTCCATTTAACTGCCTCTGTGATATCAATAAGGATCTTTAGGATCATTTGTAAAATAATCCAAGACTGATTTCCATTTACCTCAGCTGACTTTATCCATAAAGTCCTGAGTTTGTTAACACATTTGAAATGATTTCAATATTATCTCTAATGATAAAATAGTAGTTAAACAAACCAACCACATATGAATATTTTAACAAACATTTAGTTTGCCATTTGAAGCCTTACACAGTCTCACTTCCAATTACCTTTCCAGATGTATTTCATATTGTTCCTTTTCATGCATTTTCTATTTCTGTCAAAAGCTCCTACAAGATGTTCAGTTTCCTTCCATTTTGCTTTTGTAAGTGTTGAGAGGGAGTTCCAATGTATGTAAAGTTCTCTCTTCTCAGTATCTCCTTGGTGAATCCATATCTGCCTTAAAGAACAGTTCAAGAATCATCTCCAGTAAAAGGCCTTTCCTTACCCATATCATCTCCATCCATCACACTTATCAGCATACACTGTACTTGAATGATTATCAACCAGCTCTGGGGAAAAAATGTAAACATGAAACCGTTTTAAATTTAATCTGTAATATTAGCATTATCCCCATCACTTTCTTAAATCAAGAGAACCAACAAGACAGTAAACCAAGCATGGATTCATAGTATTTGCCAATTTCTAAAACATAAATTATCCCACTAAAACTTTAACAATCATCTCTCTTGGTACAAGCTGGCTCCAGCACATCCTTGACTATCTTTTCATTTTGAATTGCTTTGTATATATTTGACATTGACTATCTCTCCAGTAGAACATAACCTTCTTGAAAGTAAGAATTGCTTTATATTTTGTTCCTGTCTCCAGAATGAAGCTTAGTGTCTTGAATGTTGCAGCTTCTTAATAAATATTGAATCAATTGAATTGTTAAATTTCTAACAAGCATCATCAAAGGATGGCACCACTATGGGTTTCTTCTACTTTTTCAAAATTTATCATCATCCCTTTAAGCTTTAAATCCTGTTTCCATGACAAGAAAGTTTCGTAGACTTAAAGAAAATGGGCCTAAAAACAGAGGAATAGATGATAGAGTAAAGGGAAAACAGCTGATTTAAAATGATCCGAATTGTATCATCTTAAAAAAAATGATATGACTTTAAGGGCATATCATTTTAAGACAAAAGTAAAAAAAAATAATTTGTGATAGCAGAACTTCCTATAAGTATTGGAGGTGTGTCATGATTCTCTAAATCAAGGGTAGGGAACCTGTGGCCTCAAGGCCACATGTGGCCTTCTAGGTCCTTGAGTGCAGCCTGTTGTTGACTGAGTCAAGTTTTACAGAACAAATCATTTTATTAAGGGGATTTATTCTGTGAAGTGTGTATTCAGTCAAAAGGCTGCAATTTAGAACCTAGAGGGCCACATGTGGCTGTGAGGCCACAGGTTCTGCATCCCTGTTCTAGATAATCTGTCCCCACTTCTGACAACAGAGAGTAGTTCTATCTTTATGCCACTCTATCCTATATCTTTCCTCCCTTTCTCAGGCAAAGTCCTGGGGAGTGTGAAAGTGGATAAACTTTCTAGTCTCCACTTCTCTCCCACTCATCAACCCTTTGTAATGTGCTTTCTCACCTTCTCTCAACTGAAACTATTGTCTCCAAAGTTTCAAATATTTTTTTAGTTGATAAACCTAATAATCTTTTCCTATTCCTTCTAATTCTTGAGCTCTGCAGCATTTTCCACTATCTCCTTCAGATTACTCTCTTTTCTCTGATTTTCTACTTACTGCAGGAAAGGTATGGTTCCTTCTCTGTTTTTTTGTTGAATCATCATCCATATCACACCCTAGTAGAGTTTTCCAAAGCTCTGTCCTGGATGCTCTTGTCTCCACACACTATCGATGAGCTCTTATATCCTCCCAAGTTTTTTTTTTTTAATTTCAATGTAGATATTCACACTGTTAGATAAGCTCCAGTGTGTCCCAAAAACCTCAGTCACATATTATGAAGTACTTATTGGGCATTTGAAGGTAGATATTATAAAAATTGCTCAAACTCAACCTGGCTAAAAACAAACAAACAAACAAACAAAAAACCAACAATAAAAAACAAACAAAAAACCCTCTCACCCCTCCTTGTCTAAACTTCCCTTTTTCTTTATTCTTCTAGTTCACCAATTTGTAACCTTGATGTTAATTCCTCAGTCCTGTTCACACTACATAACTAGTAAGTTGCCACATTTTGTCATTTCTGTCTCTACAACAACTCTCACATTGCCTTTCTACTTACACAGTCACAACTTTAGCTATTAATCACCTCTCACTTATACTCTTATAATGTCCTTCTAACTGGTCTCCACACAACTACAAAATTTATTTTCCTTAAGGGGAGATTCCTCCCCGCCCACTTCCTAATCTTCAGTAGTTTCCTATTGTCTTTCATATACAATGTAAACTCCTTGTTTTGGCTTTTAAAGACCTCCACAATCTAGCCCCATCCTATCTTTTGAGCCTCAAAATTACTTTACTCAGCTTTCTAGATCCTATCATCTAGTTAAACCACCCTTTTCCATTCCTCACATATAACACTCCATCTCCCTTCTTCATGCCTTTGCAGTGTCATCTCCTAGGGCAGTCTTTCCTCAATCAGGCCTCATTGATTCCCATTTTTCCTTTTAAGATGATGCTAAATGATCAATCAGTGGAATAGATTAGGTGCTGAAAACAAAGTAGTAAATAATCCTAGCAATCTAGTATTTGATAAATCCAAAGAGACAGCTTTGGGGGTTAAAAACTCAACATTTGACAAAAATTTCTGGGAAAATTGGAAAGCAGCTTGGCAGGAAGTAGGTATAGACAAACATCTCACACTGTGTATCAAGATAGAGTCAAAGTGGATAAACGTTAGCCACATAAAGGAATAGTTTGTAAGTAAATTAGGGGAGAACAGGAAACTATATCTGTCAGATCTATGGAGAGTTTGTGGCTAAACAAGTGATAGAGAGGACTGAAGGAAGTAAATGGATAATTTCAATTCTATGAGATTTAAAAGGTTTTTTTGTACAAATAAAACTAATGACTCTAAAATTGGAAAGAAAACAGGAAACGGGGAGACTTTTTCTATGATAAAGGTCTAATTTCTTTAATATATGGGGAACATTGAGTCATTTAATAAAAATACAAACTATTCTTCAGTTGATAAATGGTTAAAATGTATGAATGAGAAGTTTTCAAAAAAAAGAAATCAAAGCTATAGTCAAATGAAAAACTGCTCTAAATCACTACTGATTAACAAAATGCACATTAAAACAACTCCAAAACATCACCACACACCTATTAGACTGGATAATGTTACAGAAAAGGAAAATGATGAATACTGGAGGGGGATGAAAAAAAAATTGGGACACTAATGCACTGTTCACAAAACTGGAGAAAAACTTGAAACTATGGCCAAAGGGCTATAAAATTGTGAATATAATTTGGTTGAACAAGACCTATGCTAGGTCTGTTTCTTAAAGAAATCAAAGAAAAGGGAAAAGAACGTATTTATGCAAAAAATATTTATAGAAGCTCTTTTTATGCTGGCAAAGAATTGGAAATTGAGAGGACACCCATCAATTGAGGAATGGGTGAACAAATTGGGCCATATGATTGTGATGGAATACTATTGTGCTAAAAAACATGATGATCAGATGATTTTATAAAAAAAAAATGGGAAGAGTCATATGAACTGATGTAGAGTGAAATAATAAAAGCCCAAACATTGTGCAATGCATCTTTAATGTTGTAATGATGATCAACTGGGAAGGACTTAGGTACTATGATCAAGACACTGGTTCAAGACAATTCCAAAGGACCCATAATGAAAAATGCTATCTACCTCCAAAGAGAGAAGTAATGTCCTCTGAGTGTATATTGAAGCATACAATATTTACCTTATTTTAAGAAACATTTTCTGTGTGTGAGTGTGTGTTTTGCAACATGGAACACGAAAATGTTTTACACGACTACATAGGTTTAACTGATTCACCCCTTGTCAAGGGCTGAATGAGACAAAGGAGAAAGAGAAAAAATTTGGAGCTCAAAAATTTAAGAATGAATATTAATTTTTACATGTAATTGGGAAATATTGAATGGAGTCAATATCAATATATTTTTAGAATAATGTACTTTGCAAACCTTAAAAAAGAAGATTGTCCTCATGTATCCCCTAATATGTTTAGCTTTTACTGATCCTTCCAATTTTTTCTAGCACTTTTTCTCCTAATAAACTGAGTGTTTAATATCCAGATATTTTTAAATCATTTATTATTTAATTGTCCATATATGTATATAGAATATGTTTGTTTAATAAAATGAAAACTCTCTGAACACATAAATTGTTGTGGTTTTTTTTAATCCCCAGCATCTATCATAGTGTCTTACATCTTGTAGGCATTTTTATAACTCCATATTGAATGATTTATTTAGAGCAAAATTGAAGTGAATGAAGACCTAGAGACTCCAAAGTTTTTCTAAACTGCGTCGGCAGTCCCGAATCATGAAACAGATCTATGTTTAAGGAGATGACAGTCATCCCTGGGAGATTTTAGTATTCCTTAGAAAAAATTTCAACATCATCAGTAGCAAAACCTTCTAGAAGAGAAGACAATTAAGTGTAGTTACCACTACACTGCATCATTGCTTAAGAAAGATCAAAACTTTGTGGACTTTCTTTCTGTCTAATTATACCACACCATCCCCTGTGTGCTGTTCTAAGCTTCAGGCCATATGTTTGTAGGGACATTCAGAAATGAATTGTGTAGAACATGATCTTCTTAACATGTAAGTGAAATAGTCTTTAGGACAATGAGCATCCAGTATGTGGTCATATAATTTTTTTTTTAATTAATAGCTATATTTCAGTATAAGTTGATTTTTTTGGTAATGCTATGTATTTTATTTTATTTTTGAAAAAAAATAATCTTTGTGAGAAGGGGTCTATAGACTAAAACAGAATGCTGGAGTAATTATAACCCCAAAATAGTTAAGAACCCTTGATGTAGTTGATAAAAAGGCTTAATAGACAAACTAATTTGCCCAACATTGAATTCTATTAATTACTCAATAGATTTGTTAAGCAAAGACATTTTAACTTTTTTGATTATACATCAACATGTTCAGTTAAAAATCAACATCCACCATAAATATGCATCAAATATAATAATAATTAGCGTTGCTATCCTGCTTTGACATTTACCAAGCAATTTAGATACTTTTCCTCATTTGATCTTCATGAAGATCCTTTTTGGTAGAACTACATTTAATCTCCACTTTGAAGCTGAGTAAACTGAGATTAAAAGAGGTAAAAGTGACTCGCCCCAGATGACGAAGCTAATATTCTGGCACAACTTTTTTTAAAAAAAAAATAAATCCCAGGAATCTATCCATTGAACCACTTAGCTGCATTTATGTATGAGAAGCCCAAGCATGGTCAGGAGGTCAGGGATTGTAGCTTACAAAGGGAATGGAAGAGAAGAGAGGGAATGGTGGCAGGTGGAGAGTGTTGAGGGATATCAATTGATATGACTTTGTTAGAAACAATTCCATGATTTTCTTTTTCAGAGAGTATGAAAGTAAAACCATCTTTCCATCTTTTGACTGGTTAATCACAAACCCATTGTGTTAGGCCAGAAACCCCACTTTGGAGATCACTGCCTTAGAGGTTCGTTTGGTCTCAGACTACTAGCTTTAGGGCCTGAGAGCTTAACTTTAGGTCTTAGAGCTCAAAATGACTGCTTCATTTGGCATTTGAGAAAAGTAAGATCCAAAAAAGGAAAGCAACTTATTTGATACCAGGTCAGATAGATATTAAATACAACAGCAAGGGAAGAATTTGAACTCCTTATTTTACTTCAAATCCAGTGTTTGTATTATGTTGTATGATTCAATTGGTCTATTTGTTGTATTTTTATCCTCAGTATCTAATACTGTGCCTGCTCAGTTGTTGGAGCTTAATAAATTATTGTTGATTGATTAAATTCAATAATCAATCATTAAGTCCCTTATCCCTTGTCATCTACAGATCAAGTAAAAATGAAAGCAGAAAGTGGAAATCCAAGGGAAAAAATACTTTAGAACTTTCATCAGTTGCACCTCCTTAGGTGCAAGGCATCAAAAATCTATAAGAAAAACAATCTAGGAGATGAGAGACAGAGAGACAAAGAGAGAGAGAGATAGAGACAGAGATGCACATACATACACACACAGAGAGAAGGAAAGAAAAGGAAGGAAGGAAGTTAGGAAGGATCGAAGGATGGAAGAAAGAATTGTAACTATCATGATTAACAACATCAAGTTTAGTTAGAATCAGAGAAATAATTTATCAAAAATATCAAATAGGAAAGATAGCTTCTTTTTTTTTCCTCTTAAAATTTCCATTCTATAGAATTCTTAAAAAATAGACATTGTGACACTAGGGCTATCCATAGGCATAATGACCAATTTGCAAATGACTGTGCTGCAATCTTTTATGTGGAAATACTTTGTCAGGTAAGTACTCCATTAACCATATATTAATATTAATTTATTTTTTATTTTGATTTTCAGTGCAGTTTAACATTTCTGTTCTCTTCCCTTCTCATTCTAAGTCATCTGAAAAAGTTGGTGCTTGTTGGGAGTTATGTCATATATTGCTTTGAACATCTTAGGAGAAGACTGATGGACCCTTGAAGGTTCCTTGACATTCCTTATCATTATTTCCTGCCTAGGGATTATTTCAAGTCTAGTTTAAGATGCATAAAACCTTTTGAATTCATTATGGATTCCATGATTAAAGCTTTCTATAGGATTTCTTAGGATTCAACTATTAGTTGACTTGCTGAGGCTAGTTCCACTCCACCCCTCTATTTCTTTCCACCACCACCCCACATAAATAATATTTGTTCTTTGTGAGTGGTAGTTATGGCATAAAACTGTAGTCTTTTCCTTTTAACTTTCAAAACTTCATGATGGAAATTTGAGGACACATATTATATCTTGCATAAGACTATTCCAGAAATTCTGAAATAGTTGTTTCCTCTTAGCTGTTTTGCTGGGGTTCTATTTGTGACTGAATGCAAATAGAAAGACAATCTGCTATAAGTCCGACTATCTCCTCAGATCTCCCAGACAGAGCAGACATGAGGCAGCTATGTATGGTATTATACGTTCATGCATACATCTGTACTAGAAAAAAAGAAAGAAAATAAAAATACATCTCAGCTCCAGGAAAAGTTGTGAAGTAAATTATACTTTTTCGCATGACAAGAAAAATCATTTTTCTCACTTCATCTATTTGCCTCCCCAAAGTAAATGATTACTAAAAAAAAGCATCCTCATTTTCCTCCTAAAAGTTTTTCACTGTGAAAAATGATGAATTTTCCAATTAAAAATCTTAAGTTGCTACTGCTACAAACTATGGGGTATTCTTCCCACAGAGAGAAGCTACTGTACTTTACTATGAAAAAATATGTTGGTTTGGGAAACAGAGTTAAGCCTTGCAGTTTTAGAGACCTTTGCCTTAGAAGTCAAGGAACAGTGATGTCCATCGCCTATTTCCTTGCTAATGAGCTAGGTGTTTTATGATTGAGTTCAATCATTGTTAATCACCAACAGTAATAGGGAAGAAATTTTTGGTTTTAATTCGTGCACATATGTGACAGGACACAAATGACACACTTGAAAAATAAAGAGAGCCTCCCTACCATTCTTCTTCCTACTTCATGGAGGGAGATGCTCTTCCTAACTCAGTCAACACAACTCCAGTCACTGGCACTAAGGGATCAATCAGATATTGTTAGGCCATATATGTATTTTAGCAAGGCGCCAGAGAAAATATTCAACCTAAAAGAGAGAAAATGTGAGCCCAGCTCCACAGGAAATACTCCATTTATACAAACTACATATATATATGGATTTGCATATACGTATGTATGGGTATGTGCATGTATATGATACACATGCATATATGTATGTACACACACATATACACACACACTCACATATGGCAAGAATAGAAAGTAATGATTTAAATATATGTAAATACATATATACATGTGTGTGCATATGTGTATATCTGTGTGATTCTATACACATGTATACACATGTGTATGCATGTATACATATACATATATACACACATACATATACACATACACACATTTTTGGTGGCATCTCCTGAGTTACAATGAACAATGAGCAGTTATATGATACTAGAGAAATAATTTTCCCAGACATATATTCATTAATATGGAAAAAAGATTATAATTCATTGTTATTTAGTTGTAATATTTCACTAACATTTGTCTGTATTATATGACATTTTCCCTTACATACCAACATATTTTATTTCTTTGACTCAACCATACAAACTTATAAATGAAAACTTCTCCAGTACCTGATTGTACCTCTGGTACCTCAATGGTGGCCTGAATGTGGATATTTCTTCTAATGATGTAGACCTCAAGCCATCTACATCTAAACTTGGAAATTGGGTACATGTTCTCCTGTAAATCTGGAACACAAGGTAATGGAGGGGAAGATTTACCTTGCTGCCCTCCTTTGGATCTCTTGAAATTGTATGTATACCAATGGAGTCTGACATTGTATGCATACCAATTGAGCCTGACATTGTATGTATACCAATTGAGCATATGACCTGTCTATTGGTTATACTATATTGTCATTGTATGAATAGCCACCTTATTTTCCAGCAATATGAATGAATTTAAAAAATTATTTTATTGATTTTAGTATCATTCTCAGTTCTTAAAAGATGATCTCATTCCAAGTGAATCTACCTTGTAACAAATAAGTACAGTTAAGCAAAACATTACATTGGTTATATATACACATGCATGGGGACACACACAAACACAAACACTTCTCCTTTTGTTCCTGTAGTCTTACCCCTCTCTGCAAAAATGTCAGATTTTACCACTAGTTCTCTGATATCAGATTGGTCATTGTAAGTATCTTATGCCTTTCAGTGCAATTTTCCTTTCTGTAATCATGGCCCTCATTATATTATTGTGGTCTCAATGCATTTCTATAATAATCTCTTTTATGCTATTTCTACCACACAGCTCTTTAGTGGCTATATATATTGAAACCTATTTGCATGCACTATGCATCTTTATTTGGTCGTTGGATAACCTGGGCATATATATCTTGGAGCACACTAAAAATGGACAGCAAAAACGAGAAAGAATTAATTAGGAAGAGAGTGGTTTGGATTGTAATTGAAAAATTGTAGTGATTTTAATGACTCAAGATTTTCCATGTAATAAAGGCTCATCATTTTAATACTAGAAATCATCTCATGATTCAGTATGGCTCTGAAGCACAGAATGCCACTAAGACTAAAGAATGAATAACAATAAATGAATGAAATATTGCTACTTGCTCCTTCATGGGTTGTTTATTCATGTTGTATTTATATGTGATTGTTTCAACCCTATAGCTATCCCATGTTACTTCAAAGATGCAGGTTCTCTCATGTCCTCATTAAGCTTGATCATTGCCAAGGCCAGGACTGACAGTTCATTATTGCTGTGTGTCCCATGATTTTGGCCTTGCATCCACTCTTCTGACAAGAGCCTTTATGTAGTGTTTCCTATCAGAAGGAATAATAGCTGACATTTATATAGAGCTTTCAGGTTTGCACAGAAACTATATTGACTCATCTGAGCCTGAAGGAGTCAACCAAATGACACAGTATATTGAGAATAGGACATAGAATCAGGAAGACTTGGTTCAAATCTGGTTTCAGAAAATGTTTCCTAAGTGACTTAGACTTTATCTTACTCAGTTTCCTCATCTGTAAAATAGAAATTATAATAACACTTAAATCCTAAGTTTGTTGTGAGAATAAGATGAGATAATATTTGTATGGCTCTTTATACACTTTAAAATGTGACGTGAACAGCAGCCATTATCATTAACAATAATTAATTGGTAATTAATTAATTATTCATAGCAGTTAAGTGACAAGCCACAATAACTGTCAGAGATACAATTAAAAACCATGTTTTTTCTTCATTTACAATGTCAGAATTCTTTCCATTATAACACAATGCTTCTAGAACTAAAAGAAAAAAATTAGACATGTGTAACTTTATAGTTCACAAAGAGCTTTCCATGTATTATCTCATTTGAAACTGACAACCAAGATACGGAGCAGAACTTGTAGATTTAATTGTCTCCTTTTTACAGATAACAAAATTAAGGTTCAGAGAGACCAACCCATTGGCAAAAGGTCATCTAGTAATTGTCTGAAGCAGCATTTTAACTCATTTCTCCTAATTTCCAAAGTGAGTGGTTGTTCTGCTTTGCACTGCTTCATTGACAGAATTATTAAACTGAAAAAGCTAATTAGTAAAATAATAACTGATCTGAAAATATTAACTATATAAGGAATTGTTACAATGGTAAGGCATAATGATAGATCAGAGTAAATGGTATTTTCTTTAGGTTTATCAAAAATATCTGATTTTATCAATGTGAGCACTCATAACAATGCATCTATAACATCAGTCTCAGAGAGTTGCTTGAGACTGAAAGAGGTAAAGTGACTATCTGTGGTTATATCAGTAGTAAGTACAATAAGTTGAATCTAAACCCAGGTTTTCCTGAGTCCAGATAAAGTGCTCTATGCTTAGCTGAGAAATACTTCTTAGAAACCTAACTAAACTGAGAAAACAAACTTTGAATAGGTTCGGAATTAAATGCTGCCAGAACTTAATCCTAGGTATTAATAATGCTCCCTTACATAAAATTCTCACAGAGTCTACTGGTCCTCAACAGAGACAAAGATAAATTAATACAACAAGTGATGTGGAGAAGGGATTTGGGGGAGCCAAGAAGGAGGAGTAATGAGTAAATCATTGTAACTCTCCCATATTCACTTCAAAACCACCATGAGATTGAATCCCAAAACAAATCCTGCAACAGAAGAACCAGATAAAAGACTGGGTAAAAGAATCTTTTAGCCCAGTGTTTCTCAAGTTTCCTAATTCTGCAACCCATTAATACAGTTCCTCATGTTATGGTGACCCACAACCATAAAATTTTTTTCATTGCTACTTCAAACAGTAATTTTGCTACTGCTATGAATCATAATTAAATATCTGATATGCAGGATGTATTTTCATTGTTACAAACTGAACATAACCCATAGGTTGAGAACTGCTGTTTTAGCTCAAGAGACTTGGAAGATTGGCAAGAAGGGTCTGTCTCATTCATGTAAAAGGAGAACAAAGTCCAGGACAGGAGGTATCCCAACAAGCCCCACCTTAGCAAACCAGCAGGAGACCCTGAGCATCAGTGTGGTGGAGCAGGCAAATATCAACACCAGAACATGCTCAGCATAGCCAGGGGAACAGATAAACTCCAGCTCTAAGAAGTGCCACACATTTCAGCATATTCCCAGGCAAACAGGCAACCACCAGAAGGGAGGCCTGCCTGTGCTCCAAGGTATCCCTGGGGAAATGTAGAAACAGCTCAGTACACTAGCAATAGTATACTAGCAATAGGACCCTGACCCAGGACCAGGTAACCTGCCAAACTGATGGCCTCCAGCAGCACCAGCAACCCCCCCACCCCCACACACACACTCAATGCTCTCTGTGCAGCACCAGACATTAGGGTGCCCTGTGGGCCTCAGGACAACATCAGTGCAGCACCAGGTAAAGAGATAGTACCTGTAGCCCCTGGCCTTAGAAACCTGAGACAGTACCCCTTCCACTGGGAGAGCAAAGATCAAATTTAAAATAAAGGAAGAAGGTCAAAAAAGATGAGGAAAACAAAACATAACAATAACAACAAAAAATCTGGCCATAAAAAGTTTTTATGGTAACAAAGAAAACCAAAACAAAGAATAGGACAATGATATCAAAACACCCATTGGCAAAACACCAAAGAAAAAGGGGAAATTATCTCAAGTCCAGAAAACACCCCATGGAAGAACTCAAAAAGGACCTTAAAAATCATATAAAAGATGTAAAAGAAAAAAAGGGAAAAGAAATGAAAGTGATGCAAGAGAATTATGATAAAGAGCCAACAGCTTTGAAAAAGAAAGCAATTGTTTAAAAAGGAAAATTTGACCAAAATGGAAAAGAAGATACAAAATCCACTGAAGAAAACAACTCTTTTAAAATTAGAATTGGGAATTATCGCTATTAGATGTGTATCCCAAAGAGATCATAAAAAAGGGAAAAGGACCCTATGTACAAAAATATTTATAACAACTATTTTTTGTGGTGGCAAATAATTGGAAATTAAGGTAATGTCCATCAATTGGGCAATGGTTGAACAAATTGTGTTATATGAATATAATGGAACATTATTTTTCTACAAGAAAAGATGAGCAGGCAGATTTCAGAATAACCAGGAAAGACTTAAATGAAGTGATGCTGAGTGAAGTGAGCAGAACCAGGAGAATAACATACAATAATGATAACATTGTACCATGACCAACTTGGATAGACTTAGATTTCTTCTCAACAATACAATTATCTAAGACAATTCCAAAAGACATATGATGGAAAATTCTATTCACATCAAGAGAAAGAACTATGGAATGTGAATGCAGATTGAAGCATACTATTTTTCTCTTTTTAGTTTCTCATGGTTTATTCCCATTTGTTCTGATTTTCTTTTACAACATGACTAATGTGGAAATACGTTTAATATGATTGTGGCTATATAACTTATGCCAGAATGCATGCTGTCTTGGGGACTGGGAAAGGGAGGGAAAGAGAAAAAAATTGGAACTCAAAATCTAATAAAAGTAAATGTTAAAAACTATCTTATTATGTAATTGGAAAAATTAAGAAGAAAAAATTTTAAGTCATGCAAAAAATAAAATGTATAAAAATAATTTTATACTTATTTGCCAAAAGACAAATCTCAAGCATGATTAAAACGGGAAAAAAATAGAATTGGGAAGTGCAAGTTAATGACTTTATGAGAGAGGCATCAACAATCAATTGAACAAATTCAAAAGAATAAAAAAAAAATAGAAGAAAATGTAAAATACCTCATGAGAAATACAATTGACCTGGGGAATAAGTCTAGGAGATACAGTATCATAATCACTGAAATACCTAATATCAGAATCCAAAGGAGACCTGGGCAGTGTCTTTCAAGAAACTGACAATGAAAACTGCCCTGATGTCCCAGAACCAGAGGGCAAAAAAGGCATTGAAAGAATCTACTGATCACCACAGGAGAAAGACATCCCAAAATTAAAAAAAAAAAAATTCGAGGAACTTTACAGCCAAATTTCAGAACTATCAAGTTAAAGGAAAATATTACTGCAAGCAGCCAGAAAGAAACATTCGAATATCAGGGAGCGACAATCAGGAGTACACAGTACCAGAGGTCATAGAACATGATATTCTAGAGGGCAAAAGAGTTAGGACTACAACCAAGAATCACTCTGCTGGCAAAATTAAGCACAATGCATCAAGGGAAAAAATGATGATTAGATGAAATAGAAGGATTTCAAGTTTTCATAAGGAAATCAGCATTTAGCCAAAAATTTAATCTCTAATATCAAGATCCAAAAGAAGTACAAACAGGTAAAAAGGGCAAAGAAAACATAAGGAATTCCACAGAGCTAAACTGTTAACATCCCTGCATTGGGTGATCATACTTGTAATTATTAAAAATATATATATATATATATATATTTATATATATCACTAAGAGTACAGTTAGAAGGAATATACATAAATAAAAGGTGTGGATATAAAATGAATACTAGGGAATGTCATAAAAATAATTAAGGGATGGGAAAGAAGAGTACAAATGGTGCAGGACAGGAGAGGTAGAGATTATTTCACATGAAAAGGTGCAAGAGACCTATTACATTCGAAGGAAATATGGGAGGGTTCACTTGAACTTTACTGACATCAATATTGGCTCAAAGATGGAATAATATGCACGATCAGTTGAATATAGAACTCTATCTTATCCAAAAGGGACATAGGAAGGAAAGAGATTATATAAAAGGGGTAGAGGAACTGATATAATACAGAAAATATTGGAGGGGTTCTTAGACAGTAACCAAACACTGGTGAGGAGAAGAAGGGTGAAGGGAGAGAGGACAAAAATGAGGAAGAATAGGCTGGAAGAAAATACAAAGGAATTGATCATAACTGAATTTGAGTGGGATGAATTCTCCCATAAAACAGAAGCAGAAAGAAAAGTGGATCAAAAACCAGAATTCTACAATGTGTTGTCTGTGAGAAACACACTTGAAGCAGAGAAACACACTATTGTGTTTCAGCTGAAGTAAAAAAGGTTAGGGTAAAGCAAGGATGTCCTATCACTATTTTTCTATATAGTACTAGAAATGTTAGCTATAGCAATAAGAGAAGAAAAAGAAATTGAAGAATTAGAATAGACAAGGAGGGAACAAAATTATCACTCTTTGTAGATGATATGATTATATACTTGGAGAAGCCGAGAATATTAACTAAAAATACTTGAAATTATTTACAATTTTAGCAAACTTGCAGGATATAAAAAAAAACATGTAAATCATCAGCATTTCTTTATATGAGCAACAACGTCCAGCATAAAGAGACACTATTTCTAAAATAATTGTGAACAATATAAAATACTCAGAAGTCTGCCTACCAAGAGAAACCCAGGAACAATATGAACACAATTACAAAACACTTCTGAAACAAATAAAGTCAGATCTAAACAATTGAAAAAATATCAATTGCTCATAGGTATGCCAAGCCAATATAACAAAAATGACAATTCTGCCTAAACAAATTTACTTATTTAGTGTCATAACACTCAAGCTACCAAAAAATTATTTGATAGATTCAGAAAAAATAACAGCAAAGTTCATCTGGAAAAAAACAAAAGAAAAATAATAACAAGGGGATTAATGGAAAAAAATAGAAAGTAAGGTGTCCTAGTAATACCAGATCTTAATAAGAGATAGAGTAGTGCATCAGTGGAATAGGTGAGGTACAGAGGACAATAGTCAATGACCATAGTAACCTAGTGTTTGATAAACCCAAAGAAACAAGTCTTTGGCATAAGAACACATTACTTGACAAAATTGCTGAGAAAACTGGAAAACAATAGAATACAGACCAGGTATTGACAAACATCTCACATCATATACTAAGAGAAGATCAAAATGGGTGACAAGGTCAAAATGCATAATTTAGATATAAAAGACCATATCATAAGCAAATTAGAAGAGCAAGGAAGTCTGTAAGACCTATGAGGAAGGTAAGAATTCATAACCACACAAGGGATAGAGTGTATTTTGAAATGTAAAATCAATCATTTAAATTATATTAAATTAAAATGTCTTTTGTACAAATAAAAAATAATGCAACCAAGATTAAAAAGAAAGTAGAAAGCTGGGAAATAATGCTTCCATCAAGTGTCTCTGATAAAGGCTTCTTTTCTCAAATATGTAGAGAACTGAGTCAAATTTATATGAATAAAAATCATTCTTCAATTAATAAATAGTCAAAGGATATGGACAGACAGTTTGCAGATGAAGAAATCAAACCTATCTATAGGCATATGAAGGGCTCTAAATCACTACTGATTTGAGAAGTACAACTCTGAAGCACCACCTCACACTTATCAGATTGGCTAATAAGATTAAAAAAAAAAAAGAAAAATGATAAATGTTGGAGAGAATTTGGGCAAAAAAATGGTACACTAATACACTGTTGGTGGATTGTAAACTGATCCAACCATTCTAGAGAGTCATTTTGAACTATGGCCAAAGGAGCAGCAAACTGTGCATACCCTTTGATCTAGCAATACCACTTCTAGATCTATATCCCAAAGACATCATAAAAAAAGGGAAAAAAGACCTACATGTACAAAAATATTTAGTACAGCCTTTTTCTTCACAGAAAGATATTGGAAATTAAATGTATACCCATCCATTGGGGAATGGCTGAACAAGTTGTGGCATATGAATATAATGGAATATTATTGTGTAATAAGAGATGAACAGGAAGATTTCAGAAACAAAAACAAAACACTGGAAGAAATTATATGAATTGATACAAAGTGAAATGAGCAGAACAAGGAAAATATTGTACACAGTATCAGCAACATTATATGATGATCAACTATGAATGACTCAGTTCTTCTTAGCAACCCAATGATCCAATACAAATACAAAATATTTATGGCAGAAATGTTATGTGCCTCCAGATTAAGAAATGATGCACTCTGAATGTAGATCAAAGCATATCTTTTTCACTTACTTCATCCTTTTTGTGTTCTTTTTCCTTTTAATCTGTTTCTCCTTTCACAACTGTAACTATTATTGAAATATATCTCAAATGATAACATATATACATACATATACATATATACATATATATGCATATATATATAAAACATATGTTAAATTGCCTACCTTTTTTGAAAGAAGGAAAGTAAAGGAGGAAAGAAGACAAAAATATAATGAATGTAAAATTGTAAAAATGAATTCTAACAATTGTTTTGACATTTATTTGGGGAAAAATAAAATACTATTAAAAATCTCTTGCCATTAAAAATATATCACATATATGTGTATATTTATATATATATATGTGTGTGTGTGTGTGTGTGTGTGTTAGAATTTCATTTTTTCCTGAAACTTAAATTTATTTCAATGAATTTTTTATTTTTTCTTCATTTAAAAAAAAAAAGATTATTTGTCCATTTCAAGTCCTTTTTGAGCTCTATAATATACCATGATTTCTGCCCCTAAGAAAGCACCTACAAAGTCTTAGGAAATACTTTCACTTTATATTTATAAACAAAATTGAATGTGAATATAGTTTTTAAAAGTGATCCCTTTCTTTCCTTCTCTCACAAAGATTTTCTAGAAAGACTGAGATCCGGTTTCTTCGCTATCACGTTGAGTTTAAGACCTTGCTTAATCCTTTTTAAAATTCAGGATGACAAAAATAGACATTACTTTGAAAGAAATTCAAAGTCATTTTTAGCTTCAAGAATAATTTACTGGAGTTTAATAAAGTTGTTCAAAATGCTCAAAACATTATTAGGCATACCATTTAAAAAATTCAAATAAATCTTTAAAGTGCTAAGCTTATGAGATTTGCAAAATTAACTTTGTAATTACTGTGTGTCACAAAACACAGTGCTGATCGGCATTTTCCGACTGAATGAAGCTCAATTTAAGGAATGAACATCATGCACAGCAGAATATCAGGAGGCAATTTTGGCTTCACCATAGCCTGATGATATAAGAGAAAATTGGTCTAAATATTCAGCCATTGTATCTACTAACCAGGAAATGTTTGACACATTAAATATCTTCACAAAGATATGGATGCTTTTATTAAAATAATGTTTCTCGAGATCATATAAGGAATATATTTCTGCACTGAAATATCTTGGATCTGAGAAGCTCTTAACAGTTTTGAACTTTGACTTACATCAAATAAGATTAAATTTAATATGAGCACATAAAAAGTTTAAATGTAGGTTTTTAAAAAAAATCAACTTCAGTATTAAGCACTGGATTGTAAAGAGCAAGTGGGGTGGGGCATGACCAAGGAAAACATTGTGAAAATGGATAGCATTTGGAGTAAGATGATTAGGATGATAAAATCCTCAAGATCATGCTATATGGTGATTAGTAGGAAGTAATGTTGATGTTAACTGGGAAAAGAGTTATGGAAACATGGTAATTACTTTCCAATATTTGAAGGTCTATCACATGGAAGAGGGATTCTTCTTTTTTTCTTGGTTCTATAGGGTGGTTTCAGATTCTATCAGAGCATGACAGTAGTGCTATCCTATAGGACGCTTCTAGCCTTCTTCAAAACAAAAATGAAATACGTTGAACAAAATTCGGTTCTTTAGGTCATCTCAACACCTGAATAGGAAGTTGGGATAGAAAAATCTGGACCTGAAATTGGTCATATAGTAGATAAATATGTGAGATAATGCCAGAAAGGAAAGTATAAGTAATGGGGTAGAGAATTGGGTTATCTGTTGACTTTTATCAGAACAAAGCTCTACCCTGCTTGGCTAGAATTCATCTAAAAAAGTTTTTCTGAATTATCATTTTACCATTGGAAATCTGTGCATTCGGCAATAGTCAACAGAAATAGCAAGAGAAAAACAGAAAAAAATAATTAATTTAATTTGCATTTCATTTACTCTCCCATTGTGTTTGTTTTATATTCACATAAAATGATTTTTTTAAGTTTTAAATGTAAAAAAGTCCTCCTCTAATGATCACAAAAGTTGACATCATCACAAACCAAATATATCAGAAAAAATTAGCTTTTAAAGTTTTTTCTAAACAATTTTTTTCTTAAATTTTCCCTTTCATGAAGTCTCATGGATATAAAAAGTTGTAAGTGTATGTCAAAAAATTTTGCATAATGTTATAATTCATAGAGTAATTATCTGTTTAGCTCAGCTTCCTTTTTCAGGAGGGTTCAAAGTATATTCCTAATTAGACTAATACAGATTCGAGCTAGTTAAAAAATAGGACGCTTGGATTCATGTAGGTTTTTGTCCTTGACCTAGTACTTAAATGTTAGCTAGAGTCATAATGCAGACTTTCACATGACATTGGTTGGAATACTACGAACTTTCTTTTCTTTATATTTTTAATTCTCCATCCCCCCACCACCATGCACATAATTTTTACCTTGCAAACTGTTAATCAAAGAAGTCCACACGTCTTTCCTGTTGTATTAGAATGTGATTAGATACATTGAGAAATTTACATGTAACGCTATGTTTTAATTACAAATATTTTAATGACAACATTGAAAAGTAAAAATATGTATTCTCCATTGAGACTGAAACACTGAAATCTTTTATTCATTTCATGAAATAATACAGATGTAATCATTCACCTCATTTAGCAGAGCAGAACACTAAGATGTGAAAATATTTGGAGGACAAGAGAGAATTTAACCAAAGATCTTTATTCTTTCCTAAGTTCAGTTTTTCCAGGCAACTTACAGAGAAACAAAGTACAAAATTAGAATGTTTCCAATTTTTATTCATTTGATTTGCTTTGACTGAACTCTCCAAAGCTGGAAGTACCATTGCCACTCACAGGAACCTGAATCCATTCCTGATCTAGACCTGCTCTTTTTCTGATGTGGGTGAGTTTGCACCTCCCTATATCTTAAATAGCCTGGTAACTCATTGAACCTGGAAACTCATTGTCTTGGGGGTAGACTTAAGGAAAACACTTGATTGATTTTAGTCCTAATGAAACCAGAAACTGCAGAACTCAGGCTATCCAACCAGCCTTATTCTCTTCATTGGCAAGGATCATAGGAATTTACCATTTCATTAGGGAGAGAATAAAAATAAGATATGGGAAAATTGGAGGACTAAGAATATTGGAACTGAAAACCTCTGTTCTTCCTCAAAGCTCAGTTTTCTGAACCAATTTACAGAGATCCCATTTTTTTTTAATATCCCCACTCATCTTCTCGAAAAATTTAATTTGTAACAATGTTTAATTTGTGGGAGAAGTTTTTTTTTTTTTTTTTACTAAAATAGCCATCTGTGTGAATGCATTTTCTTATAGGTTAATATTTCTATTCATGTAATATTTTTATTTGGCAAAAAAAAAAAGAGATCAATTAAAACTAGCTTAGTTTGTGTTACTAAGGAACCAGATTTTCTGAGGAGCACTGTGGTTGGTAATGGCAGATGCAAACAACATCAAATTTCTTTAATCCTAAATCCAGTGCTGGTCCTGCCATCCTGGGCAAGGTATCTTCTAAAAAAAAATACATATATATATGGATTGTTTCCATTTTATCCTAAAGTATGTACAACATAAATTATCATTGTGACGTTTTCCTGAGAATTGTTTGTTCAACAGCTAGATGAATGTGATGCACCAGAGAGAAGTTCAGATTTAAGCTTCTTAGTTTTGCTCATGTAGGGCAAGCACAATGGATCATGTCCATAATTTGGATGGAATGATTAGGGTTTTTCTCTAGATAGCTGAATTTGTAGTGTTGCATTTAAAGTACACCATCAATTTTTTAAGTCCTTCAACAGAAGAGAAACAACAAAAACTAGTACCTAGTTAGCAAAAAAATAATTGTTTTAGATAGGAAGTTACCAGATGTATGCTGGTATGAACTCCTCTTCCATACAATACTCCCTCCCGCCCACTTCCCCCATTTTCTCAGCAGCCCCAGCAATAGCCCCCATCTAATTATTTGCACAGTCCCTTTCTCCTCACTTGAGGAAGTCTTTTAAACAATTTGCCCCAGCAATGTTTCCTACAGCTCAAAACAAGTGCATATCTCTGTTCTGGAAAGAAGACAGATTCTGATTAGGTGATTGTCAGTCTAAAAAGTTGATTCCAGTTGAAGGGCTTTGAAATAAGGAAAGTCAAATTCTTCTATCTATAGTTCAGACCTTTGCCTTACAAATGAAAGGCTAAAACATTCCAATTTACTAATTCATCATTATACAATCAGGATTATAAACAATAAGAAAAAATCTTTACTCATGTAGTTATATGTCAAAACCAGTACTCCATTTCAAACTTCACCTCCTGAATATTCAAAAGTCACAAACATCACTTAGTGAGCATGAGTATGGAATTTAAATCCACAAGTAACAGAGTCAGCATGGTACAGTAGGGGAGTATATAACGGGTAGAAGAAGCTGTTTCTACTACTTATGTGGTCTTGAACAAGTCATTTATCCTTTTAGTGTTTCAGTTTCCTCATCTGTAAAATGAAATAGTTGAATTACATAGTTATCTAACACCCCTTCTGTCTCTAAATCTGTGATGCTGTCATGTTGTGAGTTAAGACACGAGTTCAAATCATGCCACTGGTATATATTAACTGAGGAAGTCACTTAACATTTTTATGCTGCCCTCAACATTACGAAAAATTGTTTTACAAGAGTTGACAGTATGTATGAGAGAATAGTAGAGTTGCAACACCGGGAGATACTAAAGATTGAGAGAGACAGACAAACAGACAGACACAGACAGATAAACACAGACAGAGAGAGACAGAGACAGAGACAGACAGACAGGGACAGAGATGAGACACACAGAGAGAAAAAGACAGAGAGAGACAGAGACACAGACACAGAGACAGACAGAGAGAGAGAAAGAGAGAGACAGAGACAAAGACAGACAGGCATTAAAACAGAGATGAGACACACAAAGAGAATACAAGGAGACCGACGAAGACACACCGAAAAACTGACAAAGCACTTGAATGACATGCACATATATCATCATAATCAAGTACAAAGAAAATGTTTCTATTATAGTAAAGAAAAACGGTAAGATTCAAAGAATTTATCCTCAAAATATTTTCTACATTTTTATGAGATTGATTTTTTTTTTAATTTTACTAAGTTTCAAGATGATGATGATTCTCTTTGACTGCTGTTAAGACACTTTTAAAATCGATAATTGTCACATTCTGGCCCAGCATGGAAACTGCTTTGAAAGCTTGTTTGGGGTGTCCACACTGCTCTATTGCTTATTAATCTGTTTGCAATCTTGCGATAACATAGTTAGACCTCACTTGAACCTGAAATAATGGCACTTTGACCCAGCATGATAGATATTGCTAGTTTTCATTTTTTTTAGTGCTTTGAAATAACAAAAAGATTCAATTAAAGGACAACACAAAACTCAACAAATTCTTTGAGATCTAAAACACAAGATATTTTATATAACAAATGCATACTCATTTATGAAACTCTACTTAAACTTAAATACTGTGGCAAGAGAATGCATGCCTTTACATTTTTCAGCTAACATTAAACCTCAAAAATACAGCCTTAATTAACATGTAGTATTTATTCAGTATAGAAGCAAATCCTATTAAATCATTTTTTCTTTTAAATCTTAAGTAATTCACAGATTACACAGATAAGGATATTTAGGGCACTCACTGTGCTATCATGACAGTTTAAATTCCTTTTTTCATCTCATTGTTTTTAAGCAAAAAACTATAATAAAATGAATGCATTTATATAGTTTAATCACAATGGCAGATTAAAGTAAGCATTTTGTTTAAAATGTGTCACTTAGGGCTACATTTTTGTGCTACTTCATTAACCTACCTTTTTAATTAATTCATTCCAATTTTACACTAGAATATGCTTTTTAAAGCTCATAGATATTTTAAATATCCTTTACCATTAGGTATTTAACTAGAAAAAATATAAGGAGCTTTTTATCAAGCATAATGTTTATTTTTGGTCAATGATTTCTTCACTACACAATTCCCTTCACTTATCCAGATATACAACTCCTCTGTAATTTGTAGTCTTAGAGAATTATAGGGGACAATGAAAATTTAAATCACCTGTCCATAGTCACACAGCTAGTGTGTGCCAGAATTAGCACTTCAATCCTACCTCTTTTTTTTTCTTTTTATTTTATTCCATTTTGTTAAACATTACCAAATTACATATAAAATAATTTGGAAAATTCTATAGCTCCCTATAGCAACAACCACACTGGCATACCCAGGATTGTTTTTAGCACAAATTCTTAGATCTGCTTTACTAGGAAAGATAACTGTTTAAGGGGTCAACAATCTTCTTTTTTATAAATTACATTCACTAGTTCAGAGGAAATGTCAGCACCCTGAAATTCAGAGAAAATACAAGCAGAGAAATAAAGACCAAGAAACAGGGCTCTGACTGCTTGAATCACTACACATTTTACATACATCCCTCCATTTGGAGAGCCTTTACATCTGAGTAGTCAGGGAGTTTGGAACATATGGCCACTCAGAATCTCTACCAGGGGATCCCAAGATTCTTCTCATAAGCAAGCCACCAAAGCAAAATACCAACTCAGAGCACATATGCACACTTCTCAGAGCCAGAAGGCATCGCAACCCTCCTGAGTCAGTGCCTACTTAGAAATTAGCAAAAGATGAGAAAGTCTTCCTACAAGTTTGTCTCCCTTAAGCGAGTTTCCTTTAATGGGCTCCACTTGAGGTTTATTAATGGGCTGGATAGGGAAGATATTAAATCTCAATAACATTACACTACCTTTCACTTCCCCTCCTTGAAAAGGCAAGTATT
>CM053592.1:66130265-66155153 GCA_028646515.1 Pseudochirops corinnae | reverse complement strand
ATCTATCTACCTATCATCTATCTGGTGATGCCAGACATTTCCATATTAGACATCTTGCAAAAGAAAACACAAACAAAATAAAAGAGCAAATACAAAGAAGGGTAATTTTAGAAGCTATGCATCAGCCTGCTTTGAGAGTTCATCAGTTCTCTCTATAGACATAGACAGTATTTATCACCATCAGTCTTTTGGAACTGTCTTGGTTCACTGTCTTGACTGGGGTAGCTGATTCTTTCCCTGTTGTCATGATGTCAATGCAGTTATTATAGTGTACAATGTTCTCCTAGTTCTGCTCACTTCATTCTGTATAAGTTCATATAAATCTTTCCAGGTTTTTCTGAACCATCCTGATCATTATTTCTTTTATCCCAATAGTATTCTATCATAATCATATGTCACAATTTGTTCAGTCATTCCCTAACTGTTGGATGTCATCTCCATTTCCAATTCTTGACCACCATAAAAAGAGCTACTATAAGTATTTTGTTGTACAAATAGGCCCTTTTCCCTTTTCGTTAATCTCTTTGTGATACATACCTAGTACTGATATTGCTGAGTCAAAGGATGTGCATAGTTTTATAGCTCTTTGGTCATAATTCCAAATTGTTGTTGTTGTTTTCAGAATGGCTTAACTAGTTCAAAACTCAACCAACAGTACAATGGCATTCTATTGTTTTCTGTCATGTTAGCCAGTCTTATAGGTGTGAGGTGGAATCTCACAGTGGTTTTAATATGCATTTTTCTGATCGCTAGTGATATAGAGTATTTTTCGTGTGGCTGTGGACAACTATTATTTCTTCTTCATAAAATTGCTACTCAGATGACCAACTTTGATAAACTGGACTCTCAATAATGCACAGCTAAAAGACAACTCTACAAGTCTCAGGATAGAAGGAGATATCTACATTCAGAGAAAGATCTAGAAAGACTAGAGTTTAAATGGAGACTGAAGCAATACATGCTACCGTTCTTTTTCATGTTTGGTTTTGCTTCTTTTTTCCCAGTGATCACTAATTGGTTACAACCTTTCTATACAACCATAGTATTGCATAATGTGAAAGTATTTGCAGATCCTATACATGATTGCGTGCCACTATGTGAGGGAGAAAGGGAGGGGAGAAAATCTCAAATTCAAGTGATTGTGGAACTCTATCTTGTAAACTAAAAGTAAATAAAAATAAAATAAAATAAAATAAAATAAAACTGCTACTCATATCCTTTGATCATTTGTCAACTGGGAAATGGAATTTAAAAAAAATAAATTTGATTTAGTTCCCTATACATTTAAGGGATTCTCTGATAAAAACAGAGAAATTTGTTTCAATTTTTCCTAGTTTCCTGTTTTTCTTCCAGTTTTGTCTGCATTACTTTTGTTTGTGTAAAAGGTATTTTTTAAAATTATCATGAAAAAAGTTATCCATTTTTCTTCCCATAATCTCCTATATTGCTCATTTGGTCATAATCCATAATCCATGATCCATAGATCTGACAGATACATTTTTTCCTATCCCATAATTTACTTGTGGTATCAACCTTTATGACCAAATCATTTCTCCATTTTGACCTTTTCTTGGTCTATGCTGTAAGATACTGGTCTATGACAAGTTTCTACCAAATGGCTTTTTGATTTTCTCAGAAATTTTTGTTAAAATTCTTATCCTAAAAGCTTAGATCTTCGTGTTTATTAAGCAATAGATAACTGGGCATTTACTACTGTATACGGTATACGTAATCTATTCCGTTGATCCACTACTCAATTTCTTACCCTGTAACAAATTGTTTTGATGATTGCTACTTTGTAAAATATTTTGAAATTTTGAACTGTTAGTCCCCCACACTGCTTTTTCTTTTATCCACTCCTACTCACCTGTTGGGTAACATACATTTCTACTATGAAGTGAATATGTATATACAGTTTCCCTCTTTGAACCAATTTGAATGTGAGAATCAAATGTGCCCTCGTCCATTTTCCCTACCACCAAAAAACTCTTCCTTGTGTGCCTCTTCTCTGTAAGATAATTTCCTCTATTCTTTCTCTACTTTCCCCCATCTCCCAGGGCATCTTTCTTTCTCATCTATCTATTTTATTTACATTGTCCCAACATAATCAACTCATACTCACACACTCTTTCTACGTAGAATCCTTCTAACTTCCATACAATGATAAATTTCTTAAAATATGTATGTATCATTTTCCCATACAGATAGGTACATAGTTTAAACTTATTGAGCTCATTATGATTTCCCTTTCACATTTAGCTTTATATACTTCTCTTGATGCTTGTATCTGAAAGAATTTTGCTTTTCTTTGAAGAATTATACTAAGTTTTGCTGGGTAGATTATTCTTTGTTGCAATGGCAGTTGTTTTGCCTTCCAAAATGTTATGTTCTAGGCCAGCAGTTCTCAACCTGTGGGTCGCAACCCATTTGGGGGTGAAACGACCCTTTCACAGGGGTCACAGGGGTTGCCTAAGACCATAGGAACACATGTATTTCTGATGGTCTTAGGAACTGAGACACTGCTCCTCTACCCGTGTCCAGGCAGGTCTGCCCACATGCAGATATGCCCACATACAAGTATTAAAGGGTTGCAGCATTTGGAAGGTTGAGAACCACTGTTCTAGATCCTTCTTTTTTTTTTTCAACATGTTAATTGCTACATCTTTCATAATCTTGATTGTGACTCCATAACGCTTGGATTGTTTCTTTCTGACTGCTTGCAAAATTTTCTCCTTGACTTGGGAGCTCTAGAATTTTGCTATAATATTCCTGGGAATTAACATTTTGGGATCTGTTTCAGCTGGTGATCAGGACCGTCTTTCAATTTCTATTTCAACTTTTGTTTCTAAAATAACTAGCTATTTTCCTTGATAACTTTCTGAAATATGATGACTAGGCTCTTTCTTTGAATAGGGCTTTCAGGTAACCCAGTAATTCCTAAAGTACCTTTCTTGAATCTATATTCCAGGTCATTTGTTTTTCCCATGAGATTATATCATATTTTCTTCTATTTTTCATTGTTTTAACTTATTTTATTGTTTTTTGATGTCTCATTGAGTCATTGACTTCCAGTTGCCCAATTCTAAGTAGATTTTTTTCTTCAATAAACTTTTGCACTTTTTTCCCCTTTTGCCAATTCTGCTTTTAAAGAGTAATTTTCATCTCTTTACCAATTTGGGCAAGTTTGTTTTTGAGGTATTATTTTCTTGCATATTGTTTGTGCCTCTTCTACCAAGCTATTAATTGTCATTTTGTAATTTTCTTCCATTGCTTTCATTTCTTTACCTATGTTTTCCGCTACCATTCTAATTTGATTTTGAAAATCAGCTTTTTTTTTAGCTCTTCCCTGTATTCCTGTTGCATTTGTGTCCAATTTGCATTTTTTAAGGTCATGTTCCTTCTATTTGCTCTTTTTCTCATCCTTTTTGTAATTAGGAACTTTATGTTAATGTTGCACTCTATTCCTGGTATCCAACTGGGGGAGGTACTCACTGTCAAGCTTTAGAGTAGACCTTTTTGCAATGCTTTTTTCAGAGCTAGTTCTGGAGTTTGGGGAATTTTCAGTGCTTCCTAGGTGGTTTGATTATCTCTGAGCCTACTAATTGGAATGATATACAAGTTATTTCTGCTCATGTTCTGGTTGAACTAGATGACATCTAAGATCCCTAGAGATTCCCTGTGAAAGCAGGATATTTTTTCGATAATCCCAGGGTTCTTTTACATCGGATTCAAGAAATAATGCAAAGCCCTTGGGAATTTGCCTCATCAAGATTGATGTGATCTCTACTGAATTCTGAAGGCTGTAATTTTCTATTAGAGTAAGATCCAAAGAATATATGGTGTCTGATACCCTATTGATTCTACCCCTCCTTCAATAACATTGAATTCATACTCTGTTGAGAACTAGATATATCATGCTTAGTGTCTACTAATTCTAGAATTCTTTCATGATTTGTAAAGTGAGTATGATCATTGAATTTTGGTTCACCAGCATCATAATCACTAAATAGACTTGTTAATCCTGTCTTTTGTAAACAAAATTGTACTTAAGTCAGAGAATCTACAAGATGGCAAACAAATCACATCATCATCAGTCCATAGTTTCCTCACATGCAAAATGAAAGATTAGGTGACCTCAAATAGACTTGTGAGCTTTGAATCTATCATCTTGTGGACCTACATAGATATTTATTCTAGATCCTTGTATCACTGTACAATGGTTTCCTGATGCTTCTCATTTCACTTTGCGCCATTTTGCACAAATCTTTACAATTTTTCTTTTTCTGGAATCAGCCTGTTCATCATTTCTTATTGCATAATAGTATTCCATTATATTCATATGCCACACATTGTTTAGCCATTCCCCAAATAATGGGCATCCCCACTATTTTCAATATTTTGCCACCAGGAAAAGGTTTGCAAAAAACATTCTTTGGAACTATATGTCATTTTCCCTTTTTTTATGATCTCTTTGGGATATAGACCCAGAAGTGCTATTGCTGGTTCAAAGGGACACAGTTACATTACCCTTTGGGAATTGCTCCAAATTGCTCTCCACAGTATTTTGGAGCAGTTCACAATTCTACCAAGAATGCATTAGTGTCCCAATTTTTTCACACCCTCTCCAACATTTATCATTTTCCTTTTCTGTCATATTAGTGAATCTGATTTGTGTGAGGTGGTGTTTCAGAATTGCTTATTGTTGGTTTTTTGAATTTATTAATTTAATTCTAGCTTTCACAATTCATTTCCATAAGCATACTTTCCCCTTCCCCCTTCTGCTCTCTCTTAAATTCCCTATCTCCCCCCACCTTAATTCCTTCACCTTTGCTTTCTTATAGGCCAAGATGAATTTCTATACCTCATTGTCCTATATATCTTATCTCCCAATTGCATGTAAAAACAATTTTTAACAATTATTTTTAAAACTTTTTAGTTCCAGATTCTCTCCCTTCTTCCCTCCTCAACCACCCCCAATGAGAAGACAAGCAATTCAGTATAGTTTATACATGTTTAGTAATGCAAAACACTTCCATAGTACTCATTTTGGGAAAGACTAAATATATTTCCTTCCATCCTAACCTGCCCCCCATTTATTGTTTTCTTCTTTGACCCTATCCCTTTTCAAAAGTTTGTGCTTCTGACTACCTTCTCTCCCAGTCTGCCATTCCTTCTATCACCCCCTTATCCCCTTCCCCACTACTTTCCTGTATGGTAAGATATCCAATTCACTGTGTATGTTATTCCCTCCTTAAGACAAATACAATGAGAGTACGTTTGACTCATTCCCTTTTTCTTCCCTGTTCTTCCCCTCCATTGTAACAGCTTTCTCTTACTTCTTCTATGTGAGATAATTTACCCTTTTCTATCTCTTCCTTTCTCCTCCTCCTAATATATTCCTCATCTCTTAATTTTATTTTTTTAGATATCATCCCTTCATATTCAACTTGGCTTGTGACCTCTGTCTATGTGTACATGTACACACAAACACATACACATATCTGTGTGCATGTATACATATACATACATGCATGTATGTATATTTATGTGTGTATGTATTTATATTCCCTTCGATTATCCAAATACTGAGAAAAGACTCATGAGTTTCAAAAAAATCATCTTTCCATGTAGGAATGTAAAGAGTTCAACTTTAATAAGTTCATTATGATTTCTGTTTCCTGTTTGCCTTTCCATGCTTCTTTTATTCTTGTACTTGAAAGACAAATTTTCTGTTCAGCTCTGACATTTTCATCAAGAATGCTGAAAAGTCCTCTGTTTCATTGAACATCCATTTTCCCCCAAAATATTATACTCAGTTTTGCTGGGTAGGTGATTCTCGTTTTTAATTCTAGCTCCCTTGACCTCTGGAATATCATATTCCAAGCCCTTCTATCTCTTAATGCAGAAGCTGCTAGTTATTGTGTTATCCTGATTGTATTTCCAAAATACTCAAATTATTTCTTCCTGACTGCTTGTAATATTTTCTCCTTGACCTGGGAGCTCTGGAATTTGGCTATCATATTCCTAGGAGTTTTCTTCTGAGAATATTTTTCAAGAGGTGATTTGCGAATTCTATTTTGCCCTCTGGTTTTGGAATATCAGGGAGGTTTTCCTTGATAATTTCTTGAAAGATGATGTCTAGACTCTTTTTTTGTTCACTTTCAGGTAGTCCATTGATTTTTAAATTATCTCCCCTGTATCTATTTTCCAGGATAGTAGTGGTTTTTTCCAATGAGATGTCGCACATTGTCTCCTATTTTTTCATTCTCTTAGATTCGTTTTATAATATCTTGATTTCTCATACAGTCATTAGGTCCTATATGCTCCATTCTAATTTTGAAGGAATAGTTTTCTTCAGTGAGATTTTGAACTTTCTTTTCCATCTTGCCAATTCTGCTTTTTAATTTATTCTTCTCCTCATTTGCTTTTTGTACCCCTTTTGCCATTTGAATTATTTTTTTTATGGTGTTAAGTTTTGCATTATTTTTTTGGTGCTCCCTTAACAAGCTGTTGACCCACTTTTCATGATTTTCTTGCATTACTCTTATTGCTCTTCCCAATTTTTCTTCCACTTCTCTTACTTGATTTTCAAAATTCTTCTTGAACTCCTCCATGGCCTGCAACCAATTCATACTTTTCATGGAGGCTTTTGATGCTAGAGTTTTGACTTTGTTTTCTTCTTCTGCTTCTTTGTTTTGATTTTCTTTGTCATCAAAGAAGAATTTGGAGTGGGAGTGCTGTATTTAATGGCTGTCTGAAAGTGTAGGAGAATTGCAGTAGTTTACTGCTAACTCTGAGCAGTAAATGGTGATATCTGAAATTCATATATATGAGATTATGTTATAATTGCCCTCAAAGGGATGATGCCTGCTTTAAAAGAGGAAAAGTTTATAACTTACACATGTATAAGAGACAGAGTTATGAGGAATATTTTTTCAGCATTGATTTTTATAAGATTTTGAATTCCACATTATTTTTCCCTCCCTCCCTTTCTCTCCCTCCTCCCCAAGATGACAGGCTTGTACATAATCTCATGTAACTTATATATATATATACATATACACACATATATATATAAAATGTATGTATGTATACAATAATGCATGTATATGATAATGTATGCATGTAAGTATGTATACATAAAATATGTATGTATGTATGCATGTATACCATCTTATTGAATGTATTTCTAAATTAGTCATGTTGAGAAAAAAAAAGAATCAGTATGAAAGGGAAAAACCATGAGGGAGAAAAACAAACAAAAACTAAAAAAAAAAGTAAATAGTGTGATTCAATCTGTATTCAGATTCCATAGTTTGTTTCTTTTTATTCCTCTGGATGTGGATGGCATTTTGCAACGTGAGTCTTTTGGAATTGTCTTAGATCATTCCATTGCTTAAAAGAGCCAAGTCTATGAAAGTCATCACATAATATGGCTGTTACTTTGTACAATGTTCTCTGTTCATCTCATTTCACTCAGCATCAGTTCATGTAAGTTTCTCCAGGTCCTTCTGAAAGCTGCTTACTCATCATTTCTTATAGGTCACTAGTATTCTATTATATCTCGTTCAGTCATTCCCCAGTAGTGGGGCATCACCTGAGTTTCCAATTCCTTGTCAACACAAAAAAATTGCTATAAATATTTTTGTTTTTGTGAATTCTTTTCTCCTTTTAATGACCCCTTTTGGAATACAGATTTAGTAGTGGTATTGCTGGATCAGAGGGTATGCATAGGTTTATAGTCCTTTGGGCATAGGTTGAAATTGCTCTACAAGAATGGTTGGACTAGTTCACAACTGCACAAAAAATGCATTAATGTTCCAATTTCCCACATCTTCTACAATATTTATTATGTTCCTTTTCTGTCATGTTACCCAATCAAGTACCTCAGAGATTAATTAATCTGCATTTGTCTAATCAATAGTGATTTAGAGCATTTTATTCGTTTGACTATAGATAGCTTTAATTTCTTCATCTGAAAACTGCCTGATCCTATCCTTTGATAATTTGTCAATTAGGGAATGACTTATATTCTTATAAATTTGACTCAGTTCTCTATATACTTGAGAAATGAGGCCTTCATAAGAAATACTGGAAGTAAAAAAAAAAAAGTTTCCTTGCTTTCTACATTCCTTCTTAGCTTGGTTGCATTGGTTTTGTTTGTGTAAAACCTTTTCAATTTAGTGTAACCAAAATTATTCATTTTATATTTCATAATGTTCTCTATCTCCTACTTGGTCATAAATTTTTCCATTCTCCATAGATCTGATAGGTAAATTATAACTTGCTCTCCTAATTTGCTTATGGTTTAACCCTCTATGTGTAAATCATGTACCCATTTTGACCTTATATTGGTATATGGTGTGAGATGTTGGCCTATGCCTAGTTTCTGCCATATTATTTTCCAGTTTTCCTAGCAGTTTTTGTCAAATAGTGACTTCTTATAGCAAAGGCTAAAAGTCTCTGGGTTTATCAAATAATATATTACTATAGTCTTTCACCACTGTGTCTTATTTACCTAACCCATTCCTCTGATTACCCACTCTGTTTCTTAGCCAGTACCAAGTAGTTTTGATGATTGCTACTTTACAATACAATTTGAGATCTGGCATGGCTAGTCCATGTTCCTTTGCATCTTTTTTTCCTCAATTCTCTTGATAATTTTGACCTTCCAGAGGAATTTTGTTATTATTTTTCCTGTTCTACAAATAATTTTTCTGGCACTTTGATTGCTATAGCACTGAATAAGCAAATTATTTTAGGTAGAATTGTCATTTTTTTTATTATGTTAGCACGGCCAACCCATGAGCAAATTATTTTTTTCCCACTTGTTTAGATCTGATTTTATTTGTGTGAAAAGTGTTTCGTAATAGTGTTTATATATTCCCTGGGTTCGTCTAAGTATGTAAACGCCCTAATACTGGGTATTGTCTACAATTAGCTTAATTGGAATTTCTCTGTCTTTTGGTGCTTGGCTTTGTTTGTGATACATAGAAAAGCTGATGATTTACATGAGTTTATGTTATATCTTTCATCTTTGTTCAAGTCAATTATTTCAAGAAGTTTTTGTTTTTGATTCTCTAGGATTTTCCAAGTATACCATCATATTATCTCAAGAAAATGATAGTACTATTTCCTCATTTCTTATTCTAATTCCTTCAGTTCCTTTTTCTTCTCTTTCTACTAAAGTTCACATTTCTAGTACTATAGTCAATAAATAGTGGTGATAATGGGCATCCTTGTTTCACCCCTCATATTACTGTGAATGTATCTACCTTATATACATTACATGTATTTGCTGATGCTTTTAGATAGATGTGCTTATCACTTTAAGGAAACCTCCATTTATCCCTATATTCTCCAGTATTTTTAATAGGAATGGGTGCTATATTTTGTCAAAAGCCTTTTTTGCTTCAAGGTAATCATATGATTTCTGTTAATTTTGTTATTGATACAGTAAATTATGCTGGTAGTTTTCCTAATACTGAACTAGCCCTGTGTTCCTTTTATAAATCCCATAGTGTATTTCCCTCATGATAAATTGCAAAAATCTATTTGCTAATATTTCACTTAAGAATTTTCCATCAATATTCATTAGGGAAATTAGCCTATAATTTTCTTCCTCTCTTTTGACTCTTCTTGGATTAGTTATCAGCACCATATTTGTGTCATAAAAAAGAATTTGATAGAACTCCTTCTTTGCCTATTTTTTCAAATAGTTGATATAGTATTGAAATTAATTTTTCTTTAAATATTTGGTAAAATACACTTGTAAATCCACCTTGCCCTGAGGGTTTTTTCTTATGGACTTCATTGGAGGCTCATTCAATTTATTTTTTCTACAAAAAAAAAAAAAGAGGTTATTTAAGTATTTATTTCCTCTTCTGTTAATCTGGGCAATTTATATTTTTGTATATATACATCCATTTCACTTAGATTGTAAGATTTATTGGCATACTGTTGGGCAAAATACCTCCTATTCTAGCTTTCTGCTTTTACATGCATTCTGCTATCCACTTCTGTGTTATGTGAGAGAGAAAATTTGTAATGGATGAATAGCAAAAGGGGTTGTATTGGAGACAAAAAACATAACTGACTTTGAATGGAGAGTGTAGGGATGAGTGTGAGTCTAAAAGCACCTGTGGTGCTGAGGGTCACAGCCCAGTTGCTAAGTTCACAGGGAAGTTGTGTAAGACCACTCATCTGATGAGCGGCAGCTGAGATGGCTGGCTCAGCCTCTCCTCCACTGGTCCATCTGTCCAGCACACAAGTAGATCATGCTTTAATCATGTTACCTCTAGAGTATATATGAGGAGGACGCTACAATACAATAAAGGACAGCTGCTGTACACTTCTCTCTGGCCTCTGGTCTCTTCAGTCCCTCCTGAGAATACAGCCTAAGGCTGGCCCGTGGGCTACTGAGTTAAGAAGCGGCCACTACAGGAGAGTAGAATTTAAATCATCTTCTCTCTCTTCAATTGGTTGACCCTTGGTACCAAGCCATAGAGACTAGACATATTGTCATCACTTCCATGGGGTCTAGCCCCACTTTGTAGACCATTCTGCTGACCAGGTTACATATGAATGTGTCTCATATTACTAATCTGCTAACAACAATAACTCGTATTTCCATAGTCCTTTAAGGTTTAACAGTTACCTTTCTCCCCTCATAAACCTGTAAAATTGGGATCATAATTATTATCCCATATCCCAATTTTATAAAGGAAGAATCTGAAGATGAACAACGTTAAGTGATTTTCCTAATTTCACACAGCTAACAATTGCTGCACTGAAGATTCAAACATAGGTCTAGTGACTTGACTCCAAACCTAGTGTTTTGTTCGTCTGTTGTTGGTGTAATTGTTGTTGTTGATGATTATGATGTTGCTATTGTTTATACCTCTTAAGTACCGTATGTTCCTGCTTTGTTCTATGTTCTAGAAATTGATGCTTGAGGATGCAAGGTGAGGACAAATTGAAAACAGAAAACGTTATACTGTAGATATAGATTAGGAAAGGACTTTAGAAATCCTCTACTCTAGCCTTTTCATTTTACAGATGAAAATGAGTCCCAAAGATGTTAAAATATTTCTCCAAGGCAAATGAAGATCAAGAATTCAAATCTATGTACTCTAGCTCTGAATTGTTCACTCTTTCAATATGGAGCAGGGCTCAATTCCATCCTAAAGACAGGAAAATATTCAGCATAAGTAAGCAGTGAGGATAGTAGAAAAGAACAATGTCTAAGAGTTTGGAGATCTGAATTTCAAGTCTGCTTTTATATACTGTCTGTGAGATCTAAATTTCCTAATATCTAAAATGAAGGGCTTAGATTAGAATGTCTCTTAGGGAGAGGGAAGAAGCTTCACAGGAAGAATTTAGGAATCAGCAGAGTACCCCTTGAGAAGACAGAGCCATCTACCAACATTAGGATCAGAGAACTTTCCAGAGTCCACATAGTTCTCATCTCATTCACCTTATTGAAAGTAGTTTCACAGATCTGTAATTGAATTTTTGTAAATGTTCCTGGAAACATGTGTGTGAGATTTAGAAACATTAAGAAAGGCTAAGTAAGAGATTATATCCAGCCTGAGTTGTTTTGTGTGAGGTCATGTTTATCCTCTATATAATAGGTCTCAAAATGGTATGGTAGTGCTTATATTTTCTACCTTTATACCTTGACATGAATCTCTTGAGTATAAATTTTACCCAAGCAGTTTTTTTTATGTACTGAGCATATGCACTGACACATATTCTTGCAGTTTGCTCATTTATAAAGTGTAATACATAAGATCTCAGTTCTGTTCAAACTCTAATATTCTACAAAAGGCAACACGATATAGCAGAAAGAATGCTGAACCCAAGTTTCCTCATTGGGAGATTTCTATACCAATGAAACAACAGATGTGAATGAAAAATAATTTTTACTATTTATGATCTCTCCAATTGAGTTCAAATAAATTGACTTCATTAAAAACTTATTATCAAAACAAAACTCATACTCATATAATGTTTGAAGTTCAGACTGTGGTCTGCAGGACCATCATCTCACTTTAAACCAGGGCAACCTATTTACACAGAGCTATGGAAATCCCCTTATGTGACCATAAAGTTGCAGGACCAGAAGAATTTCTGTTGCCAGAAATATATTTTAAGTAAATTCTACTGTCTTCTGAGAGACCATATTCTGACATATGTTGGATATTAAATATAAACTCTATTTCTTAGTAAACTATTTTGGACCCTAGTTGAGCTACTTCATATTTTCCCCTAAATTTGGGTAATGCTTTTGTATTTTTAAAAGACATATGTGCTATTCAGGTTGTTTAGTGATGTTTTCAAATTATCAACTCAAATGGAATAAGACCACTTTTAACGTCATGCTTCATTATGCAGTATAATTTTTATTTAAATCCACAGTCAATGTGAGATGTCTCAGTATAAGGCATACAGGATCAGTTCCTGTGCCACATACCAGATGTAAATGTAGCATTTTCCCCTCAATAAATCACATTTTATCTGCATATTTTATTTCCTGATTAATGGAGTATTACAATTACTCTGCGTAATCCCTGTATAATATTATCTGCAATTTTATTATTAAAATTTTACTTAATTTAATTCAGTTTTAAGCATTCTGGCCAAAAATACAATATGATTAAGTTATACAAATGGGAATAAGTAAACTTGCAGAAAATAATATGGATTTAATCCATGGAGGAGAAAAGTTCCTAGAAAAATTCCGTGTGAAATGTGTGAGTATGCATGTATGTATATGCATGTGTGTTTATATGTATATCTATATATATGTATGTATGCATATATTATATATAGGAATGTATGAATCATATGTGTGTGCATGGATAGGAAATGGACTTTTGATATCATTGTGATCTCTCTATGAAGCACTTCGTCTAGCAATGTATAATTTTAGAAAGTTTTTTGGTCAATTTAAATGATTTGTCAAGGATCACAAAGCATGGATCACATATGGGCTTTGAACCCAAGTCTCCATGGCTCTGAGACTAACTCTGTATCCACTATGCCAAATTGCCTATTTGTCTATAGCTTAAGAATTCTGAACTTTAGTAAATGCATATAATGTTAATATGTCTATCAGAGTATATGACTGTCAAGGATTCATTTATTGTCTCCTCAAATGAACTAAAAAAAAAGCATTTATTTCTTTGTTACTTCATGATCCAAGGATAATACTTCAGAAATAAGGGTTCAAATTCTAATAGAATGAATTCAGTTCACCAAATATTGATTAAAAGGAGGAAGAGGAAAACATGCATTTATTAAATACTTACTCTGTGCCAGTATTAGGTTAAATGATTTCCAAATATTATCTCTTTCAAACCTCACAACAGCCCTATGAAATAGGGATTGTTATATCCCCTGTTTTAAAGTAGAGGAAAATGAGGCAGAAAGAGGTTAAGTGACTTGACCACAGTCTGTCTCTTTGCCAAAACAAACAAAAATAAAATTGCTCCTACTTTTCTTTTCTCTCAGTGATTTTGAAAAAAAAGATTGTCTTCATTAAACACATGCTTTCAGAACAATGCTCATACTCACACTAGATTTGATTAAGTACATACTATGTCCAAGACATTGAGGACACAGAGACAAAAAAATTTAATCTCTGCCATTAATCTGTTTATTGTGCTAGAGCATGATACAATAGTTGCATAGAAATGGAATTGCAACAATTTTAGTAGGGACAGATCATGAACAACTGGAAGAGATCAGGAAACCTTGGTATCTGAAATGGGACTAATATGCGCCTTAAAAATCCAAATCTGACCAAGTGAAAATGAGAGGCATTGTATTTCAGATGTGAGATACATACTGGAAAAAAAGTCACTAAGGCAGGTAATAATGTGGTGAATTTGGAACAAAATAAGTAGGTCAATGTGACTAGACTGTAGATAGTGGGAAGTAGAGCACAGTGAAAGGTCAGGGAGGTTATACTGAAATTTGATTGAACTGGCGGGTAAATGTCAGAATTGAGAAATTAGTATTTTATTATAGTGGAAATAGAGAGGCACTATAGATGTTTGAGTAAGGAAGTTACATGATCAGTCTTGTATACAGTTATTTCTGTAGCAATGTGGAGAATGTTTTGGAGACAACATTGATTGAAAGAAAGAAAACCAGGTGGGGGGATTAAAATACTTTAGGTAAAAAATTATGGTCTAAATTAGGATATGAGAGTAATTAGAGAAAAAAAGAGTTAATAGATGTAAGAGATGCTATGGTGGTATAATTGACAGAATTTGTCAACTAATTGAAAATAGCAGAATGCAGGAATTGAAGACTTGGGATTACAGATCTGGGTTGCTGGAAATATGACTGGAGGAAGGATGGCTTTAGGAGGAAACAGAATGAATTATGTTTGGGCTTTGCTGTTTGAAATACTGAATGGTGATACCAGGGATGAATGGATCATATGGGACTGAAATTTAGGAGAGGCAAAGAGATGAGGTGCAGATATGTAGATTTTAGAGTCATCTACATGTAATGACACCTGAGTCTGTAGGAGCAATTGAGATATTTATAAACAAGATATAGTGATTACAATTAAGAGGAGAAAAGGCACCAAAAATAAGGGGAATCTGATAACACTTCCTGTAGAAGGTAGGAATTGGGACTTGAAGAAAGATAGGGAAATCAAGAGGCAGAGATGAGGAGGGAGAATATTCTAGGCATGGGGTCAGTGAGTAAAAATGTCTAGAATCAGGGGATGGAATATTTTGCCTGAAGAACAAACAGCAATGGCAAAAATATCATTAAATTATAAAGTATATTTGGGGTGTGTAAGGGTCTAAGGTGCAAAAGGAATGAAAAGGTAAGGGATACAGGTTATGAGATTATATCAATATACTTGAAGATGTTAAAATAGAAACTGTCCTTACAAAAATATACTTAAAAAAGAATAAAGAAAAATAAGGAGTTGGGGAAAATGTATATACAAATATTCAGATAAAAACTGGGCATAAACTATAAACTAAAAATGATCACAGTATATAAATAAGCATTTATCACAACTTTTCAAATAACTGCTTTTAAAAATATCAACCTTACAACTAATGAAAGACAGGCAAATTAAAACAATTTTGATATATCAATGCATGTCCTTAAAATTTGTTAAAATTATATATGTGTTTATGTGTTCATGTACATATATACATATACACACATACACACATACACACACACACACACACACACACATATATATATATCAGGGGAGTCATAAAAATGGGAGATGTATACCATCTGCAGTTATTCACAAAGAAACTGGAGATTTAGAATGGGATGTCTGCCATCATACTCATCAATGTACCCATATCCATTACTTGAATAATAAAAGAAAGGGGAGGGAGTCTACTACTTACTAATGCTTTTTCCTTTATTTTACTTTGGATCACTCATTTCTATGAGTATAGCCCTAATATCAAGCTTAATTTGTTTCTTTTTGCATTTTTTGTTTGGATTTTTGTTTGAGGGTTAGCATCTGAAGTCCCTTTCAACTCCATGATTCTATAATTCTAGGAAAGCAAAAAGTAGCAATAGGAAGAGACAGAGACAGAGATTCAGAGAAAGACACAGAGAGAGACAGAGGGAGAACAGCTACAGTCTCATAGGCTCAGAATGCTAGAAGCAGGAATCTGAATTTTAATTACCCTGATTCATTAAGCATAACACACACACACACACACACACATGCCTACACACACATACGAATAGAGAGAGAGAGACAGATACAGAGACAGAGTCACACACAGATATATCTTGCAATCTTGATTTTTTCAAATTTTGTTGTCTTGGTGTTTTGACACCCCCAAAAAGCAATCAATTCTAATGCCACTGCCAGAGGAGGTGAACAGGGGACATTGTGCAGATTAGCTTACTGTGGAAATAAAGAGACGATAAGTATGTTCAATTCCCCCAACTTTAAGGAACTTTAATCTTGGTTTTTTTGTAAAAGCAATTGAAATAAAATGTGTGACTTAGTGTAACGGAAGTTACAGTTTATTTGAAGGACACTTTTTGTTTTATTTTTTTTTTCTAAATGTTGTTGAGTTTAATCTGTTTTATTTTTTCCCTCATTAGAAATCTTGCTCCCTTTTAAAAGAATATTTCAATATTTAAAACAAAAGGCCAAACAACTTCCGAGATTTTAATTCCTCCACATAAGTACCTGGTAGTATTTAAAATCATCCAAGTTACTAATTAATATTAGACCAATATACATGATATTCTACCAGGGAATAGAGATGAAAAAGAATTTATTGTGTGAGAAATCATGAAAACCTCCTCTAGCTCTTTGAATCCTTCCAATTTTTCTTACGCATGGGAAAGACCTATTTTGATAGAATCTTTAGCTTATTCATTCATATTGATGATTCTAACTTTAAATATAGCATGTATTTGGAAACCTTATTATCTAAATAGACTATTTGACATTTCAAATACTGATACTTGGAAAAAGTCATATAGATTATGCATTCATTTATTATTAAATTGATTTACAAAGCTTTCAATAGTCATATGAAAAATGCTATAAATTACTATTAATTAGAGAAATGCAAATTAAAGAAAATATGAGTTACCACCTCATACCTATCAAGGTAACATGAAAAGGGAAAAACAAGTGTCTGAGAGGTTAAGGGAAAATTGGAACATTAATGCACTGCCAGTGGAGTTGTGAACTGATCCAACCAGTATGCAGAACAATTTGGAACTATGCCCAAAGGCAACTTAGTTTCTTCTGAATTGCCCCAACTTTGAAGTGACTTGAATTGAATTTTGCCAGCATTTCTCAAACCCTACTAATGGGAATACCAATGTGATAAGAACTTCAGAGAGTCAAAGGACGAGTCAGATGTGGTCTGTATCCTCCAGGAATCTGTGATCTAATCATAAGAATGATAAGTATTCAAAAACTATTATATGAAATAAAATTTAACAGATACATAAACCAAACATCCTAATGTCTGCAGTTTTGGGAGTTTGTTTGGAAGAATAGGCAAGACTTCAATAGGTGTGGTTAGATTTGGAGGGTATTTGAAATACAAGGATATACAAGAGCATTGATATGGAGTTATACATGATCACTTTTGTGAACAATGAAAATTTGACAGGAAAAATGAGATATTTGTGGTGGAGAAGGGGTGAAGAGAATGGAAAACTCATCATTCATATCACAGGCTTCTTCATAGTTCGTTATTTTTGGGAAGCACAATTTTAATTGAATATTGCAGATTACCTTCCTAAGAACCTTCAGTCTCCTACTTTTTCAACAGCCAGGAAGACGTAAGATTAAATAATGTCTCAGATACTAACTGTGTGATGCTTAAAATCAGTTCATCTGTGCCATTTACTATCTTATATGTCCTACCTTGTCTTAGTTTCTAGCATGTGTCCTAAGTGTCAAGTGGCTAATTCCATTGAATAATGCCAACATCTGGGGTACTACAGTGGGGTACTGTATGTGAGGGTATGCATTATTACATATATGCATGTACATGTATGTTCATATACATACTAAGTGTGTATACATGTATACATTGTGTATTGTGTGTGTATACACACACATACACACACACACACACACACACACACATATATATATATATATATATATATATATATATACATATATATCTTCATGAAAGCTGTTCCTATCTAATCAAGTTTTCCAGGAAGATAGCAAGGAGACCTCATACAGACCAGTTCATCTCAATTAAAGGACAAAGGAACTTTGAGTTTGCGTGCAAACTCATACATGCATGGTTAGACATACCATGAATACACATGCTGTTACATGTATCAAATGTGTCAAATTCCCTATACATATATATATATGTGTGTGTGTGTGTGTGTGTGTGTGTGTGTGTGTGTATACATATATATGTGTGTGTATAGCAGAGGTTTTAATCCCATTAAAGGAATGTGACTTGACTAAGAATGATTTTTGGTAACAGCTAATTTCTTAGGTAACAGGAGGCTTCAGACTAGGAATAGGATGGTAGACTTGAAAGACAGTTGCTGGACACAGTCAAGGTTCCTGTGTTTGAATTCTGGATCTGCCACTTCATGACTGTAAAAGAGAAATATTTACCTCATTCTTTTGGGACTTTCTGTCCTCATTTGAAAAACAGAGACATTACTTAGACTACCTACTATTCAAATTTTTATTGAGACCTTAAGTGTTTTACAAACCTTAAAGCACCATATCAATATGAAATACTACTCTATATTACTTGAGGAATTTCCTTGTGGAAATTAAGATAGATACAATATTATCTAGAGAAGAAAATTATCTCCCCTAAATCTTTACCATGAACTTAAAGATAAAAATCTGGAGACAGTCACATTTCCAAATACTCAATGTTTTTTTTCTTCAGAAAATGCCTCAGATACATGAATGATAACAGTAGCGGCAAAATTCTTTGAAACATCTGTAGAGCTTTGTAGATTTCCTTCTTTCATCTTCTTTAAAATAATCTTTTTTGTAATTGTTATAAATGGAAACATATTGCAATAAATATCATTGATCATTAAAATGCTAAAATATGTTCAGTTTGAGTAATGATATGGCAGTGTGTAGGGATTGTTTAACTGAATAAAAGAAAGTTTTTCACAAGACAAAATATCAAATTTTATTCTTACCAGAATAGACAAAATACATGAAAAAACATGGCCTGAAATTTGTCAGGCTAGCTTCATAGATTCACTGACATCCTTTCATTTTCATGCAGCTATATTACAGAAAGGAATGGAAGAATTATTAATGTTTTCACATGCATGTATAGAACATTTATCTACCATTAAATTCCATTGAATACATTAGACACACAGATGGAATTTTTATGATCAAGAAATCAATAGAAAAGCATTAACCAAGTATCTACTATGTTCTAGACTATATGAGATTAAAAAAAAAAGTCTCTACCTTGATGAGGATACATTTATACAGATAGATCAATATAATTTGAGAATGGAGATAGAATTGACAATAAGGAGGATCAAAAATATTTCCCACAGGAGAAAGAAATGAAAGGAGACTTAAAAGATTATAGAGATATTAAAAGATACATTTAATTGTGCGATCTAATGGTTCATTCTCTATTCCAATTTTGTCTAATCTCTTATATAAACATGCTGTTTGTATATTCATATATGTATACAATATATACATGTATACATGTGGGTCTATACAACACACATGTACATGCATGTAAGTGTACATATGATCCAATCATTTTTTCAATTATGTCTAACTCTTAAGGACCTAATATGTTGGGGGGGGGCAGCGTTTGGCAAGGATACTGCAGTGTTTTGCCATTTCCTATATTTCATTTAACAAATTTTACAGATGAGAAAACTGAGGAAAACAGGGTTAAATTGCTTACCTAAGTTCACACAGGTAGTAGATGTCTGAGGCTCAATTTTAACTTAGGAAAATGAGCGTTCCTTCCACCAGAACTAGCACTTTTTCCATTGTGTCAATTGGCTGCCCATAAATGCACACAAATATATACTGCCATGTATATGAATATGTATGATTATTAATATGTATGTGTATATACATGATATTCCAAAAGAATTTTGAACTTAAGCAATGCAAAAGAAAAGACCAGATTAATTGCTCCCTGGACCATTCAACTACAAAAATCTTCTTATTAATGATATCTCTTCAACTCCATCCATTCAACTAGTTAATTCTACCTAATCATAGTGTTAAGCCACATCATTTCATATTGTCCACAAATAAAGTGAGAGACATTGTCATTTTTTGGGAAAGTTTTGTAAAAATATAGGTCTAACTTATTGCTTTCAAGGTTGTTTCAAATTACACTGTTGATATTATATCAATTGTTCTTTTTGTTCTGCTCACTTAATTTTTAAATTTATAAAATTCCTCCAAATTTTTCTTTTTAATAACGATGATATTATTTTATAAAGTGTTTTTTGGTTCTAGACACTTCTCTTTACATCAGCTAAGTCCTTATCTCTGAAATAATCTATTTCGTCTTTTCTTACAAGACAACAGTTTTCCATAGTATTCTTATATCACAATTTATTCAGATATTTCTTATTCAATAGTCATTTCCTTAGTTTTCAGGTTTTTGCTAGCACAAAAAGAGCTGCTACAAATATTTTTGTACATATAGGAACTTTTCCTGTTTCTTTGATCTCTTTTGGATAAATGCTTAGCAGTGGTATAGCTGTATCAAAGGGCATGTGTTGTTAATTAGATTTTTGTATGTTATTCCAAATTGCTTTCCAGAATGATTAATACATTTCACAGATCTACCCACAATTTATCAGTATGACTATTTTTTTCCTCAAGGTTTTTTTTTGTATATATATAATCAATCGCCCTCAGAAATCATGCTTGTTCCACCTATTAATTGTAGCACTTACAATCTTCAAAGTTAAATTTAGACAAATATCTCATACTTTATGCCCAAATAAACATCAAAAGAATATGTGATATATGATGTATATTTGTGTTACATATGTCATCCATATATACGTAGTTCAATACATATATGTTGTGTACCTGTATGCATGTGCATATGCATGAGTGTGTATATACATGCATACATATGTATATATGTATGTACATATTCATACCACAAATTAGAGAAGCATGGGTGAAAATTATGCATCAGATACAGGAACCACAGAATGAAAGCTTATGACCAAACAAGAGATAGAGAGGATCACAGAAGAAAATATGAATAATTTTGATTATGTAATATAGAAAGGTTTTTATTTTCCTCACAACAAACTAAATAAATCAAAAGTCAAAATGGAAATAAATAAGGGGTGAAAATCTTCCTACAATTTTATCTGCTGAAGTTCTCATTTCCAATATACATATGTATCAGATTCAAAAATTTTTTAAGAATATGAGCCAGCAATGGCAGAGACAACATGGTGGACTCACTTGAGGTCTCCCATAAATTCCTTCAGATACCTCTAAATAGTTCATCTAAACAAATTTTAGAGTGGCAGAATCCACTAGGAGATAGATTGTGGTAGATTTTCAACCCAGGACAACATGGAAAGTCAGAGGTTAGGATTTGTTGTGCTGCGTGGAGGGGAGCACAGAGTGCAGAGTGTGCAGGCTGTAACAGCACTGCCAACCATAGCAGAGGAAGAGAAGCCTTGGTGAACTGAAACACACCTGGTGGTGGTGACTCCCAAACCTGTAGGACAGGGATCTGTCAGAGCTGGGTGAGAGACAAGCACAGGGTCTGTAGCAGTGGCAGCACTTACTCCTGGGGCTATCAGCCCACATACTAGATGTCTGAATTTCTGGGAGCCAAGATGGCAGAGTAAACCATAGGTGTTCTCATTTCCCCTTATTGACCTTGCAAAACCCAGAGAATATTGCCCCATGAAAAAATTTGAAATACTTGGATCAGCAGGTGGCTAAGGAGATAGATTATAAGGGGCCCTCTTGCTGTGGCTGAAGGGGAACAGTGCAGGTTGGGAGGCATCCCAGCAAGCTCCAGGACCAGCAGAAGATCCTGAGCCTCAGGGGATGGAGCCAGAAAGCACCAACAGAGGACCCCTGTTATGCCTTCACACAGCTAGGGGAATCAGCAAACACCAGCACAACTCTGTACCAGTGACTGAGCTCACCTGAGCTCTAGCATGGGGCTGAGGAAATGGAGACCTGAAGCATCCAAACCACCCCTCCACCTCACCTTACTCTGTGAGGTTCAGTGTAACCCCAGAGGAACATAGAAAGACCTGGCCTCAACCCTGGATTCAGCACACACTAGCCAGCTGCAGCTCAGCACCAGGAGAGCCACAGCATTATATGGCCTCTCACTTACAAAGCCAGAGGCCACAGCACACAAAGCCAGTAACCAGGCACCTAGCTCCCAGAACATGAAGCATTGCTCAGAGCCCTCTGTGCCTCTAATGCAAAGATTCACTTTAAAAGTCAGGAAATAGGCAATCACAATGTGAAAAAAAGCAAAGTGGAAAAACAAAGACCATAGAATGCTACTACATAGAGCAGGAAGAACAAAATACATACTCAGGAGAGCACAGCATTGATACTACATCCATATCTGAAACCTCAAAAGGGAATATAAACTGTTTTGAACTCCAAAAAGTATTATTGGAAGAGCTCAAGAAGGATTTTAAAAAACAAATTATAGAGGTAGAAGAAAAAATGACCAATTACTATAAAAATACAATTGGTAAAAAGGAAAAAAAAATCACCTAAGAGAACAATTCCTTAAACAGTTCTATTACCAAAAAGGAAAAGGAGGTACAAAAACTAACTAAAGAAAACAATTAATCAAAAATGAGAAATAAAATAAGTTGATACTATTGACTCTAAGAGGAATAAGAATCAGTCAAACAAAATCTAAAGAATGAAATAAATAGATAAAAATGTAAAATATCTCATGGGAAAAAACAACTGACTTTGAAAATGGATCCAAGAAATTTTGGCCTACCAGAAAGATATGAATAAAAAAGAGCCTTGACAGTATCTTCCAAGATATAATAAAATACAACTGCCACAAGGTACTGGAACCAGAGGATAAAATAGTAATCAAAAGAATCTACCACTAACTTGTTGAAAGAGATGCCAAATTAAAAATACCAAGAGATATTGTAGTTAAATTCCAGAATTATCAGGTCAAGGAGGAAACAATTCAAGGAGCCAGAAAGAAACAATTCAAATACTGTGAAACCACAGTCAGAATCACACAGGATCTTTCAGCATCTGCATTAGAAGGTTGGAGGGATTGGAGTATGGTGTATCATAAGGTCAAGGATCAACTACTCAGCAAAACTGAGCACAACCTTTCAGTCAAGTAGATGGTCATTTAATGAAATAGGGAACATCCAGACCTTCCTTGTGAAAAGGCCACAGCTCAACAGAAAATTTCATTTTCAAATACAAGACTCAAAAGAGATATAAAAAGGAAAATGGGGAAAAATAACAAACAAAAATAACAACAAAAAGAATAAGAGCCATTACTCAAATGGTAAAGGATTTAAAGTTATTAATAAGAAGTTCTTCAAGGAAGAAACCCAAGGTATGTGTACTCATATAAAATGCAACAAAATATTTTTATAATGTTACTGTGTCATTTTTTTATTGTTTACATCATTCATTTCCACAAGATATGGACTTACAAATTTTCTCCCCATCTTTCCCCCACCCACCACCCCAAAACAGCCATCCCACTGTATAACCCCTCCTCCAATCTGCTCTCTCCTATATCCTCCCCCATCACCCCTCTGACTTTCCGGTAGGGCAAGATGGATCTCCCTTACCCAGTGTCTGTATATCTTAACATTTGATTATAAAACTTTAAATTCCAGATTCTTTCCCTTCCTCCCTCATCACTCACCCTCACTGGAAAGACAAGGAATTCAATACAGACTGTACATGTGTAGTTATGTAGAACATCTCCACAATGGACATATTGTGAGAGACAGATTTTATGTCCCTCCTTCCTATCACGCCCTCCCCATGTTCTATCCTCTACCCTGTCCCTGTCCAATTACATAAGTGTGTCCTTCCAGCAACACTCCCCTCCACACTGCCCTCCCCTCCATCATCCCCCCCTCTCATCCTCATCCACCCTACTCTCCTGTGTGGCAAGATAATCAGTTTAGAGTTTATGTGATTCCATCCCTAAGCCAAATTCAATGAGAGTAAGGTAGACCCTTTCCCTTTTGCCTTCCTGTTCTTCACCTCCACTGTAAAAGTTATCCCTTGCCTCTTCTATATAAGATGATTAATCCTATTCTGTCTCTCTGTGTCTCCTCTCATTCTATTTCTTTCCCAGCTCACAATTACACCTTTTGAAGTATCATCCTTTCCTATTCAATTAATCCTGTGCCCTCTATGTACACATACTCAGATATGTATTCATACACACACACACACACACATATATATCCTCCTTTATAGATATATGTGTATTTATATGTATATATACATTTGTATTCCCTTCATCTATCCTCATACTGAGAAAAGTTTCATAAGTTACAATTATCATGTTTCCATGCTGGCATGTAAATAGTTTAACTTTGATAAGTCTCTTATGATTTGTCATCCATGTTTACCTTCTCATTCTTCTTGTATTTGAGTGTCAAATTTTCTTTTCAGTTCAGGTTTTTTTTTTTTTTTTTCAGCAAGCATGCTGGAAAGGCCTCCACCTCATTGGATGACCATATTTTCCCCTGGAACACTATACTCAATTTTCCTGGGTAGGTGATTCTTGGTTTTAATCCTAGCTCCCTTGCTCTCCAGAATATCATATTCCAGGGCCTTCAATCCCTTAACGTAGAAGCTGCTAGATCCTGGGCTATCCTGATTGTGATTCCACAATATTCAATTGTTTCTTCTTGGCCACTTGTAATATTTGCTCCTTGATCTGGGAACTCCAGAACCTGGCTATAACATTCCTAGGAGTTTTCTTTTGGGGATCTTTTCAAGAAGTGATCAGTGAATTCTTTCAAGTTCTATTTTGACCTATGGTTTTAAAATATCTGGGCAATATTCCTTGTGAATTTCTTTTTTTTAATATTTTATTTTATTTATTTGAGTTTACATCATTTATTTCCACAAGATTTTGAGTTACAAATTTTCTCCCCATCTTTCCCATACCACCCCCCCAAAACAGCCATCCCCTTGTATGACCGCTCCCCTAATCTAATCTCTCCTATGTCTTCCCTCATCACTACTCTAACTTTCCTATAGGGCAAGATGAATTTCCCTTCCAAAGTGCCTGTGAATCTTAAGTTCCAGTTGGATGTAGTTAATAATAATAGTAATAATAATTGTGTATATATATATATATATATATATATATGTATATATATATA
>CM053592.1:66073331-66129765 GCA_028646515.1 Pseudochirops corinnae | reverse complement strand
TTTTTCCATCTGGCACAGTCAACATTTTAAGGCATTCTTCTCCTCATTGGCTTTTTGGGCCTCTTTTGTCATTTGAGTTAATCTCTTTTTTAAGGTGTTAATTTCTTCATTCAGGTTGTTGACTCTCTTTTCATTATTTTCTTGCATCATTCTTATTTCTCTTCCCAATTTTTCTTCCCCTTCTCTCATTTGGTTTTCAAAATCTTTCTTCAGCTGATCTCTAGCTTTTTAGCAATCTTCATGTTTCTTGGTAGCTTTTGTGGTGGGAGTTCTGACTGTGTTGTCTTCCTCCCTTTCCCTCCTTCATTCCTTCTTTTCCCCAAAGAAGGAATCTAGGGTTTGGTTGCTGTTCTTACTTTGCTTCTTATGCTTATTCATGGTCAACATTCAATGTTGGGTTTTTTTTTTAATACTTCTGTGGAACTCTGCTTCCAGGGGGACCAGTTCTGTCCCAAATCGCTGGGGTTTTCCCAGCTGCTGGGGCTTTTAGGAGGCTGCTGGGTCCCTCCCCAGCTCTGGCTCACTGAAAAAAAACTCAGTACCACCACTCAAGACCGCAATTTGGATCCAGGCCACTCAAGAAGAGAGCACTTGGTTTCTGAATGATGGGTTTCCCCCCCCTGCTGTCTGCAGGCTGGGAGCTCTGAAGTGGCAATGTTGAGGAGGGTGTAGAACCTCTGCTCCCTGCTTCTTTGTCCTAGAGGTGGCTTGGCCAGACCCACTTTTCTTCTCCAGTTTTTAGCCAAGTTCCACTAACCTGAGTCCTTTTTTCTTATGGCTGGATAATTCTGGATACTGCCATAGCTGTTGCAGATCCCCTGTCCTGAAGCTCCAGTCGTGGTGGGCTTGGTGCGTCCGGCCGCCCCCGGGTCAAAACTCGCTGTTTCAGGCTGGGCTGGTTTCTGCTCTCAGAGTTGAAATGGTTGCTTTGAGCTGAGCTGCCTTCAGCAGGAAATATATCTGTGTGCATTTCAGAGCCCTAGAATTTGTTTAATGTCATATTTTTTGGGCATTTGATGTGGCTGTGTTGGAGCTGGGATTTCTTGCTGCTCCTATGCCACCATCTTGGCTCCGCCCCCCCTTGAGAATTACTTCAAGGATGCTTTCTAAGTTCTTTGTTTGATCATGGCTTTCAGGTTGTCCAGTAATTTTTAAGTTGTCTCTCCTGGGTCTATTTTCCAGGTCAGTGGTTTTTTCAAGAAGATAATTCACATTGCCTTCTATTTTTTCATTTGTTTGGATCTGTTTAATACTCTCTTGATTTCTCATAAAGTCATTTGCTTCCATTTGCTCCACTCTAATTTTGAAGGAAACATTCTCTTGAGCAAGCTTTTGAGATTCTTCTTCCATCTGGAAAATTTGACTTTTTAAGGCATTCTTGTCCTCATTGGGTTTTTGGGCCTCTTTTGCCATTTGAGTTATTCTATTTTTTAAGATGTTGTTTTCTTCAATCAGTTTGCTGATTCTCTTATCATGATTTTCTTGAACCATTCTCATTGCTCTTCCTACTTTTTCCTCCACTTCTTTTATTTCATTTTCAAAATCTTTCTTAAGCTGCTCTGTGGCTTGTAACCAGTCTACATTTTTCTTGGAAGTTTTTGTTGCAGGAATTCTGACTGTAATGTCTTCCTCCCGTTCCATGCTTTGAACTTTTTTGTCCCCAAAAACAAATCTAAAGTTGCATTGCTGGGTTTGCTTTCCTTCTTTTGCCTGCTTATATTACTAGTCAATTACTTGACTTTTGGGCTCAGTAGAACTCTTCTTCCAGAGGGGAAAGCTTTGTCCCAAATCACTGGGAATTTTGCAGTTGCCGGGGTATTAGGAGGCTGCTGAAGCCCACACCAGCTTTGGCTGACTGGTCACACATCTCACCAACACCACCCATGTCCCCAATCTGTATCCAGGTAGCTCTGGGTAAGAGCACTTAGCCTCTTAATGATTGCTTGGCCTGCCTGCAATCAGATGGCTGGGACCTTCTGAGGCAGCCACATGGAAGTGGCTGCAGGGCCGCCACTTCTGGTGCTTCCTTACCCTGGAGGCAGTTTGGCCAGACCTGCTTTTCTCTCCCAAATTTAGCCAAGTTCCACCAACCATTCACTTAGTCCTTGTTTCTTACGTGTTGATAATTCTGGAAATCGCCACTGCTGCTGCTGATCCATTCTCCTGAAGCCTCCAACTGAAGCTTGTCCTGGTGGCCTCAGGGCCAAGCTGTGGTTTCAGGTCAGGCTGGTTTCAGCTCCCAGCATATTGAGATGAGCACTTCCTGTCTCACCTGCTGAGCTACCTTCAGTGGGAGGTGTGTTTTTCTGTAATTTTGTGAGTTCTGGAGTGCTAAGTTTTTTTTAGAGTCATATTTTATGGTTATTTGAGGTGGTTGTGGGGGAGCTACAAAATTTTCCTGCTTCTATGCCACCATCTTGGCTCTGCCCCCCCAAAAAATATTACTAAGAAAAAGGAGAACAATTTTAAAAATTCTGATATACCCTTTCACATGCATCAGAGTGCTAAAGATAAACATGATAAAATGTGAATATGTATGTATATACATGTAAGATGAGAGAATACTTTGTTTATGAAAATTTTTGCAATAATTTCCTGCTTTTCCTTTTTTTTTCCACTGTTGCATGGATGTTAATCCACATATGAGTCGCTTTCCAGAGGATGGCTGCTGTGAGCAACTTTCAAGATTCTGATTATACAGTATAGTGAACACTCTATTTATTCCATAACAAATCAGAGCAAAACATTCACAGAAATGAAGGTACACCTTTCACAATGTTACAACTTCACACAGACAATCACAATACAGCATTCACAACAACTTATCAGAGAAAATTGCCACATAGTTTCCACCGCAGTGGTCACAAAATTTTTAACAAAGAACCATCATTTAGTAACTCAAACATTCAATCATAAAGTACAAAAGGTTAAAGTTCTCCACTCATGGAGCATGCTACATTACAAATCAATTACCTATTCAGTCATCAGTCATGAAGTGCAATAATTTAGTCATTCAATTAGCTCAATCATTCAATCATCCTTCATCATTGACTATTCAATCATCAGAAAATGCATACTCTTAGGTCACTAGTAAATTACAATTTTTCAGTCAGTATACATTATCCAAGAAAAGTCTTCATTCAACTTGACTCAGGTTATTTTCTCAGATTCCTTGGATCCCCTTCCATGGTCCCAGGTGCTACCAGAATTCACCAAACTATCACCTGGGTTCAAAGGCAGACCACTCCCAGGTCCTTATCCAGCCCTTCATACAGTCTTTGTTACACGGTGAAGCTCACAACGTCCAGTCCACATCAAATCCTTCACAGTCTCTGTTCCTGGGAAGCCAAGGCTCAACAAAGGCACAAATAGGTTCTTTCTAAGTACCAGCATCACAGTCATAATTACTCAATCTTTTGGCACCTTGGCTGGCCTACGGAAATCCTAAGCAGCTCTGGCAGGCCCTTGGACTCAGCAGAAGTTTCAGCTGCTTCCCATAATCAAAATCACGCCATCCAGGTTTTCAAAATGAAAATAATTTTCTCCAGCCTGGGGGGGGGGGGTGAGCTTTCCTATTCAGCCTCCCCAGCAGCAACAGCTTCTGCCTCCACAGAGCTTGCTCCAAGAAGTCTTGGCTCTCGGGGTGGCTCGGTAGCGCAGTGAATAGAGCACCATCCCTGCTGTCAGGAGGACCTGAGTTTGAATCCAGCCTCAGACACTTAACACACAAACCAGATGTGTGACCTTGGGTAAGTCACTTAACCCCAACTGCCCCTCTCTCCCCCAAAAAAAGTCCTGACTCTCCCTATCTTGGTTTTTCCTTATATACAGTATTGGCCCTCCCTGTTTAGCCCATTTCTGTTACATCAGCAACAAGAGAATGGAGTTCATACCTTGTGTTTCTTTAATACAGGCTTAATCTGAACTGGGTGCTAAGTGCCTCTTAGCTTAGCAATACAAAAGGAACTTCAAATCTCATTACTGTTACAATGGTTCAGAAGGGGCAAAGTAATTACTTTCTGTGAATATATAGAGAGATTAGAAAGTTGCTACAAACATGAACTTTACATGCACTTCAAGATGAGGTGGTTATCATAGTTTTTCATAAATGTTTCACTTTGCTACAAGAGATATTTCATAGAAAGAGGTATTTGGTAAATAATAATTTTTTAATTTTGGTAATACATGGATAATCAGCAAATAAGTATTTTTTTAGAATTTTATTTTATCCATCTCAAATTTAAATACATAAAGACAAAAATAGAACATTCCCATATACACAGGAAGCATTAAAGAGAATTCAATGTAAAGAAATAAATTTCCATTTGAGACTGTTTGCTTTAAAAAAAAAAACAACTATGTAATAAATACTACACATTGTTTTCAAAGTTGCCCTGCTTTTCTGTTCTACCTTTTAAGTTTTCTTTTGTTCTCACCTATACATTCTATGTTTTTTTCCTCCCTCCCTTCTCACTCTGCCTTAGAAGAGGCTATAATTACGTGCACAGACAAGATAGTGGAGAAAAAGCAGGGAATTCCTTGAGATCTCCGCCCCCCCCCCAAACCCTCTAAATACTATAAAATTGACTCTAAATAAATGTTAGAACTTCAGAACTCACTAAATGGTAGAATGAAACAAATCTCCAGCCCATGACAGCCTGGAAGTTTGACAAGAAGGGTCAATTGAACCAGTCTGGATGCAGAGCACAGTCCAGTGTAGACCACACTGGCATAGACAGTGCCAGAGCAGGCCTCAGGGGATTGAATCACTGGCAGCTGTGGCAGTTTCCAGACTTTTTGGCACACAATGACCAGAGACAACACAGAAGGTTGTGGGGAAACTCTGTGGGACCTGAGTGAGAGAGTAGCAAGGTAAAGGCCTAGACCCAGGTAGCAGAAGCAGTTGCAGCAGCAGCTGTTTCCACACCTACAAGCCCACAGATTATGAGGGGATACAGAGACTGATGAGAGGGGTATTGCAAGGATCTCTTTGCTGGTGCTAAGACAGAATTATCTTGCTTTCCCTGTGCCTGCTTCTGGGTCATAGTCTTTAGTGGTAGTCCTGGGGAGAGGAGGAGTACTGCTAACCCAGAGTTTGTGACTACTAGAAAGGGAATCCTCCTCATAGTTCAAAGGGAGAAAAGAGTGCTTGTGGTCACTCACAGATCAGAGCACAGGTCAGGAAAGGAGTAAACACCTCTCCTTTGATCATACTTCCTAGGAAGAAGTGGAAATTTATAGCTCCCCAGAAGTATCTCAAAAAACAGATTCACAAAACCCCTGAAGTTTGGCACAAGACACCCTATACATTGGAAGCAGAGTCCTACCTTTACTAAGAGTTAGAAAGTCAAGTATTTGGTTGGGAAAATGAGAAAACAGCATAAACAACTCAGACTATAGAATCTTACTTTGGTGAAAAAGTGGATTCTTACAATTTCTATCTTAGCCAGCAGTTCTAGAATATCAGGGTAGTTTTCCTTGAAAAATTTTTTGAAAGATAATATCTAGGCTCTTTTTGTGATCATGGCTTTAGGGTAGCCCAATAATTTTTAAATTACCTTTCCTGGATCTATTCTCCAGGTGTGCTATTTTTCCAAAGAGATGTTTGACATTGTCTTTATTTTTCATTCTTTTGTTTTTGTTTTATAATTACTTTATTTCTCATACAGCCATTACCTTCCATTTGTTCCATTGTACCTTTAAGGAATTATTTAATTCAGTGAGTTTTGACCTTCTTTTCCATTCAGTCAGTTCTCCTTTTTAAGTCACTCTTCTCCTCATTTGCTTTTTGGATCTCTTTTAGTATTTGGGTTAGTCTATTTTTTAGGTGCTTTTTTTCTTCAGTATTTTTTGGGGTCGCCTTTAGCATGCTGTGAACTCATTTTTCATGATTTTCTTGCTTCATTCTCATTTTTTGTACCAATTTTTCCTCTACTTCCCTTGATTTTCAAAATCCTTTTTTGAAGTTTTCCAAGACCTATAACCAATTCATATTTTTCTTACAGGCTTTTCATGCTGGAGTTTTGACTTTGTTGTTTCCTTCTGGCAAATGTTTTGTTCTTCTTTGTCACCAAAGTAAGATTATATGGTTTCAGGGTTTTGTGTGTTTTTCCTCCCTATGGTTTGCCCATTTTCCAAGCCAATTACTTGAAATTTTTAACTCTTTCATAAGGTAGGAGTCTGCTTCCAGGGTGGAGGGAGAATCTTTTCAAGCTTTTGGGGTTTTGTGTACCTGTTTCCAGAGATACTTTAAGAGTGCTATAAATTTTCACTTCTTTCAAGGTTGTATGATGAAAGGAATGGTGTTTCATCCTCTCCTGGCCTGTGCTCTGCCCCTCCATCACAATTTCCTCACTATTTATCTTTTTGTTTCTTCTCTTCCTTATCCTATACCTTTGCTGTCATATTTCTTTAAAAATTTAGAAGAATTTTTATGCACTTCTAGACATATATGTTATTTCCTTTTAAACCCAATTGGGTTGTAATGTGTTAGCACTACCACCCCACCTCTCTGACTGGCTCCCACTGTAATAGTTTTTCTATTCATCTATCATTTGTATAATTACTCCATTTTACCTTTGTATTCCCAATTTTATTTTTTTAGAATCATGCCATCAAACTATTCATGTAATGATAATGATCTTTCAGAGTAAAGATAACATTTTGGAGTATACAAACTAAACAGTTTAACCTCTTGAGTCCCTGACAGTGGTTTTAATGTTTACCTTATATTTCTCCTTGGTCTTATATGTAAAATTTTCCATTGATCTCCAGTCTTTTTGTCACAAATACTTAAAATTCTTTCAATTTATTAAATATTCATTTTATTTTTCATTTAGGATTATATATTAAGCTTAGCTAGGTAAGAATTTATTTCTACTTGCAAGCATAGCTCCTTTGTTCTATGAAATATAACATTCAAAACCCTTACTCCTTTTAATGTAAAAACCAATAGATTTTGTGTTATCTTCATCATAGCTCTACAGTATTACATTTTCATCTGGGATCTCTTCCAGGTGGTGTATTTGTTTTGTTTTTCAATTTTACATCCTCATTTTAGTACCTAAGGGCAATTTTCCATAACATTTTTTTTTGAAATATCATATCTAGACTCTTTTTTTAAAAATCACAACTTTTAGATAGTCCAACAATTTTTATATTGTCTCTCCTGAGATTGTTCTCCAAATCAATTGTTTATCTAATGAGATATTTCACACTCTTTTCTATTTTTTCTTTATTCTTTGGATTTTCTTTTATAATTTGTTGGTGTCATAACATCATAGCCTTTCCCTTACCCAATCTAATTTTTAAGGAATTATTTTCTTCCTAAAGTTTATTTTGCATATATATATATATATACACACACACACACACACACACATATACGCATATACACACATATACATCCATATATATTCCATCTGGTTGTATTTATTTTCATGTGTTTCTTTTTTAATTTTCTTAGATTATTCTTTTTTTTTTCTTTATTTTTTCCTCAGACTCTTTCATTTAATTTTTAAAGATTTTTTTCTAAGTTCTTCCACTATTTTTTTGACATTCATTTCTGAAGCAGGAGTGGTTTTTATTGTTGTTTTTTATTTTGTTTTTTTTAAACATTACTCTCTTCTTTTGAATATGAACCCAGATCTAATCTGTCCCCATAGCAGCTATGTGTGTTCAAGTTCTTTCTCCTTTGTTTACTCATTGTTGTTATTATTGTTGTTTATATTTCAAGCAGCTCATTATTGTAGTCAATTTCTAATGCTGAGGTGTGGGGGATACTTTCTTAGGCTTCAGGTTTTAAATATGTGTATTTTAGCCTCTATCTGTGAATCAGACATGAAATACTCCTATCCACTCCTGAGTCAGAGCTAGGGCCCCCAGCCATGCATTGACTGTATAGGCTCTTGCTCCCCATTGTTAGTCTCAGTTGGAAACTTCCACCAACACTGTATTAATGTCTCAATTTTCCCATGTCCCCTAAAACATTTGTGATTTTCCTTTCTGTCCTATTAGCCAATTGAATAGGCAAGAGGTAGTACCTCAGAATGATTTAAAATTTTTTTCCTCTAATCAACAGTGATTTAAAATATTTCTTTTTCATATGGCTATAGATAGCTTTGATTGCCTCATCTCAAAACTGACTTTTCATATATTTTGATCATTTATTAATTGGATAATGGCTCTTGTTTTCATAAATTTGACACTGTTCTTGATATATTTGAGAAATTAAGCCATTACCAGTGTAATGGCAACCAAAGGAGTATTTAGCTCCTTGTTTCAGTTTTTCAAGTACTTAGTGCCTTGTTTCAGTTATTCTAGTGTCTTTGAGTTTCTGCCTGTGATTATATCAAGTCTTTGTTAGAAATAAATCCTGTGAAACCCACAGTGGGAGGAACTTGCCAAAAGATCATATAAAAACAGGGGCACAGAACCAAGCAGAACTGGGAAGAAGTATGCCTGTGGCACCTGTACTCTATCTGTCTGTTCTGTCTGTGTTGATTTCACAGGTAGTAAGTGAATTGATGGTGGTGCTAACAATGTGTGTGAGTATCATTTTAGCTTTGCTAAGTTTGATGTTTGGAACTGGATCAGAAGCTGGACCAGGAGCGGAACTGGGAGCTGGACTGGGAAATGGACCAGATGCTGAACTAGAAACTGGACTGGGAACTGGGAGTTGCCTACCTCTGAATCCAGGGGACAGTTGGATGAATTCAGGAAAGAGCTGGGTGCATGGGGGAGGAACCATGGAATTTGGGAATCAGCCTCTAGTCAAGATAAAAGGACCTCTACTTGAATACTTAGTGCTGACTGACAAGATTAAGACTATGAGGTAGGAGACCTCAGTACTTTGTACATTGTAGTCCTTAAGGATGATTGCTTCATAAGAAGGACTTTACAAGGGTACTTTATATTTTTTTATTCAGATTCTTACTTACTGAATGGTTTCTTTTGTTTAAGACTATGTGGCCACTTTAGTAACAAGTCGTTAATGTTATGTAGTTGCAAATATTGTACTATGGTTTCTGCATATGTTTTGCTGTTGAATAGAGAGTTCACTATACTATGTAATCATAACCTTAAAGTTATTCACAGCAGCAGTCCTCAGGAGAACTAGATTCATACACACACACACACACACACACACACACATACACAATCAGTTATGGTTGCTAATTGTATTTCCCTCCATCCTATTATCTTTTGTTTATTCTAGTCTCTCTCTCCTTTCACCCTGTCCCTTCTCAAAAATGTCTTCCTTCTGACTACTGCCCCCCCCCAAATGCCCTTACTTCTATCACCTTGACCTTTTCTTATCCCCAGCCTCTCCTAGTTTCCATAAGGGACAGATTTCTATACCCTGTTGAGCTTATATGTTATTCTTTCTTTGAGCCAAATTCAATGAGAGTAAGGTTCAAGATCTCCCTGCCACTTCACCATCTTACTCTCCACTGCAAAAGCTTCCTCTTGCCTCTTTTGTGTGTGGTAACTTGTCCCATTCTCTAAAACTTGTATCCAAGATGAACAAACATAAATACTACCACACAGCAGTTTTTATTTTTAAAATAAAAGTTCTTACAGCTATTGAAAAGGCATTCAAAAAGTATAGTTTATAATACACTTTCCCCTCATGTATGATAAGCTGCAATAGTCTGAAATACATGCACAAAATTTCATTCATTTCATTGTAATTGTAAAAACTTTCAATATATTAACATTTTAAAAGGTAGCCCTTGGCAAGTAAATTTCATATCAATTGATCCTGAAAATATTAACTGAATTTTACGTGTGCTAATTGTTATACAAGGTACAATACTCTATATGTTAAAATGTCAAATGTGCCAGCATTCCTTAAAATTAAAATGAATTAAGAACAGTCTAATTACATATCCAGATATTTTCATGTAAAGCCATTTCTACAATAGATTTATTTTTTGGAAATTTGGTCCAACTCTTTTTTAAAAGCATGTTTGTAAATTATTAACTTATTAAATGGTAACTTTTTTCTATATAATAAGAGCTAAATGAAGAGACCCCAAATCTACTTCAAATAATAGCAACAATTAAAAAATTTAGAATTAAAAAATAAAGGTTTGCTGCTGCTTCTACTTATGTATGGATTTCAAAGACTCCATGACTACCAGCAAGTTAGAATGATTTATAAATAAGAAAATTGGGAGGTGCCACACTGATGAATTAAACAAAAGTTGTTGTTCAAAATATAAGGTAGATTGGACAATTATTTTGTAAACTCATTAGACTAAATCTGGTACCCTTGTGCAAATCTCTGTGTAGTACTCAATTATTGTAGGTGCTCATCATGAACTGTTCCCTGAGTTTTCACAGAACCCTTTCTCCTCCAGGCAGTCTCAGGGCTATCCCCAGTGCCTGCCTGGGAAGTATTACACATTAGGCTTATGTCTCTTGAGATCATAATATTTCTTCAAGATTTATTCAGATGCTGCCTCTTCAATGAAGCTTTACTTCATTTCCCTCCGCTTCCCCCTTAAACTTTTAAAAGTCATTATTTTCTTCTCAGAATTTTTATAACACTTTGTATAGACCTTTCCTTTTGTTCTGTTTCATTTTGTCTATCATGCTTAATTGTGAATTTTGTCACATATTATATTGCTTTTATTAGCTTTGAGAAGAAGGATCTCCTTGCCTAAGGATGGTGTCTAGCACATAGTAGGTGCTTAATAACTGTTTATGAATTAATAGATATCACTATACTCAGTACCTATAATAGTAGTAGTTTACAACTAGCAAAGAGTTACTACACATAAGGTTTCAAATTGAATTGCTAATAACTCTTTCTTCACACTACAAATGCATGAAGTTCATTATACTCTATGCCTTGCTCTTGAACTGATGTTTAAGAAAGGAAAGGAAACAAAATAAAATAAAATGAAACTAAACCAAATTAAATGAAACAAAATGAAATGAAGCCTTAGGTAATAGGATATTAGACTGACACATCTCTCTCCTGATTCAGTAATCTAAGACAACTTGAGCATTTCAAATAGTTACTTTTCTTAAATCTTCAAAATTTGTATATAATTTGTATTTCACTCCAACAGTAGTACTCCAACTAATAATTCACATACCAACCTATGCAAATTTTCCCCTAACAACTCATCTATACTTTCCCATCCTGTCCAACACCGATTTATTTGCTACAGTAAATTCTTCAAATAAGATCACCCCAACATGATCAGGATCTTTATCTAAGTCTCTCAAAGATGTTTGTATAGCAATGGAGACTGTGAGCTGTCCATCACACAGACACACAAACACACACACACATACAAACACACACAAACACATACACAGAAGCACGTCTAATCACAATCTCAAACACATGTACATGTGTGGGATATTTCAATTTTATTCAATTGAACAAATATTTATTATTTTCCTATTATGTGCAAGGCATTATGCCATGTTTTGGAGACACAGATATTATAAATGGGACCCAGAGTTAATCTGTAAAGTATGAGATATGTGAACAGTAACTACTTTAAATGGTATTATGTATTAAATGCAAAGGAAAATTAAATAACATTTCTGAGACATTTACCTAGGAGGACTCAGGCATGACTTTATGAAGGAGGTAGTAACTGAGTTGGACATTTAAAAATAAGGGCTTCAAAAGGAACAATAAAAGAAAGGAAAGAAGAGAGAGAGGGAAGAAGAGAAGAAGGGAAGAAGAGAAGGGAAGGAGAGGGAAGGAAATAGAAAGATGAAGACTAGCCCTTGACTAAGGGCCAAGGACTAAGTGATATTATAAATACCCAAGATAGAGTAAACAATCCTGAGAGCTAATGACCTCCCTCATTCCAAGACAAGGAGCATTCTATTGACTCCAGGAAAACTAAGATTAGGAAAAGGTTGGCTACCCGTGGAGGCAGAGTCCTTGTCACTTTACTACTGACTCGAAATCCCAATCATCAAAAGATCTGCAGAACTTACCAGACTGTCACCACTCCATTACTGTGGTCCTTGAGGGAAGTTTTTCGCTGAGGGGGAAGCTTGACCCAAGCTCAGCACTGTTTCTCTTTCATTTTACCTTCTGATGAGCCTAATTATACATGAGAGAACATATATATACTTTGACATTCTATAATTTTCTATACCATTTCCTCTTTTCTTATTCATTAACATTTATACTATATTCCATTATTATTAGAAATAGTGATATAATATCAGAATAAGATATAGATGTCAACCCATGTTTGTATATGATTTATCAAAGCTATAACCAAAGGAAAAAACTAAATGTTTGCCTCCATTTTCCCATATTTTCAGCACATGTGAAAGCAAATACTTTTTTTGCTTACACAGGGTGTATGTTGGTGAGAAGAGTTGGCAATTATCTTGCTATTTTTAACATATGTAGATCAACATTATAACTTAGGCTAACAAAGCATGTTAGAATAAGTTGATTTGATAGAAACTTATCTACACTTGCACTTAATCCTAATTATTCATTTCAGCAAACATTTGACTAAACATTATAGTCAAAGCATTTTTCAAGCCACTGGGAATAAAGTTTCAAAAGTAAAACATCTCGCCAAGATGGCATATGCCATATTCACAGAAAAGATTAATACATGAGAAGGAATGATAACTCTAGAAGAGAGATCTAGGAAAAAAAAAACCGTCTTGACAATTTTGAGGAGGGAAAGAATATATCAGGTAGAGAAAGTGCAGAATTAATGGTATATGAGCTGAATTCTGAAGGAAAATAATTATTCTCTAAGGCAAAGACAATGAAAAAATGTGTATTCTAACTATTTGAGTTAGTCTATTCAAATATTTAGTAACAGGAGATAACCTGCTGAGTTTGAAGAACTAATAAAAATCAATTTTACCTTAAACACAGTGTGAATTTATGATGGGAAATAAGCTTTGAGAGGTAAGTTGAGGCCAGAGTGTGGAGGAGTTTAAATTTGTACTAAAAGAGTTTGTATTCTCTTTTACAAATAAGAAAAATCCACTGAAGGATTTTGAAGAGGGGAATAATGCATCCAGAGCTGTATTTAATAAGATCATTTGAGATATATTTGAGAGACCAGTTTGAGGACAGAGAGACCCACTACGAAATAGAGAGCTGATGGATTCAGAGTGAAAATTGAAATGCTTCCTTCATCCTTCCCTGTCTTCTTCCTTCCTTCCTTCCTTCCTTCCTTCCTTCCTTCCTTCCTTCCTTCATCTTTTTCTTCTTTCCTCTTTCCCTTCTTCCTTTCCTTCCTTTCTTTCTTCTAACTTTCTTTTTTTTCTTTATTCCTACCTTCCTTCTTTCCCTTTTCTTTCTTTTTTCTATCTCTTCCTCTCCCTCTTTTTCTTCTTCCCTCTCTTCTTCCTTCTTTCCTTCCTTCCTTCCTTCCTTCCTTCCTTCCTTCCTTCCTTCTCTCAGGTAAGATGGGAATTTGTTTTGTATGACTATACATACTTTAATTTTCTTGCCTTCACAATGCATGTGAGAGGGAAGGAAGGAAGTAAAGAATTCAGAACTGAGAATAAAATAAAATTGTCTTTTAAAAAGAGCAATTGACAATAAAGACGTCTATCTCTTAGACTAGGATAGTAGCAGTGTAATTAAAGAGAGACAGAGAAGTAAAATACATGGCAGTATAGAGGACTTGACAACTGATTGGATATGACCAAAGAGGGAGAGAAAAGAATCAAGGATTATATACAGATAGCTTTATTGCTGGATGTTCTTTTGAACATGGTCTTTAAAAAAAGCATTGGTGGGGGTAGAGAGTATTGAAAGTTCTTTGAATAAAAATGCCTACATGCTCCTTGTTAGAAGTCTGGTAATTGACTTGCTAGCTCTTGATTGATGGACAGCTCTTAGAAAATTTAATCATTATCTTGTCTTAATAACGAGATGAAAGTAAAGTTTTGTTTCTCTTTCCAAGAAAGAGACTCATCTTACATTTAAATAATAGGCTTATGACTAATATGCTTATTTATTCATGTTACTTATTATTCACAGAAGTTCAAGCATATGCTTCACTGGTATACTCAAGAAATTTTTATCTATATTTCTTAAGGATTTTTTTCATCCTTTTTAAAGGGTTCTCTATAATTAGTTTTATTCTTTGATTTTGCATCTTATTCTCATTTGATTTTCAAGGTTAATATTGGCAGAATAGAAAAGTACTAAGCCAAATTGTTGTTAAAAATATCACACAATAATTTGGATTCTATATCCTTGTTATTTTGTTTATTAACTTCAGATGTGAGTATGTATTGCTGATAAGAGTTGCAGCAATAGCCAGTAGAATGTCTATATTCGATATTTAATAAATACACATAAATTTTCATTAGATAAGGAGCTACACAAGTTCCAGAGGTGATATGAAGATGAATGAAGACACAGTACCTTGCCTTCAGGATATTACTATCCAATGTAGGCATGTGGAAAGGTGAAAGAATAAACACAAAGACTCACAAAGTTTTTTTTTTCCCAAATTTTATTCAATATCAAACATATCTCTACAATTTTTATTGAGGAAGTTGACCAAGTCCACGACCAAATCTATCTCTAAATTGGAATTCTGTTGCTGACCCAGCCCCAGCCTCAGCTTTCTTTTCAGCACCAGGAGGAGCAGCACTTCATCTATATGTGTCTCTGTCAGCTTCACTCTGAGCAAGTCAGGCAGGTCACTCACCCTCTAGACTTTTGGGCCTTGGCCTTCCTGTCTCCAGACGACTTCTTCAAAGTATGGCAATCACAATATTAGGCAGAAGGTGAAGGTAATCCCAGAGGTACTGAATGCCCTCATATGTGAGGTACCAGTAGAAATGCCTCCACTCGAACTGCTCCTTAACATCCCCATGATACTTTAGATGCTGCATGCCCTTCATGACATGGAGATTGGGCATATTCTTGTCTGCCAGCTCAGGGTGCTTAGGCATGTAAACATCCTTCTTGGTTACCATCACTCCCTCCTTAAAAAGGAGTTCATAGATGGCAATTTGGTTCTTCTTGGGCATCAACATCTTGGTGGCTGCAGTGTCTGCTATAGACAGAGCCCAGGATAAAAAGATAACTCACAAAGTTTGACAGAAAATGAGGCATTCAAAAGAAAGATCCAAAGTACTAGCAGAAACTGGAATGTATGGAGGGGTGTAGCAGCAACCTCACCCTGGCATACCCAGGATTACTGCTAGCACAGGATCTTAGATCTGTTTTACTAGGAAAGATAAGCTGTTTAAAGGATCAACAATCTTTTTAATTCCATTCACTAGTTCAAGGGAAAATTCAGTACCTTGAACTCCAGAGAAAAATACAAAAAGAGAATATACAAGCAAAGAAATAAATACCAACACATGGGGATCTGACTGCCTAAATCAACTATGCACTTTATATACACCCCTGGACTGAGAGAGCCTTTTCATCTGAGCAGTAGGGGAGCTCTGAACATATGACCACTCAGAATCTTGACAAGGGAATCACAAGATCCTTCTCATAAGCAAGCCCCCAAAGCAAAATACCAACTCAGAGTATAAATACATTTTTCCAAGCCAGAAGACATCACAACCCTCCAGACTCAGTGCCTAATTAGAAATTAACAAAAGGTATGAAAGCCTTGCTTCAAGTAAGCCTTTCCTAAGCAAGCTTCACTGAATTGGCTCCACTTGAGGCCTAATAAGGAGCTGGGCAGGGAAGATCTTAAATCCTATTAAAGTTACAAGGGGTACTCACTCTCATCTGGGGAATATCATGTCTTCAATTAATGAGAGACTTAAGACAGGTCATTCACTCATCTACTTTGTTCTATAAGCATTGTTAAGCAAAACTCTGTGTAAGACACTGGGAATACAATATAAAAAAAGAAAGCAATATCTGCCCTCAAATAGCTTTTATTTTTTGGGGGGGGGAAAATCAACCTATATAACAATAAGTAATTAATAGAGACAAAATAATGGCAAACTAATGTCAGGGAGTCAAAGGAAAGGCATTAGGAATTGGAGAGACTAATCTAGATAAGTTTCATGTAACAGGTAACATTTGATCTCAGTCTTAGAGAAACCCAGTAGTGTGAGGTATAGGGTAGAATAAATGAACTTGAGATATGGAGGAATATATTTGCAAAGGGATTCATTTGGAATGTATAATGCTTTGTGCTAAGAAAAGCAATTTGACCAATTTTACTGGAACACAAAGTACATGAAGAAGACTATAATGCAATAAACCCAAAAAGGTAGGTTTATGCTAGATCATGAAGAGTTTTATATGTTCCAAAAGGAAGTATTTGCATTATTCCAGCAGAAGGAAGATATTGAAATTTCTTAAGAAGACAATTGATATCGTCACAACTCTGATTTTAAAAAAAACCAATTTGACATCCATGTAGTCCATGCATTGGTGAGTAGAGAAATTGGGAGAAGGGAAACCACTTAGGAGCCGACTGCAACAATCCAGATGAAAAGGGATGAGGGTCTGAAACAAGGTATTCACAAAGTGAATAAAAAGAAGAAAAATGTGATAGATAAGACTTAGCAACTGACTAGATATAAACAATGACATGAAGGGAAGACTCAAGGACATGAAGATCTATCTTCTTTTTAAACTATATTTTATGTATACATTTTTTATCACAGGATTCAAACTTTAAAAAATGTTGATGTCATTGCTGTTTACATGTTTGAAGTGTCCTATTAAATTCTTTGTTACATTCTTTGACCAATTCATTCTCTTAAAGGCACATAAAGTACAATTCATCTTCATAGAGCATTAAAAAATTTTTTTAATTGAATGAATTAAAGTAAACAAATATTTCATTAATGTCTACGAAGGATTTACAAATTATATTTTTAAAATTTATTTCCTTTTTCTTTTTTTTCTGATTCCCTATGCTCTCTCCAGATTCTTGTAAATTATGCTATTGATACCTAGGCCATAGCAGGTCTTACCAAACTAGAGAAGCTTTAAACAAAGAATGGGCAAGGGACCTTACATTCTCTTCTGAGGGCCAATCTAGTTAGTTGATAGAAGAATGAGAAAACTTATTAACATAGAAAGAAGAATTGTTTTTGACTCCTTCAACTTTTATGGTTATCTACTAAGTTTTGTTGCATGTACATCATAATGTATGTACCCACCTTTATGAACTCTTGAATCCTGAAAGGAATAATAATAGCAATATATACACATATATGTAATACGCACAAATGTGTGTGCATTTTATGAGTAGCTTTTCAAAAATAATATTGTTTATTAAGTCAGATAACTCTTTAGGTAGAGCAAGGACAGGGAATTTGACAGGAAATGAATGTAGTATAAACAACAAATATATCAATAAGAATTTTTAAGGAAAAGAATGCCTTTAAAATGAAAAAAAAAGATACTATCACAGCTGATCATGACCTTCAAAATCTCTTATGCAAGTAAGAAAGAAAAATCGTTAGGATTATCACAGGCAAAGTATAATGGTGATATAAATATAGTAATGGCTTCAGCAATATCACCATTATGAGTTTTGAGGATTTCATGGTGATGAGAATTATTTGTAAACAAATTTTCACACAATTATTTATTTATTTATTTTTGGGTGTGCTTTGAACTTTGAGTTCCAAATTGTCTCCTTCCCTTGAATTCCTCTCCTACCCAATGAGAAAGCAATCCATGTCACAAAAAAGCAAGAAAAACTAAAGTGAGAAAACCATACTTTAAGTTTCACTCAGAGTTATCAGTTCTCCCTCTGATAGCAGATAATAACCTTTATCATGAGTCCTTTTGAATTATCCTGGATTACTGTGTTGATCAAAATAGCCAAGTCCTTCACAATCATTTTTACAATATTACTGTAACAGCGTCCCATGATCTCCTTGCTCTGTGCACCTCACTGAACCAAGGTTTTTGTGAAACAATACCAGTGGTTATTCTCCCTCTCTCTCTCTCTCTCTCTCTCTCTCCCTCTCTCTCTTTCTCTCTCTCTCTCTTTTTTTCCTTCTCTTGAGTCTTACTTTTGAATGTCAAATGTTATATTCACTTCTGGTCTAATCTTCAGAAATGCTTGAAAATCTTCTATTTTATTAAAGGTGTATTTTTCTCAGGAAGGATAATACTTAATTTTGCTATGTAGTTTATTTTTAGTTGTTATCCTAGCTTCTTTCCCTTCTGGAATATCACATCCTAAGTCCTCTTCTTTAATGTTGAAGTTGTTAAATCTTATGTGATCCTTACTGTGCCTCCATGATATTTAAATTGTTTCTTTCTGGCTGCTTGCAGTACTTTCTCCTTGACCTGGGAGATCTGGAATTTGGCAGTATAAAAGGTGATTGGTGGATTCTTTCAATTTCTGTTTTCCTTCTGAATATAAGATATTGGAGCAGTTTTTCTTTATAATTGCTTGAAATATGATGGCTACCCAACCTGGCACATTTTTTAAATTATGGCTTTCAGCGAGTCTAATATTTATTAAATTATCTCTCATCATCTATTTACCAGGAGAGTTATTTTTCAGATGAAATATTTTACATATTTCCCCTATTTTTCTATTCTTTTGACTACCTTATGACTTCTTGATACCTCATGGAGTCATTAACTTCCATTGGTTCAATTCTAAATTTTTATGGAATTATTTTCTTTAGTGAGAATTTGTATGTCTTGTTCCCTTTGGCCAATTCTGCTTTTTACAGAGTTCTTTTTTCTCTGAATATTTTTACCATCTTTTATATTTGGCCTAGTCTACTTTTTAAAGAGCTCTTTAAAAGACTTTTTTTTTGGAATTGGGATGATGTGACTTACCCAAGGTCACACAGCTACTTATGTGTCAAGTGCCTGAGGCCAAATTTGAACTCAGGTCTTCCTGACTTCATGGCTGGTGCTCTATTCCCTGTGCCCCCTAGCTGACCCAAGAGGCAAATTTTTGTGGCTCTTTTTACCATTAGACCAATTATATTTTTAAGGTAGTATTTAATTAAGTATTCTTCCTTTTTACAAAGCTATTAATTCTCTATTTATAATTTTGATTCATCATTCATTTCTATTCACATTTCCCCCCTACTATTGTTAGCCCTGTAATGTGTCTAGTGATTCTTGTTGGGTTTATGTCCAATTAGCATTTTTTGAGGTTCTCCTTTTGCTATTTTCACATTGTCTTCTGAATTTGTGTCTTGGTCTTCCCTACCAATGTAAGAGCTTTATAGTCAAGTCCTTTTGTTGCTGTTGTTGTTGCTTTTATCTTTCCAGTCTATTTCTTGATTTTGTGCTTTATGTTAAATTTTGGCTCAGCTCACCTGAGGGGGAGCAAGCACTGTCCCAAGTTTCAGTTTTTTTCAGGCTGCTGATTCAGAGATAGTTCTGGGGTTATGCAAATTTGTTTTGTTTCCTAGGGGGTGTTATCCTGGGAGAGGTGTCACCACTGCTCTTCTGGTGTGTGCTTTTGGCTTTTTTAGGGAATCTTCCCTACTCTTCTGCTGCTGCAAATACTTGTGTTCCTCTTGGCCTTGAAACTGTGACCCAACACCCTGCTCTGCAACCACAAGTGTTATTTCTCTCTGTGTCAGAACTATGGCCAAGTTCCCTGCTATTCTGCAGCATCAAGAGCTGGTGTTCCTCTCTATCATGTAACTGTGACTCTGAACTGTTATGACAATAGTTTCAAAAAAGTGCTAGGATTGTACCCACTCCCCACAAAAGGTCCCCTGTAATCTCTTTCTGACAAGGTATCCAACCCCTTTACCATCTCTGGACTGAGAGCTCCTGAACTGTTGCTGCTGTCCCCATGGACCAGGGCTAGAGCTTCTGCCTTGTTTACTTTGGGCCTGCCCCTATCCTCAAGTCACAAACCTCTTTTGTCAACTGCCTAAGTTGTCTTTGCCTGGAAAAAGAAAAATTCTAAGCCTTATCTTTCTTTCATTCTGCTTCTGCAGAATTTGATTTGAGGCATTATTTTTAAGTTGATCAGAGGGAGTATTGGGAGTATTTGGTAAGGTTGCTGCTTCAGTTCTTCCATCTTGACTTTATCACATTACATAAATTTTAATCTTAACCATCAGAATCAAGACTAAATGCACTCATTAATATAAGTTCCAGAGGGCTGTTGAAAAAAGCATAATTCTCTGCTCTTGATAGAGTCCTAATAAACTATCGGTGTAGAATATTGCAAACACTGTCAGATGCTGTTTTCATGTTTGTGGCTTCTGCTTTATTTTTTTCCCTTCTTTGTTATGAACAAGGGTACTTTGGGGAAGACAGTATGATATGTAAACCCCTTGCCTCCACAAAATTAAAAAAAAAATCTTAAAAATAATCATCCTGGGTGAAATGTCATTCTTCTTACAGGGGAATCATAACCAAATTAAGCTCTGATCTCATTTATGTGGTTATTGCCTTTTATAATATAGATTTCAAGGCATCCATGCCTAAGCATCTTGAGCATCTCTTGTATAAGTCTAAGTTACATAAGTTCATTACAGGAAGTTCACCCAAATTTCAGGAAGCCATCTTTTCTTTCTCTTGGCATGTCCAAAAAATATGCTAATTGAAAATGTGTGTCTATACAAAGTATTGCTCCTATCAAATATCATATAGAGATACCACTGTACTATTTTGATCCTTTACAGTGGAAAACAACATATGTTCAATTCTACCATTTTCAATCAGGTTGGACTTCCTTCTGTGACTCTTTTTCTTCTCAAATATAATACAAAATTTGGAAGATTTCAAAGGCATTTTGAGATTTTTTTTTTAAATAGAATACTGTCACATCCAAAGAAAGACACTATCAAGTGTGATTAATCAAATAAGGTTTAGGAAGTCACCCCAATTTAAATATATATTGTCTGCCTAGACTCTTCTAAGGAATGTGATTCTTAAATGTCTGGCCTGAGTTGTAAACTGGGTAAGTAATTTTACCCATTCCTGCTATGCATTTTATAGATCAAATAAAAGAAGAGTACATAAATTTGATTTTGTTGTAGATTTCATCATTGTTGTAAAAGTTTATTACGGGATTCAGTAATAAACTCCAAACTGCTGAAATTACAAAAAGAAATCATATACGAGAGACCACAGCCCCTACTCCCAACAAAAGTCACATTTTACTGTTTGTTCCCATTTGTCACTGAAAGAATGTGTCCTATTGGTCTTGGTATTGCCCAAATAAACAAAATAAAGAAATTTTCAGGGATTATAGATTAAACCTTTCCTACTGAGGAAAGGAAAACAGAAAAATAACCCATATCTTCAAACTGATTCTATTTCACATATAAACTATTCTTCATTGACATAGTCATCCTATAGCTTCTTATACAGAACACATAATTTATGTTATCCCTGAAACACATCCCATCTTCTCACGGTATTGCATTCTACTCCATTCAGAAGACAGGAATAGATTATTTGCTAAATTCAAAGTATCTGTGTTAGATTTTGGGAACAGCAAGACAAAAATTTCAAATGTGCTTGCCCTCAGGGAGCTTACATTCAACTGTGGGAAATGAAATGCTTAAAGATAAATCTATATCTATATCTATATCTATCCGTCTATCTATCTATCTATCTATCTATCTATCTATCTATCTATCTATCTATGTAAAAATTAGGCAAAATGGCACCATGAAAGGGAAACATTGACAAATGAGGGATTTTTTAAAAGGCCTCTTCTAGGAGATAGTATATGAACGCAACCTTGAAGGGAGATAAGGATTATAGGAAGTAGACATGAATAAAAATAATTCTAGAAATGAGGTGGGTTTGGGGAGTCAGTACAAATATGGTGAAGAAACAATATGCATGGGAAATAGTTTAAAAGGAAGGCAACAGAGTGTATTCCATAATTACACAGGAAGACTAGCATTGAGTGAGATTAAGAAGAATTTTTTTTGAATATCATGAAAATCTAGAAAACAGCAAAAGACTAAAACAATGAGAACTAAATTGGAGAGTAAGAAGTCAGGAATACATACACACAATATATGCATATATATGTATATGTATTCAAATTTATTTCTTTTTAACATTCTTTTAAATTTAATTTTGACTTCCAAATTCCCTTCTGTAATGGTAATTAATTTTAATTTGATGACCCTTTTTGTTATGTCAATTAAGCAAGTACTTAGCCCTTAGTAACTAGTCAAATATCTATGAGAGAAACAGAAGGTGTGAACTCTGTCTCCTGTTGCTGACATAACAAAAAGGGGTTGCAGAAACAGTAAGCCAATGTGTGTGTGTATATATAAGATAAACTTCAGAGAGAGAGAGAGAGGCAGAATTTTCTCCTGACAAGTTCCTAGTGGAAGAATTGTGGACACTGAAGCCAGCTGAGAGAGACAGAGAGAGAGAGAGAGAGAGAGAGAGAGAGAGAGAGAGAGAGAGAGAGAGGGAGAGAAAAAGAGAGAGAGAGAGAGAGAGAGAGAGAAAGAGAGAGAGAGAGAGAGAGAGAGAGAGAGAGAGTTTCTTTTGGCAGCAACAAGCTCCTGACAAGTTGTTGCTGCCACCTGGAAGGCTGAGATTTCTTCTGGGTTCTAGGGCCAGCTGAACTGCTGGAGGACTGAAGAAGCATGACCAGGATGCTAAGACTTTGTTTGTTTGTGGCTTGGTTGATTCTTGAATTCCCAGGAACAGAAATTGTGAAGGTTTTGAGATGTGTTGGACCCTGTGAACTTCAGTGTATAGCAGGAACTGCCCAGAGGACTGGAAAAGGACCTGGGAGCTGTCTGTCCCTGAATCCTGGTAACTGGTGGATTCAGGTAGGAGCTGGTACCATGGAAGGGGATCCAGGGAATCTGAAAAATCAGATTCCTGAGTCAAGATGAAGTAAAGGCCGCTACTTGGATATTGAATGCTTTGACATAATTGAAATTCACTATAGACCTGTGGGTGGAGGGTTTGTGTATTTTCTAAAGACTCCATTTAGTGATTAGTGATACTTAGTAACTGATTGCTAAATAAATGACTGATTAAGTCAACCTAGTTGCCCCATGAGTGGAATACTGACTTGTATTTTGAGATGAATGAATGACTGAGTAAGGAGGCAAACCTCCTTAGGGATACCTGATGATTGTTCTTTTGTTCTTTGTTCTAAATACTGTGACCACTTTGGTGAAAACTATGTGACAATTTTAATGATAAGCTGTTGTGAGCACTATATTGTGATTTTCTGTGATAAGATGTAATTTTGTGAATACTGTATCTTGATTTGTTGTGAATGTTTTCCTTCGATTTGTTATAGAATGGAGTTTTCACTATACAGTGTAATCAGAACCTTAAAAGCTATTCACATTAGGACTCTATTGAGAAACTGCTTGTGCATTTCATTACACCTTCCTCTTTCCCATCACTCTCCCCCTCACTGAGAAGACAAACAAAATGATGTCAATTATCCATATGAAATCATTGAAAATATATTTCCATATTAACTATATCACAAAAAGGGGAAAAAATAAAAATAAAGTGAGAAAATATACTTCAATTTGCATTCACAGATCATCAGTTCTCTCTCTGGAGGTGAATAGCATTTTTTCATCACGAATCCCTTGGAATTTTCTTGGATCATTGTATCATTCAGAATAGCCAAATTTTTCATAGTTAATCATCATTACAACATTGCTCTTACTATATACAAAGATCTCTCAGTTCTTCTCACATTACTTTGTATCAGTTTGTATAGGTCTTGCCATTTTTTTAAACCACCCCCTCCTCATTTCTGATAACATAATAGTACTCCATCACAATAATAATGCCATAACTTGTTCAGTCATTTCCCAATTGATGAGTATACCCTCAATTTCCAATTCTTTGTCAGCTCAAAAAAGAACTGCTATAAATATTTTGTACATATAAGTCCTTTTCCTTTTTTTTTTTTTTTTTTCATCACTTGGGGATACAGACCCAACAGTGGTATTTCTGGGTCAAAGTGTATGGATAGTTACATTGTCCCTTGGGTATAGTTCCAAGTTCTTCTCCAAAATGGTTGGAACTATTCACAGCTATGACCAGCAGTTTATTAGTATAACTATTTTCCTTCATTCCTTCCATGATTTGTCGTTTTTGATAAGTGTGAATGGTACCTCAACATGGTTTTAAATTTCCCTTTCTCTAATCAGTAGTGAATTATTTTCATAAAAGGAAAGGTTAGAATTTTCTTCTGAAAACTGCCTGTTCATATTCTTTGATATTTTATCAATTGTGAAATGGCTCTTTTTCTGAATTTCACTCAGTTTAATATAAATTGAGAAAAGAGGACTTTATCAGAGAAATTTGCTATAAACATTTTTGATATTACTTCATTGTCAATGGCATCTTTTAGCAAAATGTTGTCTCCTGCCTACCTCTTTTAACAAAGTTTGTTTTTCCTTTTGCTTTTTCTGAGATCACGATTACTGCTCCTGCCTTTTTATGTCCACTGAATCATAACAGATTTTTCTCTAGCTGTTTATTTTTATTGTGTCTTTTTTTTTGCTTTTTTTTTTTTTTTTTGGAGCAGGAAAGGCAGAGCAATTACACTTAAGTGACTTGCCCAAGGTCACATGGCTAGTAAGTGTTAGTGTCTGAGGTCAAATTTGAACTCATGTCCTCCTGACTCCAGGGCCAGTACTCTCTTCAATGTACCACCTAGCTACCCCGATAGTGTGCTTTTTTTAAAGAGCTCTTGTCTTTAGTGAATTTTTGTGCTTCTTTTACCCTTTGGCCAATTTTTTTTTTAATCTTTTAAAGGTGCAATTTTCTTCAGTATTTTGTGTCTTTTTACAAAACTGTTAATTTTCTTTTCATTATTTTTTTGCATTTCTCTCATTTCTGTTCCCATTTTTTTCTCTACTGCTCTTATCATTTTCTTTAACTTTTCCAGGAATTCCTGTGTCTAATTCGTAATTTTCTTTGAGATTTTGGATGCCTCTGTTATCAAATTATTTTTTTTCCCTTCTGAATCAATGTCTTGATCCTTCCTTTCACCATAATAACTTTTCATGGTTAAGTTGTTTTGTTTGTTTGTTTGCTCATTTTTTCATTTTTTTTTTTAACTTTGCTCTTTATGATAAAATTGGATTCTGATTACCTGGGAGTATGTAGACACTGTCCCAAGCTTTTGACTAATTTTTTGCTGCTGTTTACAGAGCTAGTTCTGTGAGTATGCAAGTTTTCTGTTACAAAGATAGCGTGATCCAGGGACAGGAATCGTCCTTGATGTCCTGGTCTTCATTCTGGTCTTTTACCCTTTAAGGCCCTCTTCCTCTGCAGCCACAAGTGCTAATGTTCCTCTTCATCATGGAACTGTGACCAGGTTACCTGTCCCCCAATGGCTACAAGTACTAGCTCTTCTCTCTTCTTTGGAACCATCACCAAAGTCTATGTTCTCTTGTGACCAGTCACAATTGCTTTTCGTTGTCCTGGAAGTGTGAACCAGAACTGTGTATGGGAAATAGTTTCCCATCATTAGCAGCCATACCCATCAACAGCACATGGTCTTATTTAATCTCTTTCTAATCTATTTTCTGACCACCCTTACTTTGCCTTTGTGCTGAGAGCTTCCAAAACTGCTGCTTCAATTGTTACAGTGGCCTCCAAGGCCCACTAATAGTGCTAATGTCACCCGTTACACTATAGGCTTACCTCCAGTCTTTTGTTCCAGACCTCTTATCTTTATCTGCTAATCTGGTTTAGATTGGAAAATGTCTCACTGAGCTTTTGTTGACTCTGCTGTTCCAAAACATGATTTGAGGTGTTACTTTAAGTAACTTTAAAGTAACTTTAAGTAAGTTACTTTAGTGGTCAATGTCTTGAGAGTTTAGCTGGGTTGCTGCCAGCACTTCCCTATCTTGGCTCTGCCCATCAAGTTCGGAATTAACTCCCACATCACTGGAGTTGTTCAAGTAAAGGTTGGATACATACGTTTGGGGGGTGTTGCAGAGGTAATTTTTGCTCCAGTATGGAGCTGGGTTAAATGACCACTGATTTTCTGTTGTTGTTGTTGTTTTTTTAATTTAAATTCCATGAGATTAAGTGATTTATTCAGCTTCAGGTCACACAGGTAGTAAAAAGCAAAACAGTTTTTCCAATCCACGTGAACCCATTGTCATGCGTGTTTTTTGTTTTGTTTTTTTTTAACTCAATCATTCAAGAAACTATGGGTCCAAACAACTCTCCCAGTGCCCAACTCCAGTCATTCTCTTTTCTCTTATAGAGGCTAATAAAGTTTACAAACTGGACAAATCAGATACAGCATGTACCTGTGTTTTATTACTGCTTTTCCCCAAAATGCAAGAACTCCTCCAGTGACCACTTTTGTAGCATATTGGCCTTTATCAGTTTTAAAACTTGTTCTCTCTGCAGACCCACAATTCCAGCTGGCAGTTTCCTACTTCAGGGGCTTCCAATATGCTGGTTTACATAGCACCTATATATCCTCTCACTACTTCGTGTATGGACATTCACTCCTAATTGAGTAGTTTCTTGTAATGATTTGTGTCTAATTCCCATAACAACTCAATAAGCCATATCCAAAAGCCTCAGTCAACCAATGTACATTCTCTGCATGCCTTACACCAGTATTTAGAACCCCTGTTCAAAACTCCCAAGGGCAGAATCTCACATTCTGAAAATGTGAGAAATATTTGATTAGCAGCATTGAGAAAATGTCTTGATGTTCTTGTTATCTCCCCAAAGGGAATTACCAGTTTATAGACATCTTTGAACACATTTAATCTTCTATGGATGATTCTTCATGTTGGGTACTCCCAGTTTGGGGGGAAGGACGATAATTTTATTCAAATACATGAAAACTCATCCTATGTGAGAAATAAGGCCCCTTCAACTTGACTGACTCAAAGGGTGAAACTAGGGCCAAAGAGGTGAAATTAAAGGAAAGTGAAAAGTCCACTGAACACACTATAGAAAAATAAGACAAAGAATTAGATCTGTGCAGAAACTTAATGATCTGCCTCAGGAGATAGTGAGTCATTGTGAATCAGGCTGGATGACTGCGTCACAGATATAATATACATTTATAACAAATATGTTTTGGAATATATGACCTATGAGTTCTTTTTCAGTTCCAGGATACTAGGGGGCTGTAATTTTTAAATCAGATTTCCACAGCTTTTTATTAAGTTTCTAGATCCAGGGAATGGAAGGGGTAACAGAAAGGGCAGGGAAGGGAGTGTGCATGTGGGTGGGGGCGTAGAGTAGGATTATAAACTTACTGCTATGATATCACTTAAGTCAAAACATTGTGCAAAAATTTCAGTCATTTAGCACATGTAGCATCTTTAGGGCCACATTTCATATCCAATTAAGTGGGACCAATTTCTTTAGGAACCTCTCATACCTCCCCAAAATCCTTTTGGCACCATCTGGTACTATCAGCATGCCACCCTTCATGAGATCAATTCTTTCTCCAAATATAATTTAATGAGAATATATCTAAGAACATCAGTCAGCAAAACTGGCAGGACAAGACATTATACAGACAGCCCTATAGAATATAAAGGAAAAAGGAAGAAGAAAAGAAATATTTATTAAGCACCTGCTCTGTCCCAGTCAATTTGCTTAACACTCTATAAATATTATCTTATTTGATCTTTGAACAACCCTGTGAGGTAGATAAATGTATGCCCATTTACAGCTGAGAAAAATGAAGCAGGCAGAGGTGAAATGACTTGCCCAAGGTCACATGACTATTATGGTTTTGTGGGTGGATTGGAACTCAGATCTTCCAGACACCAGGACTAGGACTCTTACTACTGCACTGGAAGCACAGTGACACAGACACATTTGGAGTGGAAAGGGGCTTAAGGCTATAAGCAGTGGCATCTTCCCTGCACCCTAAGAAGACACTGATTCCAAGGGAAATGTAGCTTCCTTTCCCAAGTTGTTTACAAAATACTGGCTTATTGCTGAAAAGAGCCTTATACTTCTATTCTTCTCAATGGTACCTACCTCTGTACTTTATTTCAGTTTTTATTTTATAGTTGATCAATAAGCGTTCATTAATTTAACATTTTAAAATTTGATATAAACTATAAAAGAAAATAAAAGAAAGAATAAAAAGAAAAAAATTTTTTAGAGAACTTTCATTTAAGGAACAGCCTAGCTTAGAATGTGAAACCACTAGGCCATGGCAGCTGTCTCTTATTCAAAGTCTTTCTCAACAAATTATCCTGAAAAGTAAATATCCTATAAGGATTGTCTCCACAATTCAAAATATGTAGAGGATTCTAAGGTTGATCCACACAGCCCAAATTAACAATCACATATACCACTTTGTGTTCCAATTCTTTAACCTGTTTGGAAAAATGAGCATTTTCAGAGAACATACTTTGCCTTTTATAGCAAGAGCTATAGATCATTATATTGAACACTGTTTGGTACTAGGGAGAGTAAAAAGCCTATCTAGTAGATGCATTTTTATCCATAAGGATATTATAATTTAAATAAAAAAATATTGGAAGGTATAAAGACTAAAATGGTTTTCAATTAGGCAATTAAAGTTTTTCTCTTTCGTATATTCTCATCTTTCATTTTCCTAATTATTTTTTTCTGATGATTACTTATTGGTCAGAAAGTATATGGAGGTAAAATGAACTGGAAGTCTAAATGAATTAATTCCCTGGAAGGAACAGACAATTAATAGGCATTTTGCCATTCTTCTGACATTATTCCTTTTGTTAAAGAAATATCACTTCAAATGATAGCCACTTAAATTCTTTGGGATAAGTTCTACTCAATCTAGTTATTGACCATGAAGAGAGAGGGAAGTAAAAAAAAAAAAAGTGTGTACAGTTTATTTCATTCTACCTACAATCACATTTGTTCCTATGGAAAAGTTACTTAACCTCTCTTAGACTGTCTCCTAATCTGTAGGGTGTTAGCCTACACTCAGGAGTTCTTTACTTAGGACTACCCCTCCCCTTTTTTGAAAACTATATTTCATTTTTTATTTGTAATTTTATTTTATGCATCTAAAATATTAAATATTATTCTGAAAATTATTCCTTTATTTCCATCAAACTTTCAAAGGGCTTCAGGAATTTAAAATTGTTAATAATTGCTCAATTAGATTTTTATTAAGGTGACTAAATTTATTTATCCATGATCATAATTTCTTCTAAAAAAACTCACTCTAAATGCCAACAGTAATTTATAACAATCCCTTAAAAAAGTTGAAAGGGGTTGAGGGAAATATAATTGTTTTCTCTTACAATTTTTAGAAACAATTTTTTATAGAATTCCCCCATATTTGATATGTAGATATGTGCTTAAATTAGTTTCAAGGAATAGTAGGGGAGAAAAGGAAAATATTCTTGTGGGGGGAAAGGGAATTTACAAAAAAAAAACAAATTAGTAGTTTCACTATACTTGGGTTGTGGTGAAAATTATGCTCTAAACCTTCAAACAGCTGGATTTTTTTCAGAAAGATTAGTAATGGGATTTAAATACAGGAGAATATATATCCAGGGCCAGAGGGTTTTATTTTCAGGAAAAGTAGATTTAAAATGGAGAAAGAGAGGAATGCACAATTGCAAAGCAGCAACAGAGACTGGGTCCAGGATCATAATTCCCTGATACAAACGTCCTTGAGTTTGAAATTCAGTATAAAACATCTCAGAGTAGAGAGAACAGAAAAGCAAAGACACTTTATCATGGGAATAGAGAAAACTACTCTTAGGATTTTAATGAATACATTTTTTTTTTGGAAGGATGGGATGTGTATGTACATGTGTATGTGCATGTGTGTGTGTGTGTATGTGTACACACACATAGATATGAATCTCTATACATCAGTATATGTGCATATATAATTTTACAGTATAATTTTGTGTCATCCAAAATATTTATAGACAATATAATCATTGTTGAGTATAGGTGACTAGTGTATGGTTGTCACATTATTATATGACGTTAATTATTATTGATGTTGTTGATAAGAGTAACAATGATGCTTTCCTCTGTATAAAGTAGTAATGTCACTCATCTACACTTTAGCAACACACATAGGAAAATTTTGAATTACCATGAATAGATAATAACATGATGGGTGTCTTTTTTTTTTCCTCTCTTAACAAAATAGAAAAATAATAACATTACAGGAAAGTTACAGAAGGATTTATTTTCACAATTACCTTCGGTCCACTTTCTCACTTTTATTCTCATTTTAATTAGTGTTATGTTGGGTTTTTTTGTTTGTTGATTTGAGCTTCTGCTAATTGTTGGTTTCTGCTCTTAATATTCTAGCAGTGTTAAAAAAGTAAAGGCAAAAGAAGCATAGGTCAAAATAAAATTCTTCTTTCTCTGTTTTAGTACTGTGACCTTCATTTGCATATAGCTAACATGAAATTAAGAAGCTCTTCACCAATAGATAGAAGGCTAAATCTGGAACCAGGAAGATCTGGCTTCAAGTCCTGCTTCTGATATATACTACTTTGTGATTCTGGGCAAGTTACTTCATCTCTTAGGGCCCCAGAAAGCTCTTTAAAATTATAAATAATAGAGTAATTAAGTTTTCAAACTGGGAATTTCACAGGCTGATGAAATCATGGGTTAAAGTCCATATTCCTGATTAATATTTTTTCTTAAAAAATAATAAATATGCTATGTACCTTTTATTTCATTGGTGAGAGAACTGCCTTCACCAAAGCATAATAAAATCCATTCAGAGCTTAATAGTTTTAAAGCATTGAATGAGTCTCACCAAGATTAAATGACTTGATTAAGTTATGATAGAATTAAAAAGTGTAAGAACTAGGATTCGTATCCAGGGCCCCAAATCAAAACACAGCACTTTATCCAATATATCAGTCTACCTTAGTGCATAGTTAAGAATATATATGTAAATATATATGCATATACATGTATATACATATGCATATATATACAATTATATATATGCACACATATATATGCATTTATGTATATATGTGTATTGTATTAAACAAAAATAACCATAAATATCCCATATATTTTATAAGTTCATGATTTTATTAACTAGTTATATGTCTAGGTAAGCTTTGCAAACTCAATCTGATTGAATTCAGATATCTGATCAATTGAAATCTCAACAACATATTTTAGAATAGCAAGATAAATGTGTTTTTTTACAACTACCCATTACAGAAATATAAATGTATTAGTCATTGTATCATGAATGAGAGGGTATTCTTCTCATGAGGAGTTTCGATAACTCCCTCCAGACACAGATAATCAAGGTACATTATGTGGAACTACTAATATTTCTCATTCACTTCCCACATCCAGTTGAAATCTGGGAACATCAATCTTGAAAGATAGCTGAAAGATCCCCTTATGAACACTCAGGTTCACAAGGCTTCAAAACATAAAACATTTCATTTTCAAAACATGCTTCCTGTGGGTGACCTTCATTATTCATCTATTAAGTCTCCTTAAAGTAGTGTACTTTGTGGGAACCTGGAACCAGCTAGGTGTTACAGTAGATAGAGTTCTGTGCCTGTAGTCAATTTCGTAAGTTTAAATCTGTCTTTAGAGACTTACTAGCTATGTTACCTTGGGCAAGTCACTTTACCCTCTTTGACTTTGTTTCCTAATCTGTAAATGAGCTAGAGAAAGAAATGGCAAACTCTCCAGTATCTTTGCCAAGAAAGCCCCAAACAGTGCTTTGAAAAAGAGTCAAACATGACTGAAAAATGACTGAGCAACAACAGCAAGGAGGATCCTGGGTAGTGGTCCTGGGGATAGGAGGGCATGTGGATGCATGGATTCATATTTGCCTGCTTTTCATTGGTATTCTACAATTCTACTCTTAGAAGAAAGTGGGCGCTCTTTAAACTATAGTTACTGCTGTTTGCTTCACCTTTAAAGCATGGCATTAGCTTTCTCTTCTCAAGCTACTGGCCAGTGGGCATTATATTCTTGTAACACTTTTCTACAACCAGAGACCATAGTGTCCAAGGTCTATTGAAAATTTGCATTTGGGTCTTTCAGTTGGAATATTTGCAAATGCTACTTTATTTGAAGTCTCTTTTTTTTTTTAAGATTGAATTCTTTTTGGGCAGGTGACCATTTGCCATTAATCTTTGGGGATTTCTTTACTTCAGTGTCCTCCTCTGAAGATAAACCCTGGTCATCTCTATTCCCATAGTAGTTTATTATGGAAAGAATCCATTCTTTCTCTTTTACTTGTGCAATTTCTTTGTGGTGATAACTTAATTATTTGTAGCCACATCTAGTCCTGGGGTGTGGGAAATGGTGCCCCTTGCCCCAGACCTTCAGTTTTTCCCTCTAGCCTGAAAGCAAAGCCAAACCTCCAGCCTCCTGTAAGTGCCCACTGCCAGGGGCTTTCTGTCCCACTGCTTCTGCACTCACTTGGATGTGCTGGTTCCTTCTAGCCCCCATAGCTATTCACAGCACAGCTAGGTCTGGAGTTCCTGGTTAGCAGAGGTTTCCTTGATCTTCCCAGGCTCAGACAACAAACTCCCCTAACTATCCTGGAGGCAAAAGTTAGGCCACCTGGGGCCTAGGCAGCCTTTCTAACCAACTAACCACAGGGCTTGCCACCAGTTGTTTAAGAGGCTGGCCTCTTGCAGTTAAAATGGAACCTAGCCTGGGGGTTACTCTTCACAGGGACCAAACCTCATACTGTGATTTTTTTTTTCTCATTTTCTCAAATTGTCCCAAGAGGACCCCAGTTAAGCCCCTAGTCTTATTTCTCTCCATCTATACTTTGCTCGTCCCAGTGCTATATTAACACACTTGTGGGGGAAATCTTGAGAGCTTGGGATTTTCTGACCTACTCCGCCATCTTCCCAGAATCCTCTGCAGCAAATGTTACTTTGGTGTGTTTTTATGAATGTCTCTTTCCTGGTTTACTAAAAAAGTCTTTTTTTCACACTAGATCAGTGCATGGCTTTCCCCCTCTCCTTTCTTTTATCAGTGCCTATACTGCAAAATCTGTACTAATGTTCATATCTCCCAGGGAGTTGGAGGGGGGGTGGGTTTCACATTTTTGAACTGTGTATAAACACTATCTTTCTTCCTGTTCCTCCCCACCTAATTGCATTTACAATCTTTAATTTTCCTCAAAGGCTGGGGGCTGTATTACACATATTATCACTGAATTTAAAATGTAGATTTTTTGAAAGGAAGAGGAAATGGGGAAGAGGCAGAGTATATGGCTCGTAGTAGATGCTACCATAGCAGGAAGCTGTCACTTTTCTTGTGAAGGATAACCTCTTACTAATTACTCAAAGTCTAACTGTGATTTTAAAAGAAACCAATAGTTATTCCCTCAAGTCTCAAGTGGATTCTATGAAGAACTAAAGGAGAAGAAGAAGTTGAAGAACCAATGTGCGGTGGAACGTGGCAGCAGGAGAGCTGGTGAACAGTATACCTCCTTTCAGATTGATAACTCTTCCATTTTGCTTTTTAAGCTACCTATGTCTTTATCAATAAAAGGATTAATGTTAAAAAAAAAAACTTGGCCAATGCACATGAAAAGATTAATGGAAAAAATTCAATGTGAATATTTCCCCCTCTTTCTGTTGTTATTTTTTTTTTTAAATAATGATTCAGGTCTGTATTTAAGCTTGGCATTACTAGACCCATGAAGAGTTCCAGTAGACTACAACACTAATTCTGAGTGCTTTCAACCTTAAGCAAATTTTTTTACTAGTGTCTGGCAAAATCCTTCTCAAATACCACCATTCCTATATTAACTAGCGCCCTTTAAAAATCTTTGATGTTTCTTAACTGCCATAATAGTCCTAAAATAATAATCTTCATATGTTCCTGTATTAATTCTTTTGTTTGCTTACTGATTTCCACTTTACTGAAAAATTTTTTTAATTTAAATTTAAAATCAAATTGCTATACTTCCCAATCCTTTTTAAACCTCTGCAAAATATAATGTTATTTCTTTCTTCCAGTTCTTTCAAAATGTTGTATTTTCCCCATCTAATCACTTTAAACACAATCTCTTAAGACTTTAAATCATTCTCTCCCTTGACAACTCTATTTCATTTCTGATCTTGAGGACCTCTTTTTTTTTTGTCAAGAACGATGTTATTGCATTTCTCCATTAAGCTCATAATTTTATTTCTTCTAACATAGAAAGCAATTCCAAGATAGAGTCTTCTTTCCATTGAGGACAGAATAACAAAGCATTTACCAAATTAGCTACCCTGCAAAACAGAAAAGCCTATAATTGAAAATAAAGGAGGGGAGGGTCTAGTCCATGCTGTTCAAACACAGAAATGTTTCTGAAATATTTTGGAAACCAACATATTTGATCTGTTAGCCACAGCTGGACATTTGGTTTTCGAAATATTTACAATAAACGTGACCAATCATATAAATTTAACGGATTTTCACAGTGAAAATCAAGATTGTACAGCAGTGAGCAATATCCTTTGATCATTCCTTCAAAAATAAATTGGAAATTTGAATGTTTATCTCAGAAACTTGTTCACAGTACAATATGCATCACTTTTGGAAAAATAATCATATTTTCCCACTCTTCCTTATTACCTATCACTCAGATCCCTTCTCCACTACTTCCTCTTTTACCTTTTTCTCACAGGGTGAGGTATCCTTACACCTTACCAAGACTCCCCCCTCTACTAGTTCAAATGATCCCATTCTAGTCCATCTCCTTCAAAAGACTGCCCCCTCTATCATCCCTACTCCATCACTTATTTTCAATCTCTCTTTGTCTCTCTTTCCTTAGGTCCTATAAACATTCCCATGTTTCCTCTGTCCTGGAAAACAAAACAAAATGAAATGAAACAAACAACAAAAAAAACTCACTTAATCCTTCAATCCCCTCTAGCTATTACTCTATATCTCTTCTGCCCTTCTTAGACCCCTGCTAGAGTAAGGCAGACAACCTATTCTTTTCCTTATTTATTCACTATCCCATGTTCCTTCATGTCTTTTCTAAACTTTCTCATCTTTCTCTAAATCTCTCAAAGTAATCCTTTTCCTTCCCTTCTCAGTTGAGGAAGTTGCCTCAAATTTCATTGAAAAAATTGAGGCAATTTCATGAGTTTCCTCTTCTCTCCATTCTTTAACTCTTGGGTTTCTTCTGTAACAATCCCTACTTAATGAGATGACTATTCTCCCTGCCAAGACAAATGTCCCTTACATTTCCAGTCTTCTCACACTTTACTCCCCACCACATACTCTTCTATCTATTGTCATTGGCTTCCTTGATGTTTCAGGAGCTAGGCACTGCATTACTTGGCTCTAAGTGTTTTACTATTTCTAATAGTTCCCATACCTAGAATGACCTTCCCCTCACCTCCACCATCTAGCTGGCTTCCCTGGCTTTCTTCAAATCTCAACTAAAATCCCATCTTCTATAGAAATTATTTTCCTAAACTCTTTTAATTCTAATGCCTTCCTTATATTAATTATTTCCTATTCTCCTGTATATAGCTTGTTTCTATATTTGTTTGCATATTTTCTCCCGTCAGGTTGTAAGGTCCTTGAGGTCACGGACTGTCTTTTGCCCCTTTCTGTATCATTAGCACTTAGCCCCAGTGCATCTCTCTCTCTCTCTCTCTCACATACACACACAGACACACAATGTGTGTGTGTCTGTGTGTTTATTAATTGACTTATTGGCTAGTTTACGGTTTGGTATGACTTTTTTTTAGTTATTTTGAATATCTTCCACCTTGTTTTATATATAAGGATACAAAGTTAACATTTTTTTAATATGAGAAATTCTGTCCATGGGGATTTAACATTCTCTTTACATCTTTTCATTCTTTTACTAGTTCTTTCTTTGTTCCTAGTAATTTACTAATGATGTGGTAAATTATATCTCCTTAGATAATTTTGTATTCTCAATTCTGAACATGAGAATTATTCCAGACATGCAGTTAAGACTATGGAAACAACATAAAATTACCTACAAAAAATTTTTTTAATGAATGTTACATAGATTATATTTTAGGTGTGGAAAGAATGCACAACAACATTCCAAATCTGCCAAAATAAATACATAAATAATGTCCAAAATGTAAAGAAAAATAATGTGGAGTTTGAGTCCTACATTAGATCACTTAACACTTAAATATGAAGTCAAGCAAAGTCAGCAAACATTTATTAAACACTAGTTGCCATTACCGTGCTAAACTCTTAGAATACAACTACAATCAGATTATTAAGGGAAAAAAAAAAGTTCTTTTTAATTATTTACTTTTCAAGGAGTTAATATTCTCATGGAAGGAGAGAATATATACAATGGAACTGAAAAGGGAGGGCCTGTAAATGGGGGCAAGGTAAAGGAAATGAATCAGCAGTGCAGCCTGAAGAGTAATAATGACATTTCTGTCCTGGCTCTCATTCTTAAAATGGAGGTCAAGGGAAGAACCAGCCAGTTAGAGAGAGAGGATGTAGGGATAGAAAAGTATGTCTAATGTGAGAAGTAATCCAGAGGTGCAGTGAACTTTCAGGGTGAAGAGGTTTCTATAATTTAATAAAGTCCTGTGGATAAAAATCAACACCATAGCTAAGAGAGGAATGAAGTCCATGTAAGATTCCTTGCACATTTTCCCATTTTCATTGATTTTTATTTAGAAAGTCATCTTTTAACTTTTTGTGAGAGATCTGATAATGTTAACAAATAATGTGAAATGTTAAAGACTTGTGTGTGTGTGTGTGTGTGATGCTTCATGATTTAGAGTTGCCAGATGGTTAGTTATCTATAACTTATCCATAGGATCCTTGGAAGTGATCCTGAAGGTTTGGGTTTTGGGCACTATTGTTTATGAGTTACTATCATTATGCTTACCATTAACAATTATTCAGCACCCTCAGTTAGCTTTTAGAAAAGTTATTTAGGCATAGAACTTAAAATACTTTTTAAAATCACCCCAAAATTATGGGGTATAATTTTCTATAAATCTGTTAGTTTTGGGGGGGAATAAGAGGTATAAACTTAAAGGTATTAAAGCACACATGGAAGGAACATGTATGAAAAACATATTTTGAAAGTCCAAGTACTGGGAACCATTTTCTTTCCTTTATGGTCCTCATAAAATTCTTCTTAGGTATAGATTCCTTCTGGTTTCCAAGGCTTTGTGCCTCTGTTTAGTACACAGCTAGAATTTTTCACTTTTTACCGATTTATTTTCAATTATTTTTCATTCACGTTCACCTCTTTTTGATCCCATTTGTGGTTTTCTTTGCAGAGATACTGGAATGGTTTGCCATTTCCCTCTCCAGTTCATTGTACAGACCAAGAAACTGAAGCCAACAGAGTTACTCAGGCAGTAAGTGTCTGAAGCCAGATTTGAACTAAGGAAGACAAATCTTCCTGACTCCAGGACTGGTGCTGTATTCACTGCATCATCTGGTTGCCCCACTACTATAAGGGGCACCAAAGCTACTGTCTTATTTAGATGAGCAAAAGGAGAAGCTCTTAATATTTGTAAAACTTTTATTTTTAAGTTATTTGAAACCATCTACAATTGCTTCTTGTGTTGTCAGTCACTAATGACAGCGTGATAGTGGTATCATAGACGCTACTGGTAAAAAGTGGGGCCTTTAGGCTTCTCAAACACATAAGGTCAGTAGTACACTGGTATCTTGAATACTCATTCACTTGGGAGTAAGAATAAACACACACACACACACACATGCGCACACACATGTACGAATTGCTCAGGATCATATGGTGGCTGGGTAAGAGATTGAAAAGCTGCCCTTCCACTTAGTCTCTGCCAGAGAAACTGCCGAAACTTTTCTTCCAGATATGAGTTGGTAGAACAGATATCTAACCTCTGCTTTGCTCAGAAGACCTATTTTTCCTTGGTATATTTCTTTGCTCATAGTTATAAGAGTTTTCTCCTAGTGGTCCAATTTTACCAAAAATACATTTGATACATGGGGCTGGGAGATGAGAGGAAAAGATGAAAAAAGAAAATTTCTTCTCTGCCTGAACCCACACAAGGGCCTTTCCCTTTCTGGAACTTAAGTCCACCTGTTTAATTCTCCACTAGGCTGACTCACTGCTAAAATATTTTGATATTTATATTGAAGAAATAAAGTGACATATGGTATCACAAAAGCAGTTATTTACCAGATTAAAAAGGCATTCTCAGGAGGATAATAACTTAAACATTAAAGGAACATACCTTTATTAAGTCCCTAGTATGAGTAGAATATTTTCTTAGGCACTATAGATAAGAAGGCAAAAAATTAAGTCAGTTTCTGCCCTGGGAATAGCTGAGAATGGGATGAGTTCAGATAGATTCCAACACTACTCTACATGTTTTTTAAGTATATTTTGTGTTCTACTTTTGGAAACAAAACAAAAAAAAAACATAATTATTTGGAGGAAGACACTTTTTCAACAAGAGGGAAATAAAGATTTCAAAATGCTTAAGTACGATAAATATAACTCCAAACAAACATCTTCTCCATTTTTCATTATCATTTAGTTTCCTTATATCTGGCCAACATTTTTTTAAAAAATAGCTATTCCCTTACTTGCCATTATTCTTCATTTCTTTTGTTCCTGATAGGTTGGGGAGAATCATTCCAAAATCAATATTAGATTAACTTTGGTGTTTTATCAAGTAGAAGAAAATTCCATTTCTATTCGCATACAACTGAAAAATTGTGTGATAAGATAAATATCATTGAATTTAAATGTTCCTTCATAGTGTCATATGACTTAAAGCAAGAAAGAAACTAAGAGGTCTAGTCTAGCCCTTACATTCTACAGGTAAAGAAATTGATGCCCAGAGAGATTAAGAAGCTTGCCTAAGACCACAGAAGTAGTGAGGAACAGAGTCAGAATCTGAATGCAACTTATCTGGCTTAAAAACAATTCATGGATAAGATGTTCATAAATGAGATGAAATTAATTTTAACCATTAAAATATTTATATTTTCTGATTTTTCCAGATCTTTGGTTTGTAACTTCAATAATTGACATTATCCAAAAGAGGGAAATATCATTAATTATTCATAATACTCAAAATAGTTAAATACTTAGATGAATCTCTGATTTCCCTATTTTGGGAGTTCCCTCCAGTAATGCAAATCAAAATCCATCCATGGCTGTCTCTCAAAACTATGACACTCTTATCCTTGTCTTCCCAAGAATTTATACTACAGGGGTCCACTAATTGTGCTTTATCCTTTCCTTGTTTTCTCCCAAAATTGTCAAGCTACCATTGAAGAATTCTGGTTATATGCCTGCCATCCCCCATTATTCCTGCGTGACTAGTTCGTCCTTTTTTTTTTTTTTTCATCATAAAAATCTTTATTGGCATCATCTACTCACAGACATCTCAGGTGTTTCTTTTTAATAATCTGTTGCTGATTTTCCACATCCACAACCTGCCTCTCTGCTATAGTGTATGTTACTTTCATATTTAGTTCTTTAAATTCTTTCATTTGTTAGAGACTTTCTGCCATACCACTTTGTATTAACAATCATAGAGTACAAATATTAAAAAGATGAAACTTTATTTTCATCGCAATCCTATGATCAGTATAGGAGCTAGCTACACCATTTCCTGAAAGCCATGCAACCTGCTTTCAAAATATTTCATAACATATCTGGGAATTTCAAGCCAATATTTTCTCTATGATATTGAGTTTACTGATTAGCTTATTGAAAATTATTTTCAAAATTCCAATTCCAATCTGTCTGGCCACCATGCAGAAAGAGCACATGTAAAGAAAATAGAATTATTAACAAGTTTCAAGCTTTAGGAGAAAACAATGCATTATAGGAGTCAGACAAGCTGCTGAAAATCTCTCAATCCTTTCTTAAGTTTTGTTATAATAAATATATATATATTTTATTTTCTTTGTACTCCATTTCTAGATATTTCTTCAATTAGTGTCACATAGTTCATGCAGAAGTTCATGTAAAAGCATCTCTCTCTGTCTCTCTCTCTGTCTCTGTCTCTCTGTCTCTGTCTCTCTCTGTCTCTCTCTCTCTTCTCCCCCTCCCTTTCTATCAATGTAAAAATCTATGTCTCATTATTCATGTTGGGGGAATGAAAAACTGGTTGACATGATTTAAATGACAACAAAAATTCTTGTTCCACCACACGCATGAACTCAATCCTCAAAATTAACCATTGTCAACAATGCATATTTGATGAAGTAAAAGACATATATAATTGCTTAGATGAAAAAAAATAAATCTAAAACAAATAAAATTACTAAATTAAGTTATACTTAAAAACTAAACCTGAACCCTTGTAACAGTAATGAAATTTGAAGATCCCTTGTATTGCCAAGCTAACAGGTACTTAGCACTTAGTTTCAAATTAAACCTCTGTAAAGAAACAGAAGGTGTGAACTCCTGTTGCTGACATAACAGGAAGGGGCTGTACAAGGAGGAGCTAATACCATATATAAGGAAAAGCCCCAGATGGGAGAGTCAGAACTTCTTGGGGCATGCATCCTGGAGGCAGAACAGCTACTGCAGGAGAGAGAGAGAGAGAGAGAGAGAGAGAGAGAGAGAGAGAGAGAGAGAGAGAGAGAGAGAGAGAGAGAGAGAATTACTCTCAGTGAGCATGTGGAGGCTGGGCTGCTACTGCTGGACTGAAGACTGAACAGAGAATAGAGAAGAACTGAGAAGAGAAATGAGAATTGGGAACTGAGACAGAATTTCTTGGAGCAAGCCATGTGAAGACTGGATAAAGTGATTTTGATTTTGAGAACAGAGCTAGGGAAAGTAATTTTGAGTTTGAGAACAGAACTTGCAGTGGTGGAGCTTCTTCAGAGAGCCAGCCAAACTCATGCTGAGAGCTTCCAAGGACCAACAAGAGCTGTCAAAGACTTCTGAAGGCTATCCAGACCTGCCAGAGGAAGCATGACTGTGGAGTCAGTACTTAATGGGTGAAGAAGGAGAAAAATAGCCTGTGATTTCTGGGTTATAACAATGAAATGAAGAAAGGTTGTATAGCTCTATAATTTAGGGGAGCTATTTTGTACTATTGCCAATTCACTATCCAGCTTCTCATAACATATATAATCTCTCCTTAAAACAGTGTAAACATTTCCTATCCTCAAAGTCAAATTAATCATCATTCTTCAGCACAATATTTACTAGACCTCAAATCAAGGAGGAATATGCAGTATTCTTTTTAGAGATGTTTTTAAAATATCACTTTAGAGTCAACAAGAACAGCTGAAAATCAGGCAAATTTGGTTGTCAAAATATCTGTTGCAATGGCTATTACATTTCCACCCATAATATACTCCTTGATGTATTCTAATAGACTCATTCTTGTCAGCAATGATGAATTATTCTGTCTTCAATGGAATTGGATAAGTATCTCATGGGAAAATACAACATCGTTCAGCAATTGTATGTGTATGTCTACATTATGCAGAATGTGTGTGTGTGCATATATGTGTGCATATATGTATGAGTGTATTTACTTATTTATGTATATATGCATATAAGTATTACGCAGATGTGTGTATATGCCTATGTATTCAATACACGTGTATCTATGTCTGGTGTGTAAGTGTGTGTATGTGTGTATATGTGCATCAGATAGATATAAGCTAGTATGTTATGATAGAAAGTGTACTGGTCAGGGAGTTGAAAGATCTGAATATGAGTTTCTCTTTCCTATGTCCTAGTTGTGAACTGGTGCAAGTCCCTTAAATTCTTTGACCAAAATTGCTTCCATCAAAAATTTGGGCAGAATTCTATTCCCCCCCCCCACTTCTCAGGACTATTGGGCAGATTAAATGAGATAATGGATGTATGTCCTCTTCAAATTGCTATGTAATAACACGTTTTTTTTTCTTTTGGATTGCATTTACAGAGATTTTGGCATATATAAATATATAAATAAATCATTTTAATTGATCTGATACTTAAAACTTTGCTTGGCACCATTTTCCACATTTGAGGCTAATTGACCTGACTAGGGTCATGCCCCAAGTAAAATAGGTAGTATAAGGAAAATATGAAATATGAACCTAAAGCTTCCTTACTTTATGTATAGCACTCTATCTTATACTATTAATTAAGCTACCTCCCAAAGTTGTAATTAATGTACCCTCTTATGTTTTCTAAATGTGTTCAATAATTGTTTAATTGATAAATATATCATCACATTTCTGATCATCCTTCTCCCCACTCGTCAATTCAGATAGTATCATTGTTTAAAAAAAAAAGATAGAAGTGTTTTGTTTTGTTTTAAGAGAGAAAAGTGTAGACTTCACTGTTCTGCATAGTTATTGTGGTTCTGCTTACTACAATGAGTTCATATGACTTCCTATTTTTTTTCTGAGTTTTTCAGTCACTTCTGAAAAACCTATAGTAGTATCTAATTACATCCATGTAATATAAATGTAGTTAGTTATTCCTCAGTTGATTTACATCTACCTCATTTTCAATTATTAGCTACCACAATGTTTTGTTATGAACATGTTCTTATATATGGGACTTTTCTGTCCATGAAGTGTATGTCTAAGCAATGAAATATATGGGATAAAATATGTGCATATTTTAGTTATTTTAGTATTATCCTTATTATGAACTTACATGGGTAAATCATTCATTAATTCTACCAACAACCTTCTCAAATTTAGTTCCATTTTAAAACTTTCAAATGGGACTATAATTTAATACAACTATTTTATTAAAATATGCTAATATTTGATTAGAATATAATCTTACCTTTTGAGCTCTCTACAATTTTGATGAACACATATTGCTTGATTTTTGTGGCTTTTCAAATATTGCTTCCTCTAAGTTAAAAAGGTAGTTGAGTTTCTGAAACCAATGCAACCTAAAGGTGAAATATTTTCTGAGTAGTATTCAGGAAGTATTGATTGTGGACATCTTCAAATGCCTTATCTTTGCTTTTTGCCTTATTTTGCCTAATAATATTCCCAATGACAGACTGTCAGTTTTACTCTAAAAATAGTCTAATCAACAGAAAAATAACAAAATTCAAGGTCTTTCTGAGTTTGAATTTGAACCACTATCTATATATCTTTTAGGCTGGTAGGTTGGTCAGTGGATAGAACACTGGGCCTGAAGTCAGGAAGACCTGAGGTCAAGTTCAGTCTCAGACTCTTAATAGTTGTATGATGGCAAATTATTTATCCCGGTTTGCTTCAGTTTCTTCATTCGTAAAATGAGCTAGAGAAGGAAATGGCAAACTAGTATCTTTGCCAAGAAAACTCTGAAAAGGGTCACAAAGAGTTGGATGTGACTGAAAATGACTAAATAACAAATATGTTCCTGTCTGTAGTGTTGAAAGACTCACTGATTTTAAAGAAACTTTTTAAACCTTAAACTAATCAAATGACTCTTTAATGTTTGAAAGTTAAAGTAATAATATTTTAATATTGTGCTGCCAGTCTCAATCCTCATTTGAATTTTCATCTATAATATACATACCAACAGACCTTTTCAATGGAAATGATTGTCATTTACTTTTATTCAGTTTAGATTTCTGGCTTTAAAGAAGCTTTCTGCTGGATTACTGTTTCTGACAAAAATGGAGCTTTTATAATCAGTCCAAGGTTTCAATATGAACAACTCTAGACCCCAGTGAGTTTATGAGCTACGTAATTTTGGCTTTTTGAAGTCTGTGGAAATAGGATCCCATATTTTTTTACAGAAGGCAACAGCAATTTCTTTCTTCCTTAGAGATTCTTCCTTTATTAGGAATTCTAAGACAGAAAGGAAATCATTCATCAGTAATATTGAACATATATTGACACTTGTTAATGAAGTCATTTTCTCTCCATGACAAACCTTTAATTTTCCAAAATCAGATACATAAGCCTCTGCTAAATTTCTGCTCTAATGCTTTAGAGAAGTGACTCTAATTTCTGGAAAGCTATATAAGCAGAGGATGAAATCTGGCAAATCCTAACCAACCAGGAAGCATTTAGATCTAAGATCTGTCATGTTTGTATATCTGCTACTAGAAGACCAATACTACAATCTTACTGCATGAACTTTGCTTCTAGTAATGCAGATCATAATCTAAACATTCTTACTAATACCACACAGCTCTTCATATCTTCTCATATGTTTACCAAAGAGTAACCTAAAATACTCAGGGATCATTCATCTTGTTCTCCTGAGACAGAAATGGATCATATGAATTTTTTTATTTACTATCCTTCACTCTTGCTACATGATTTGCTTATTTTATCTATATTAATAATAATATGCTCTTTAATGATACATTTTACCCTACGTTTTCAAACATAATTCTTCTTTCATAATGGATTTAAGCCTATTTGTGTGCAACATGGGTTTGCCAATTGCCATTTTGAGATTCCTCAATGTTATGCTTTGGTGACCTTAATATTCCATTACTTGTATGCAGCAGTGTAGCCATATAACATCACTAGAAAAAAATTGATGCTCTAAAAAATAATCAAAATGGTTCTTTGCTTCAAGGAGAGGATAATGATTAAACTATTTTTGCAGAGGCCTTTCAGTGTATTTATTCCATTCAGTATGATTTACCATTTCATGAAGTGTTTACTTGAACACATGATGTGATAGGGGTTTTCTGTAGAGCTGCATGTTATCATTTAGGCAATAGTCTTTCTTCATCACTTTGCTATTATGGTGGGTTTTTTTTTTTATTGTTTTGTCTATTTAAGCTAAACTTTTTGAGTGATGATGAATATCATAAAGGTGAGACTGCCAGATTGTGGAGCTGATGCTGTCAGAAAAATGTCACCCACACACAAGAACCCTGGAGGACATTTCGAAATATAAGAAATCACTCTTCAATATCAGGCCCCTAGTAGAGATCCTCAATGACCAGCCTAACTAAATTTAATTAAGGTCATTAAAAGAAGACTAGGCCCAAGATTATGATGATGTAAAATAGAAACTCCTGATTTTCTTCATTAAAAACACTGTCTATATCAGAGATCTCATACCCATGACCCATGAACCACATGCAGTTCATAACACTTTCAATTGTGGCCCAAACAAGACTCAAATATAAGTGCGAAATACTTAGCAAAATAAATAAAATATAACAAGCCACAGGTAATATTAATATGTGTTTTTCTAAATCAATATGCAGCCAACAGGGATTCTTATGTACAATTTAGTGATTCCCCATGTATATTCCCTACGGACTCCACCAATTCTATTTTCTTCTGAGAACTTTCATGTATTTAAATTCTATTTTTTAATGAAATAGCTATGTAGAATAACTGCTGAGATATTTCTCAGTAATAGTTCCATTTACAAAATGAATATATTTGCTTATCTGTAGTAGCCCTCTTTAGAAATTATTCCTCAGCGCCCAAACCTCTGTTAATATTTTAGCTGCTTTGGAAAAATGTCAATGAAATTATCATCGTTTTGAAACTGTTTTTTTCTTCTAAATCCTGTTGATGTTTAAGTGTTCATTGTAAGAACGCAAAGAAAGTGTTCCTTTGCTCTTTTATATTTCTTGAACTTGACAGATAATAGATGCATTTTGATGCCTCTTCATTTCACTTTAAGGTGCCATCTAGGAATCAAAATCAAGCCAAAAAAAGAAAAAAAAAAGACTGCTGTTTATCTGCTCCAGACAAAAAGTTCAGAAATGTCAACCAAGTTGATTTGTGAAATTTGCTTTTATCATTTTGGTAAAAAGTAACCATAACTAAACACCTTTTACTCTGGAGTTCACTGATTCTCCCTCCGCAAGAGAACAGAAGACAATTGAAAAGAACATTTCATGAAAAGTTTGAGTCATAAAGAAACAGATCGCATAGTTTCTAGTAGCTTGAGAATTATTCATCATTGAAACATTTTTCTTTTTAGAAATGACTGAATAATTGAACTTTTTGAAAAGTAGCTATTTTTGAATAATATTTTAAATATTAATACTGTGTTTCTCCTGGAAACCACTGGCCTAAGCTATCCTTACATCTTCTGTATTAATCAAGACCATGATTTCCTATAGCACAGTAACTTTCCATTTATATCTCTATGATACAATTACAATCACTACAATCAGTCATTCTCCAGTTGATGGACATCCAATTAGTTTCCAATCCTTTACTATAACCCCTGGCAGCCTCCAAAAAAGAGAGTTACTATTTATTGCTTGGTGTATATGGGATCTTTCTTTTTGTCAATTACCTCTTTAGTTTATATGCCTAGCAGGGAATATTTTAGCTACCTTATCTGCAAATTTGCACATTGATTTTTCACAATGGTGGTACTAATTGATAACACTACCACCAATGTATAATTTGATCCCATAAGCTCACCATCATTGACTATTCACAATTTTTGTCATCTTTGCAGTTTGCTTGTTTTGCTTGTTTTGATTTGAATTCTCTTATTAGTGATTGAGACCACTTATTAATAACATCGTTAACAGTTGTGATTCTTTTGAGAACTCTTTGTATCTTTTGATCACTTATTTATTAAAAATGGCTTTTGGTTACATGGGTCTGGGCTCTACATATCTGGGATACCAAACCTTAACTGAGAAATTTGAGATAAACCCGGTTTTGCTTTTTTTTTCCCAGTGATCACTCATTGGTTCCAACCCTTCTATATAACCAAACTATTGTACAATGTGAAAGTATTTGCAGATCCTATACATGATTGCACGCCACCATGGGGGAGGGGGTTAAGGGAGGGGAGAAAATCTGAAACTCAAGTGATTGTGGAACAGAATCTTGTAAATTAAAAGTAAATAAACAAGTCATTCAAAAAAAAAGAAATTTGAGACAAAGAACTTTAATTATTCTTCCAATTGACCATTTCTCTTTTTTCTAGGTATATTAGTTGTTTTTTTTTTCAAAAATTTACTTTTTCATGTTATCAAAATTATATTTCCTTTGTAATTGCCTTTATCATTTCATTGATTAAAATTAAATAGCATTAATTAAATGACTAATAAGTGTGAAGCATTGTGTTAGGAAATTAAAAGAGTACAAACAGTATTAGATATGGTTTGTGGCCTTAAGGAACTGATAGTGTGGGGAGGGGACAGTGGGTAAAAATGCCTAAAAATTACTACAATGGAAAATAATGTATAATAATGGCATATGAGAGATAAATTGAAAGTGTAATGAGAGTCCAGTGGAGAAGTATCTAATGCTTTTTGATGAGCTGGTTAAGGAAAACTTGAAGCAGGTAGCATGTGAACAAGGACTAGAAGCTTTCATAGTATATGAAAAGTCAGAAACAACAAAGGAAAGTTTAGTGAGAAGAAGATATCTAAGCATACGTAGAAAACCACATTAGAAAGTCATGAAAGTAGAAGGAAACAGTTTGGAATTGATTTGGAAGGCTGGGAGTGTGACGAGAAGTAGAGAGAGTCTTATATACACTGCTAAAGGTTATTGCTTTTTGGCAACAGTAATTTTTTTTTTCCCTTAAGAAGGAATGCAATCATGAAATCTATATGAAAATTTAGTTTATCAACAAGACATAGAAAGACTAGAAAGAAAGACAAAATAGATATAAATAGTTAAACAATATTTCAGTCCCACATGAAAAATGATGGAGCTCTAAACTAATAAAGCATTCATTGAAATGGAAAGGGAATTCACAGGATTCATGGCCAGTTTAGATAAGTTAAGAATGGGTGTAGGTGATGGTAGAGTACAATGGAGTCAAAGATGACTCAGAGTTTTAAGTATAGGTCAATGGAGCATCACAACATTATCAAGAGATTGAAATAGTCTTGCTTCCAGCTTGGAGATTCTATAATTTTATGACATAAAATTTAGGATGATGGAATGTTGTCAAATGAAGCAGAGAAAGAATTTTTAGATGTGTGCTTATGTACATACATACATTCACAAGTTCCTGTATGTACACTGTATATATACCAGACCAGTTTATATAAGGTGAGAATGGGTGGCAGGGTGAGAATTTTGGGAGGGAACAACCCCATCAATGAGATTATAGATCTATTTGATTCTTTTGAGTACATATTTGGCATATACTGTGACAGCCTTTCCTAAAATTAGTTTTTCCTCTCCTGAAATTATTTCACATGTTATTCCATCATAGAAAATATCTCCCTCTGTTCACTTTTCAAATATCTATAACTTAGGAGCTGTCTGTAGTTATCCTGGTCTAAAAGCTCTTCACTTAGTAGTGAACATTATTTATCAGAAGTCTCACCATACTTAGGATATTCCTTGGACAATAAAGCCATTCTATGATTAGGACAATATTCACAGACATTCCAGGTTGGAGAAAGTACCAGGGGCAGCTAGGTGGCACAGTGAGTAGAGTGCCAGCCCTGGAGTCAGGAGGACCTGATTTCAAATTTGGCCTCAGACACTTAATACTTACTAGCCACGTGACCTTGGGCAAGTCACTTGACCCCAATTGCCTATCCAAAAAAAAAAAGTACCAGAGAATTCTGTTAATTAGTAAATCAACAAGAATGTATTAAACACATTTTTCAGGTACTGTACTAGGAACTATGGCAGGGGTGGGGAACCTCTGATCTCAATTCCAAATATGACCCTTGTAATGTTAAGGGAATTTGAAGATCTCCCCTGTCCTTAATGGACCTCACTTGAAACCCAACAAGAGAAGCTTGCTTAGGGGAGACTTGTTTTTCAGGAACACCCCTGCCTTTTGTTACTTTGTAATTAGGCAGTGGGTCACAAAGGTTGTGATGGTGTCTGTTCCTGGAGAAGGTTATAAATACCCAGATATTGGTGCTTCTGTCTCCAGTAACTAACTATATAAATATATGATAGTCAGACAGCTAGAATTTGTTGAATTTTGTTATTTTATCTTTATTTTTTATCTGCTTGTAATTCCTGTTTGTATTTTCTGAAGTTTGGGGTGCTGACTTTTCCCCCTGAACTAAGTGAATGTTATCTATGTTTGATTAAAGTAAGATCGTTAACCCTTTTTGAGTTGCTTTCCTTTAAAAAGGCACATCAAAGAACCTGTGCTAGTAGCCATCCTAGGTATGGTAGAGTGTTTCCTGGTACAGCCCTTAGGGTCTTGAAGAATGGATTCAGTCAAAGGGTCTCACTTGAGAACCTAGAGGGTCACATGTGACCGCAGGGCTGAAGGTTCTACAACCTTGATGAGGATACAAAATGAAATTTAAAAAGATACCTTCTCTGTTCCCAACTGAAATGTTCTTTTAATATTCAGAATCACTAATTAAGAAACATAGTTTTAAGATGTTTTTAAGTGATGTAGCAGTACCAAGGAAAACTATCCCAGGTCACTGGCCCTCATCCACTTTATAATAATCCATTTTTTTTTCCAAACAAATTCTTTCATTGCCTATTTTCCCTCTGGTTTCAGGACATCAGGGTAGTTTTTCTTGATAATTTCTTGAAAGATGCTTTCCAGGTCCTCCTTTCTATTATACATTTCAGGTAGTGTAATGATTCTGACATTGTCTCGCCTGGATCTGTTTCCTAGGTCAGTTGTTTTTTCCCATGAGGTATTTTATATTTTCTTATAAATTTTTTATCCTCTTCAATTTGTTTGATTGATTCTTTATATCTCATAGTCTTTGGCTTCCAATGGCCAAATTATCTCTTTTTAGGAAGTTGGGTTTTCTCAGTTAGATTTTTGTGCTACCTTTTCCATTTAAGCAGTTGTTTTCTTTTTCCAAGTAGCTCACTTTTTTTTCATAATTCTCCTGCATCGATCTCATTTCTTTTCCCAGTTTTTTCTTCTAAATCTTTTGTTTATTTTAGTTCCTTTTTGAGCTATTTTTAAGCTCTTTTTTTACATGATACCAATTCCCATTTTCATTTAGGGTTTTACCCGTAGGTGTTTTGACATTGTTGTCTTCTTCTGAATTTGTGTCTTGATCTTCCCTGTCACCACAGTAACTTTCTATGATTAGATGATTTTTTTGTTGTTTTTTGCTCATCTTTCTTGGACTTTTCCTTTCCTTTTCTTTTAAATTTGAGCTCTGCTCCCCAGGAGGAAGGGACACTGTCTCAGGCTACTTATGCCAGGGACCACAGGCCCTGGCTGCTTACCTGGTCTTGCATTGATGTTGCCCCGAGACCCATGGGGGACCCTTGTGTCTGGTGCTGAGCTGAGGGGGTTTGGTAAGAGTGGTTGGTATTTCTGGAGGCTGTAGAAATTGGACAGCTGAACTGGTGCTAAGCAATTGTTTCCTATTTCTTTTGTTTGTCATATGCTGAGTGTTTTTGTGTTTTTGCATTTCCCCAATGCTACATTGAAGCACATGACAGTCTGGCCATTGTAAGCTGCCTGCTTGCCTGAGGCTTTGCTGAAGCACATGATGGTCTGGCCACTATAGGATGTCTCTTTTCTTAGGAACCCATAGGTTTGGCATATACCTGTTTGTCCAGGGCTGTGCTGAAGCAAGTGGAGGTCTGGGCAATGGAAGATGCCACCCTCTTTATTCCAAGTTACGCTGAAAGATGTGGTAGTTCTCACAGCTGGAGTCTCTCAGTTACCCTGACTATGCTGAAACATATGGGAGCCCTGGTGTTGGCATTTGCCTGCTCTACCACACTGGGGCTTGGGATCACCCTCTGGTTTACTGAGGTGGGGCTTGTTGTTGACTGTCTTTCTTGGACACTTCCTGGCATGGACTGTGCTCCCTCTTAGCCCAAGTGAAAAAGACTTTTACTGATGATCTGTGTTCCTGATTGTTTTACCACATCTTTTTGTGAATTCTGCTGTTCCAGGATTTGTTTTGGGGTGCTGTTTTTTGGTCGTTTGAAGGTAAATATGGGAGAGTTATGGCAATATGCCTTACTTCTTCATCTTCTAAAGATCATTTCAAACATTAATTTTTAAAGAATTTTGAGTGCTAAATTTTTCTTCCTTCCTCTTCCCTCCCATCTTCTTAAAATGTACGCAATTTGATATAGGTTATTCATGTGCTATCATGTAAAACATATGTCTATATTAGTCATATTCTGAAAAACAAAACAAAACAAAATGTAAAAAAACCACAAATAAACAAAAAACAAATAAAATGAAGATAGTATGATAGTATTCTTCAATCTGCATTCAGGGTACAACAGTTCTTTCTCCAGGTATAGATAATATTTTTTCATTATGAGTCCTTTTCAATTGTTTTGGATGATTTTATTACTAAGAGGGTATAGCAGCAAGCACACTAGCATTCCCATGATCGCTGCTAGCACAGGTGTTTAGGCCTGCTTTTCTAAAGGAAAGCAACTCAAAAAGGGGTTAACAATCTTACTTTGATCAAACATATGCCATTTACCTAGTTCAGGGAAAAAAGTCAGCATCCTGAACTTCAGAGAAAATACAAACAGAAGTTAAAAGCAAAAAAAAAAATACAGACAGAGAAACAGACCAACAGACAGGGAGTCCAGCTTTGTGACCATTACATCCATACCTAGTTAGTTACCAAAGAGAGAAGCATCAACATCTGGGTTTTCAAAACCACGGGCTCGATGGCTGTCCAGAGCCTCATCTGGCCAATCACACAACTCTTCCCCTAAGTGAGCCCCAAAGCAAAATCTCACATCAGGGTAGGTATAGCCTTCTCCAGGGTCAGAGAACAACATAACCCTCATGACCCCCCACCATCCAATCACAAAGTAACAAGGTGTGGACATTCCTGAAAAACAAGCCTCCCACCACAGGCTAGATGTGACCACATTGAGCCTATTAGGAAGCAGAGTATATTTTCAAATCAGGGAAGTTTCTCAAATTCACTTGAGCCTATCAAGGGGCTAAGGGGCAGGGAAAAATTTCAAATTCCCTTACCATTACAGAAGGGTTAAATCGTTCATAGCTGATCATCACACAATATTGCTGTCATTGTGTGCAATGGCCTCCTGGTTCTGCATTTTTGTACTTATCTTAGTATCAGAAAAAAAATGGCAATTAACTGTGAAGGGGCAATTAGGTGGCACAGTATATAAAGCTCTGGTAGTAGAGTCATGAACTTGAGTTCATATCCAGCTGCAGACACTTACTAACTGTGTGACCCTGGGCAAATCACTTTGCTCTATTTTACTCAGCTTCCTCTTTTGCAAAATGAGCTGCGGGAAGAAATGGCAAATCACTGCAGTATTTTTATCAAGAAAATCCTAACTGGGGTAACAAAGAGTTAGACATGATTTAAATAACTGAAAAAAAAAGAAACAGAAAATGTCTAAACTAATTGTGTTATGCACACGTATGTAATAAAATATTATGCCATATGAAATAATGAATATGAGAAATTCAGAAAAAAAATTTTGAAGACATATAAACTAATGCTGAATGAAGCAAGTAAAATAAGGGAAAACATCTAGAACACAAAATTTTAAAGAAAAAAAAGGAAAATAAAAAGTGTAATTCCCATGGTCAATCAAAATTCTATTTTCCATGGAGAGGTAGGGAGTCCTCAGTATAGAATGTTGATTATGTGTTCAGATATCAAAAATGTGTTTGTTGTTTCCATTAGTTTTGGGTTTGTCCCACTTTATTTATTTTTTTTTTTAGTAAAGATCACTTGGTTAGGGGAGTTATATTAATATATTAGAAAATTATAATGGAGTCAAAATAATTGTATAAATTTATTAAATTTAAATAAAATCAATGGAACTGAGAAAAAAAAACATGAAGTGGATTTCAACAAGGTGGCTAGCAGAATGTCTCTACTTGAGCCAAGTTTTGTTTCATCTCTTTAAAACAGGTCAAAATATTCCAAATAAACATGAAGAACAACAGTTAAAAAACAAAATGGAAGAGAAAAACAATCCTTCAGAAAGAGCGTCAGAAAGGCTGAAGAAATTATTAAGGAATGAATGAATATACCACAATAACGTAAGTGAGAAGAACACTGAAAGAAAACCAGACATTAAATAATTACAGTCACCAAGGAGCTTCAAAACAAATGCTGACATATATACATCTCTCCATTCAGCAGAGAGGCAGGAAAATATTAAAAAAAAAAAAAAAACATTTCAGGCAATGTCAGACCCATAGAAACGTTCATTGTGTCATTAGAGAAAGAAAGAGAGATAGAGAGGCAGAGACACAGAAACAGTTTAAAGAAAAGGCATCAGTAACACTTATTGAATAATAAAAAAGATTAGAGTTAAATAAAAATGGGGAAATTGTATGACAAAATGTAGTGATACTATAATAACAATAATCAGGCTGACAAGAATGAGAAGTCTCAAGTGCTCCCAGTGATCTGAGAAGCTCAATAAGAAGTTCTTGGTGAAAAGAAATTTATAAGGAAGGGAATTTTAAATCAAGAGGAATCCCAACATACCAATACAGAGACAGAGTTAATGGTTTCAATGGGAAAAGGAGAGAGAAAAAGAGAAAAAGAGAGAGAGAGAGAGAGAGAGAGAGAGAGAGAGAGAGAGAGAGAGAGAGAGGAGAGGAGAGGAGAGAGAGGAAGGGAGAAAGGAGGAAGGAAACAAAGAAAGAAGGAAAGAAGAGATAAGACAGAACAAAAAAGAAAGGAGAGAAGGAAGGGGAAGCAAGAAAAAGAAAGCAACATACATATTCAATGGTTCTCAATCTGTGGGTTATGTTCAATTTGTAACAATGAAAATAAATCCTGCATATCAGATATTTACATTATGATTCATAACAGTAGCAAAATTACAGTTATGAAGTAGCAATGAAAATAATTTTATGGTTGGGGGTCACCACAACATGAGGACCTGTATTAAAGAGTCATGGCATTAGGAAAGTTGAGAACCACTACACACTGAAAAGGAAGATAATGGAAGAGATATAAATAAAATATAAAGTAATGGAATAACAAATATTGCAGCATTGAAAGACAATAAAATTGGATGAACATCTGAAGCAAATGAAAATCAAAGCAAACATCTTGAAAGCAGAATTGCATGAGCAAGTATAATGATAACTGATCTCCCAATGTATGGAAACATGATGAAACAGGTTCTTAACACTGTGTTTAAAGAAATTACACAAAGAAAAAATTGCCTAAAAGTATTGGGAAAAGGTAAAAAACTAAGTCATAAAAAAATGTAATATTTGTGCAGCCAATATTGTCAACTGCCAAGTTCCAGAGCTTAAATGACAAATAAAATAATGCAGGCTTAAAGAATGGGGACTAAACCTGTAATTTAATGGGTTTGGAGAACTCCTTGGTGAGGGAAGTTCCTTTGGCAATACAGATCAGTTACCCTGCGAAATTTAAAATCTTAGAGAATTGTCTATAGTACTGAAAGGCTAAGTGACTAACTCTGACATTATGCAAAAGAACCTACACTTGCACTCACTTCTCCTTAGCTTTAATGCCAGCTTTCAATTTACTATGCTGCATTGACTCTCTAGAAGGTTATAAAAAGACAATAATATCAACTTATGTAATTTTAAAGCATGAAATATTTACCAAACATTGTAAATGAAATAAAAAGCTAGAATATGACATAATCAAAGCAAAACAACTTTCAGGATTACATATCCTAAAAAAGGAAACACTTTAATTTGAAGAAAAAAAAAAAGGATGGAATTGAGACAAAATTTAACCCTTTAAATCAAATCTTCATAAGAACAACAGACATGAAAGCTTACATGAACTGATGCTGAGTGAAGTGAAAAAAAAACAAAAAACCAACAACAGAACATCCTACACAGTAACAGCAACATTGTGAGAGCACAAACTTTGATACATTTAGCTCTTCTCAGTATTCCAATGATCTAAGACATTTCCAAAAGTCTCATGATGGAACATACTATTCACATCCAGAAAAAGAACTATGAGGTCTAAATGAAGTTCAAAGTATACTCTTTTCTTTTCTGCTCTCTCTCTCTCTCTCTCTCTCTCTCTCTCTCTTTCTGTTGTTCCATTTTGTTCTAATTCTTATTTTGTAACATGTCTAAGGTGAAAGTGCATTTACAATGAGTCCCTCTTACTCTGCCTCTCTTCTACAAAGGCAGGTAAATTTTGATGGCTGAAAGGTGCTTAGTTAACTTGGGGTTTGCTGGCTAGATTTATTTTTCAAAGACCAAACCTTTTGGGTACATATTTCCTTCTGGCGGTCATAGATTGGACAATAGATTTCTTCCAAAGCACCATTTATTGGCTACTTTTTGGGATCCTCATATCTCAGAATGAATGTAAATTTGTAACTGTTTCTCTTTTGGGAAGCAACCATGAGGGTGTTACCCCTCCCACTTTGTTGTTGTTGTTGTTGTTGTTGTTGTTGTTGTTGTTGTTGTTTTTTCGAAGGGGCCATCAATTTATTCACTTCTTAAAATGGCCTATTCACTTAAATGGACATTAAGTCACTCAAAGTGAGAACCTGAAAAGAGCTTAGTCTAAAAGGGCCAGGGTCTACAATTACATTCTGGACCATCTCCAGTTATAATGATGACTATCTGGCCACTGGACCCAGATGGCTTTGGAGGAGAAAATAAGGCTGGTGACCTTGCACAGTCCTCCTTCAGTCAAAAAAAAAGGCAACTGCAAATCATTTCTTCATCTCTCTGATGTCATGTAACTCTTACAGAATGAAGGACAAACACACAGCAACATCAACAACGTGTATACCTTATATCAGATTTATTCTGTCTCAGGGAGCAGAGGGGAAAATTCGGAATTAAAAATTTTATAAAACTGAATGTTGAAAACTAAAAATAAAAAAAGTAAAGAAAAATGAACACAATCAGAAACTTTGAAATGAAAGTGCTTGTTGCAGCAAAAACCCTAGCATACCCAGGATGGCTGCTAGCACAGGTTCTTAGATCTGGTTTTCTAAAGGAAAGCAACTAAAAAAAAAGGTAAACTATCTTGCTTTAATCAAACATATATCATTTATCTAGTTCAGGAGAAAAAAATCAGCAACCTTAACTCCAGAAAATGCAAATAGAAATTACAAGCAAACAAAAGATACAGAGAAAATAATGTGATTTCACAGATCAACAGACAGGGCTTCGAGTTTTCTGACCATTACATATGCACATTCTTAGCTATTTACAAGAGAGAGAAGCACCAACATCTGGGTTTTCAAAGCTGCAAAACTCAACGGCTTTGAATAAATCACACAACTCTTCCCAAAGTGAACCCCAAAGCAAAACCTCACCTCAGAGGTATATATAGCGTTATCTAGGGTCAAAGAACATCACAACATGTATGAACCACTGACTAATTACTAAGTAACAAGGAGTACGCATTTCCAAAAAACAAGCCAACCCTAAGCAAGCTTCTTCTCTTGGGCTCTGCTCCACCTTCCAGCAAACTCTTCCCTCCACAAGCTCCATGTGACCATATTTAGCCTATTAGAGGGCAGAGTATTTTTTTTAAATTTTTTTTAAAATTTTATTATAGTTTGCATCATTCATTTCCATAACATTTTGAGTTACATATTTTCTCCCCATCTTTCCCCCACCCACCGCCCCAAAACAGCCATCCCAGTGTGTCCCCCCTCCCCCAGTCTATTCTCTCCTATGTCACTTTTTGGTAGGGCAGGATGGATCTCCCAACTGCAGTGCCTGTGTATCTCAGTTTCCAGCTGGATGTAGTCAATAATAATAATAATAATAATAATAATAATAATAATAATAATAATAATAATAAT
>CM053592.1:66055340-66072831 GCA_028646515.1 Pseudochirops corinnae | reverse complement strand
GGTGCCTAAATAAACTATAGTTCATAAATAAAATATTGTTATGATGTCAGAAATGAGGAATGTAAATAATAAAGTGCAGAGTGAGAAAATCCACTTGAACTGATACAGAGTAAAGCAGAGCCAAAAAAAGGGAAAATCATGAGTAGAACAATGTAAATAGCAATCACAGACACTCACAAAATATCAAAAGTAAATGCTGCTAAATTACAAAGAACAAGCACAGTCTGTATTTATTGCAAGGGGAATTTGAGACAACACAGATGATGGTTTTACATTGCAAGGTTCCTAGATTTCTGAATGGGAACACTGAGACCCCCCAAAGTGAAAATCCTTTTTTTGTAACGAAGGATCCTTGAAGCATTTACCAACAACCTAATATTTGCCAAGAACTGTGCTAAATTCTTTCAAATAATTACAATTTTTATCTTCATTTTACAGTTGAGGAAACTGATTCTAACTGAGGTTGAGTCTTTTGCCCAGCGTCACAATATCTGAGGCTGGATTTGAACTTAGTTCTGCCTAACTCCAGGTCCAGTGTTTTATCTTCAGTACTATCTTTTGTGTCATGCCAATGCCTTTGACATAAATATTAGACATTTTCTATTTTTTATAGAAAAAAAGACAATACTCATCCCTCCCGAGGCTTTTTTTCTTTGTTTCTTCTCTGTTTGTAGTGTTATTGTTGCTAAATTGATGAGTACACAGCCTTTCCAAGGTGGAAGAGACACTTTTCCTCTATGTTAAAAGGAGCATCTACTAACTGAAGGGAAGCATCATTGATAAAAGTCCAATGTATACTAGAGAAGATTCATTTAATGCAATAATCCTATATTCTCTGATACACATCCACCAATTTCCTTTAAAAGTATCCTGATAAAAAAAAAAGTCTACATATTTTTGGGTCAATTTTGAAACTAAAAACTATACCATGAAACCAAAGTGTTATTTTAATTAAAAATATATTATATATAATTCTGAATTATGCCAAAGTTGATAAGATTTTTTCACAAAATTATATTTCTGCAACATGCACTATGATGAATAGAATTATTAATTTACAGTATGAAGTTTATAGATTATAGGAATAAGAAGGGTTCTTAGAAATCAATTGTACTCAAATTGTGTTAATTTATTTCTGTTCAATCTAATTCAATTGAACTCACATCCAGCCGATCCAATCTACTGCAATGTAAATCAACATGGACTTACCATGTACAAAGTACTCTGTTAGATACTGAAGGTAGAAAAATTTAAAAGGACATCAAGCATTGTTCTTGAAGAGCTTTCATTCTACTTAGGGACTTGTCCATTCTTCTCATTCTATAGATGAAGATCATGAGGTCCAGGGACATTAAATGGTTTATCCACTGTCTTGTAACAAATAATTTTAGTCCAAATCTAGTAGTCTTTTTTTGTTGTTGTTACTTTTTTAGAAAAGCTATGACTAGGTATAATTCTTCTTGGTCAAGTGCCACCATATCTACAAATGGGAAGTTGTGAGCTCTTTATTACACAATAATAAGGTGAACTAAGATGAGTCAGGGGAGAAGAGGGTTCATCTTAGCTTTTTATATAGTAACAGCTTATTTTAATGATTTACTAATAATAACTTGGATCCACGTTCAATTGTTGTCGTTCTTCTGAAAGATTGAAAAATGCTATCAGTATCTTTCAAATTTAGCCCCCTTGTGCAAAGTACTATATGACTTTTCACTAGATCCCCGTGGTTCTTCCATGATTAATTTTAACCTCAATACAAAATCTAAGGTAATTACTGAGAAGTTATGTTTTATGTGGTTTCCTTTTTAATGCTATTACATTGTCAAATGAGTGTTTCCTTCCTTATGTGTATATTTCACTCCAGCTGTCATAGTACTCTGTTATCTTCTTGAAATTTGGCAGTTAAAAAGAAAAATAAGATCCTTATTGTATATACACAAACTTGTAGAAGGAAAAAAAATATTCATAAAACTTATTGTATTGCCTCTCTGTAAGCTGCTGTTCATTAGCAGAAAGAGATAAACCCATGGTTTGAGGCATCTCTTGGTATGTCAATAGGTTTCATGAACTGACTGAAAACTGAACCAATTGGAGTGTGGTGGAAAAAAGTTCTGGGTCAAGTCAGAAAATGTGGGTTCATATCTTTCTTTTCTACTTCCTTTTTGCTTGATTTTGGACAAACTTTTAGTCTTTTGTTACTTCAGTTTCATTATATGTGACACAAGGGATTGAGACTATGTTCTAAACTATTTTCCAGCTTCAAATACTATGAAACTGATCACTGTTAAGTATTTCCTTTACTCTAATACTCTAGTCTAGTTGTCATTTCACTGATTTGTGTACCTTATGCAGGAATGCAGTTTTCAATTCATTGATGCTGATGCATTCTGTGCATGAACTCTTGTCCATATCCTTCCATCAATCAACTATAGAAGGTCCATCAAATATACCAGGGATTGTCCTTTAGATCTTTTGGACATTGCATAGATTCTAATAGTTCATGGAGGATAGACATTAATCATCACTAGCTCTTCCTGGGTAACAGGCAGATTTTGTTTTCTGGTCATGCATTATTTTGATGATCTTTTTTGTACTGCTTTTCTTGAGTAATTCATTGTTGCTAATATTTTGCAGCATTTTTACTTCCATTATTTTTTTTTCTCTAATAATTATGAAAATAACTAGAGAATGCCATGAAAGAAAATATATTATTCTTCTAGTCTATACTCAGAAATGACATATTTATACATGTTTGATTGAAATAATACATATTAATAAACCATATGTATATGGGATGATGAGTTGAAAACACTTTTATTACAACAAACCTATTTGGTAAGTATTGCAGACTTTGTTATTTCCATTATGCATGTGTTTGAAACTAAGGAACTGAAAGGTTAAGTGATTTGTCCTGAGTCAAAGAACTATAAAGTTTTTAAAATGTGATTTCCATACACATCTACAGACTGTAGTTTCAGTGATCTACCCACTGAGCTACATTGCTGTGAAAATATAGGCTCCAATACGATAGAATGGAAATCAAATTCAATTATGCTATAATTTCTTTAACCCTATACCTTTCTGAAGCTGGAGGTGGTGGTGCTAAGTTCCATCATATAATTCTCTCTGGAGAATTCCATAAATAGTTCTATATTATTCCATAATCATAGCACATGGGATTTTCAAAAGTCTAGAGAAAAGTATTTGTTTATAATGCCAATTACAAATGAGTATCTCCTGGGGGAACAATACAATTTTTTTCTTAAATCAAGTGTTAGGAAGAACTGTTAAGTTAGAAGATAAGCACACACACACGCACACACACACACACACACACACATGTGAGGTCAAAATCAGGCCATTACTCTATAGATTTTTGGCAACATCACTTGTTCAGTTCCTTGATGTTTTCATATCTAATTGAAATAATCAGTTGACTAGTCATTCATTATCTCCTTGGTCTTTACTTATTTTCTTGTTTTCCTAAGGACAGAGGAAACTTTCTGGTGTGTTTTAAAAGACCAGGTTCCTATGGTTATGTCAATGGTATGAGGTGAACATTTGACTACTCTCTCACTTATCTGATTGTTGCAGGCTAGCAATATGGAAAATGAATGTCCCTAGTTGATTTAAAGCCCTAGATATCCACTTGGGGGCTAGATGCATCGACCAAACTAAGCCATTAATGGATAGATCTGGACTTTGGTTTGCATTATGTAACCATCTTATATACTTAATGCATTTTTCAAATGCATATATGGTTTTGTGTTGCTTTTATTTTCACCCCCAAGCATTTCACCTTGTTAAAATGCAAATCATTTCAGGAACTAAAATAGCTTATGAATGTACTGTAATTTAAAACACACACATTCATTTAACCTCTGAGATAGAATGATATCGGTGATGCCTCATAGGGATAGAGAATCATGTCATTATCTAGAAAAACAAAGGTTCATCTTTTCCCCCTTCAGGGCCAAAGAAGTCTTTGATTAATTACCAGACAACTGAGAGAGTGAATTCCTTCAAGAAATTCCCTCATCCTTTCATTAAAATTTTCAAGCTGTCCAATGGAAGACCGTCAAGTATCAGACCTATTTCTCATTACGCTCCTTTACATACTCTATGTTCCGATCAAACTGACCTACTTATCATCTCTGATGCAGATTTTAATATTTCCTACCTCTCCCTTTGTTCAAGTATGTCCTTCATGACCAGAATTCTCTCCCTTCTCCCCTTTGTCTCTTGCAATCCCTCTTTCACTTCAAGATAAATCTGTAGTGTTAAGGAAATTTGAAGGTCTTCCCTGTCCCTTAATGGGTCTCACTTGAAGCCCAACAAGAGAAGCTTTCTTAGGGGAGGCTTGTTTTTCAGGAAAGCCCGCACATTTTGTTACTTTGTAATTAGGCAGTGGGTCACAAAGGTTTTGATGTACTCTGACCCTGAAGAAGACTATATAAACTCTGAAATGAGGTTTTGCTTTGGGACTTACTTTTGGGAAAAGTTGTGTGATTTGACCAGATGAGACTCTGGGTAGCCATTGAGCCTCTCAGCTATGAAAACACAGCCATTGATCCTTATGAGGCATCACCTATATCATCTCTGTCAAGTAACTATGTATGGAGGTAATGGTCAGATAGCTAGAAGCCCTGTCTGTTGGTCTGTTGAATTGTGTTATTTTTTTCTGTCTGTATTTTTTGTTTGTTAGTAATTTCTGTTTTTATTTTCTGAAGTTCAGGGTGCTGACTTTTCTCCCTGAACTAAGTGAATGATATATAGGTTTGATTAAATAAGATTGTTAATCCCTTTTGTCTTGCTTTCCTTTAGAAAAGCAGCAGATCAAAGAATCTGTTCTAGCAGCCATGCTGGGTATGCTAGGGTACTTGCTGTTATACCATCACAAGTTCCACCTCTTGAGGTTTTTCTTGATTTCTATTGTCTTTGTGAGTACTAACTAATCTATAAATTACTTTTGTTGTTATTGCGTATATGTACACAATATATTATTGTGCTATATCAACCTTCTTATTGTTCTTCAATGTACCAAAACTTTGGAGCTTTAAGGTTACGGGGTTACTACTTAGCGGCAAACAAAATAGAGACAGTGGATGTAAATGTAAAAAATATTAAGGTTTTCCAAGTGTACTATATTTGCTCCTCACATGGGATTCTTATTCCAAGGAATGTGGAGGGAAAAAGGAATGTGTCAAATAGAATAGACAAGTCACTTCATTTAATTAAGGTCCTTTTGAAAACTCCTTCCATGTGTGTCACTGTAGGTGTCTAAAATCATTCACTTTGACCCAAGATATTTGTTGGTTGAACTTGGTAGCTCTTTTTATTGAGGTCAGGGCACCTATGTTTCTAAAATTCTGTTTTTTCTAGTTTTGATATTAATTTAGTTGGATTTTTAACTCATTGTATATTTTCAAAATTACATAGGCAGTTGATGGTCATTGATCACAAATGTAAAGTTGGAAATGTCTTGGAGGACATCTAATAGAATACTATCAATTTATAGATGAGAAAACAGAAAACCAGAAATGTTAAGCCCTACCTGATATCAAATAAGTAGCCAAATCTTTTGCTTTGAAAAATAAGATTAGATTATCATAATGATAAAAGATTCACTTATCATGGGATTTTAGAAATATGAGTTTGACTAATTAGATCACATGAAAAAAAACTCTGGTAGGACCATTACATACTTTCAGGCAGCATTTGTGAATGAAGTCATTTGATGGCATTCTTTTTCATGACAGAATCCATCAACAACAAGAAAAGGGTGACAGAAATGTTGATATGTTATGATTTTGTTAAGTGTCTCCTAATGGAATACTAATTTTAGAAAGTGTATAAGCAAATTTTGGATAAAATCAAATCAATCTCTCAGCCCTGGGTGTGAGGGTCTTGTGCCTGCAGCTTTGTGGAGGCAGAGATACACTGCACAGGCCATTTAGAATTCCAAGTGTAACATAAACTGTGATATTTATGAAGCATGAACAGCAGCCAGTAATCTCCACTGTAAACGAATTTGTTCATTTTCTGTTGCTATCACTGCTGGATCCATTTTGATATCCTCAGAGGATAGATGAGATATTGTGTATTCAAACTTCAGACATAGTGTGGCTGTGTTCTACCCTCATGAATGCATTAACTATAGAAATATATTACTCATACATCGAGTATTGAATTAAACTCTATACATGGTAAATTTAATACAGCCTATTCAGAGATAAAAACATCACCTACTAAATCATGCACAATTATGAATCAGATCTATAGTATATCTAAGCAGCAACATAATATATTGAATCTAGCTCACCACCTATTACAAAGAGCACTCCTTGCACAGAATCACATGCACTATCCTGAAAAACATATTGATAGATATTTAAATCAAATTGAGTAGATGCATAATTCAGGAAATTAAATCAGTTGGGTCAATGGACTAGCCCTTGCACATCGAATGTTCAGCTAGATACAATGGAGATACTCTGGGGAGTTTCCAAAAAAGAGTCGATATAAGCCACAAGGACTCCTACAAAGCAGACTTCTGAAATCACTTTAAAATCACATTTGAAGTAATACCCAGCTGATTACTGAGCACCTCTGCACGAAAACATTTACAATGTTGGAACACAATTAGTACCTTAGAAAAACCTAAAATAGATCTTCTGTGCAACTATGCATAAATAAATTTGTTGCTTCTGAAAATATTTCAGTAAAGTAAAATGTTGTCAAATCAAAAAAACAGGAGGGCTTTTATTCCACTTTTTCTTTTTGAAAAGGGGTGTGTGTGTGTGTGTGTGTGTGTGTGTGTGTGTGTGTGTGTGTGTGTGATTCTCAGTGGAATAAGGGCAATAGCAAGGTCACAGAAGCAGTAAAAAAGGGTGAAAAATTGCCTAATAGCAGGAAGAGATCTTAGAAATTATTAGCACATCTTCCTTATTTTATGTACAAGACAATCGAGATGTCCAAAAATGATTTGTGAAAGGTCATATCAAGTTGTTTTCATGTCCAGAAGAACACAGCTCCTTGCCTCCAAAATATTTTAGGGATAGGCTTTAAAATGTGTATCATTCCGATATCAACAGTTTCTCATGGTATGTGTGTTGAGGGGTGAAGAACAGTTCTGTATAATGAGTCTGATCAGGCAGTGAAAGATTTTAAAAGAATAAAATAAGAGTTTATATTTGATCTCAATGGCAACAGGGAACCACTTGAATTTATTGAACATTTTATTTAACATTTCTTATGTGCCAAACATTTTGCTAAGACCTTCAAAATATTATTTCATTTGATCCTCACAATAACTATGAGAAATAGTTACCATTATTATCCCTATTTCACAATTAAGGAAATTGAGGCAAAGGTTAAGTGACTTTTCCAGCTCATACAGACACTTAATCTGGGGCCAAATTTGAATTTAGGCCTTCTTGACTCCAAATGCAGCATTCTATCCTCTATATACCTTGTGCAATGGCGTGTCAGAACTATGGATAAGGAAGATCATTTTGGCAACAGTTTGGAGGAAATGCTGGAAAGGGGACATATATGAGAGAGGGAGGCCAATTAAGACTTTATTGTCTATGTGAGAAGTGAAGAGGGGATAAACTAGTGCTAGTTGTGTCCAGAGCATGAATCAGAAAGATGTAAAAGATGTTGTGAAGGATAGAAATGGCAAGATTTGTCAACTGCTTGGATACATGGATTGAAGAGTCAAGAGTAACATTGATGCTACAAATCTGTGAGACAGAAAAGCTGAGAGTATGGTGAACAGAAAGATGAATTAAGTTTTGAACACTTGACTTCACAATGCCTAACACTCAGTTTGTTATGTTCTGTAGGCAGTTGATGATGAGGAAATGGAGTTCAGGAAATAACTGGAGATGGATACAAAGATCTGGAGGTTATTTGCAAAGAGAAGATAATTAAACCTCTGAGGCTTGATGGGGTTACTAATAAAGAGAGGATAAAAGAAGATGCAGAATTAAGTTTGGGGTTATATGTGAGATAGGTGAGATGGAGGAAAATCCTGTAAGAGAGATTGAAAAAGAACAACTAGATGGGTAAAACGGCAGCCAGTTGAGAGGTGCTAGAAAAATCCAGAAAGGAAAAGTGATCTAGTATGAAATGGTAATCAGTTGTTTCACATACTTCAAAGAGTTCAAGAAAGACAAGGATTTAGAAAAAGACCTTCAGTTTTGGCATTCAAGAGATCATTAGTAATTTGGAAAGAACAAGTTAATTTAAATGATGTGAATAGAAGTCAGATTTCAAAAGGCTAAGGAGCAAATGAAAGGAGACAAAGTGAAGGCACCAAATGTAGACCATCCCCCACCCCACATGTCCAGAATTCAGGTGAGAAAGCTTTAAGGAATACTGATTAGAATTTGGGAGGACAGAGCCAAGATGGCAAAGGAGAAGCAGGAAAATTCCATGAGATCCCTCCATAACCACGTCAAATGACTATAAAATATGACTTTGAACAAATGTTAAAGCTACAGAACCCACAAAGTGACAGAGAGAAACAAATCTCCTGCTGAAGGCAGCCCAGCAGGTGGATGGGAAGTGTCCATCACAGTGTATTGGGAGTTGAGCTCAGCCCATCATGAGCCTGCGATTTTAGTCCCAAGGTACCCTGACCAGCAGGGGCTGGAGCAGACTTAGGGAGAGTGGATCAGCAGCAGCTGTGGCAGTTTCCAGAATTATCAACCCATGAATGCCAAAGACAAAGTAAAATGTCAATGTCAAACTCTGTTGGAACTGGGGAGAATGGAGGAGTATGATCTGACCCCTGACAGCAGGGTGAAAAGCAAGCAGGGGAGGTACAATGGCTGTGTGGCTGCTTCCATGTGGCTGCTTCAGAGCTCCTGGCTTGCTGATCATAGTGGGACCAAGCAACCATTCAGAAGGTAATCACTCTTACTTTATTTAACCTGCTTGGATCTGGATCACTGTCTTGGGTGGAGGTCCTGGCATCTGTGACCAGTGAACCAGAGCTTGTGGGGGCTGCAGATAGGGCATCCAACTAATAACTCCAGCAGCTGCAAAAACCCCAGCAATTTGGGACAAAGCTCTCCTCTCTGGAAACAGTTCTACTGTGGCAAAGAGTTCAAAAGTCAAGTAACTGAGTGACAATACAAGCAAGCAAAGGAAGCAAAGCAAGCACAGCAATAAAACCTTAAATTCTTTTTTGGGGGGAAAATATGTGTGTATGAATACATATGTGAATGTGTGTATATATGTGTACAGATATACCTAAACAGAGGGCACAGGATCAATTGAATAGGAAGGGACAATAGTTTAAAAATAAAATTAAGAGGTCAGAGAGGAATGTAATGAGAGGAGATAGGGAGAGACACAATAGGGTAAATTATCACACTTAAAAGAGGCAAGGGAAAACTGTTACAATGGAGGGGAAGAACAGGAAGGCAAAAAGGAATGGCTCAACCTTAATCCCATTGAATTTGGCTTAAGGAGGTCATAACACACACTAAATTGGGTATCTTACCTTACAGGAGAGTAAGTGGGAAGGGGATAATAAGGGAGATGATAGAAGGGAGGACAAATTTGGGGGGCGGGTAGTCAGAAGCTCACACTTTTGAAAAGGGACAGGATCAAAGTAGAAAATAGAACAAGTGGGTGGAGGGATACGATGGAGAGAAATATAGTCACTGTTTCACAATATATCCACTTTGGAAATGTTTTGTGTTAACAACACATGTACAACCTATATTGACTTGCTTATCTTCCCAGTAAGGGTGAGTGATAAGGGAAGAAGGGAAAGAATCTAGAATTCAAAGTTTTAGAATCAAATGCTTAAAAAATATTATTGTTATTATAATTTTTTACATGCAACTGGGAAATAAGATATACAGGCACTGGGGTATGGAGATCCATCTTGCCCTACTGGAAAGTCTGAGGGTGTATGGGGGAGGATATAGGAGAGAGCAGATTGGAGGAGGGGATATTCAGTGGGATCGCTATTTTGGGGTGGGGGGTAGGGCAAAGATGGGGAGAAAATTTGTAACTCAAAATATTGTGTAAACTAAAAATAAGCAAAAAATTAGAAATTACCAAAAGAAAAATAGTGGCTGGTAGCATATAGGGATATTAGGGGCTAGAGAAGAATATTTTTAAGGATAAGTATGATAACTAATAGACTGAAAATAAGACAGAAAAAGAGGAAAAGTGTTTGAATGGGTCAATATATTGGTACAAAAACCAGTCTATTTTTCCATTGGTCAGTTGCATAACTCCCAAAGGGAAATGTTCAGTGAGAGTTAGGATGAGACACAATGGATGAATTTGTCTGTCACATAATGAATCAAATATAATTGTAGAGTTGTAGAGTATGTTAAAGGAAACTGTTATCAGTCCATGCTTAGAAGAGAACATTGAATGATTGTAATAGCAATCCTAATAGTAGAAGCAGCAACAACTAATAATCATAATAATGTGAAGACTCTTCTGTTGTTCTTCCTCTTAGAAACAAGTGGGGGAATAAGCTTTGATAAGAGTGGGATATGGATGAGGATGATCTAGCATGAATAAACTGCAAGTTCAATTGCAGGCTAATATTCTAATGATCATGAAATCATTAATACATGATGACACTCTAGGAGATCAATGAGAACCATCTTTGTCTAGCTTCCACTAGACAGATGTCTCTATCCCTGTGGGTACTTTAGTGGAACTTAGGTGGTTAAATAGAGACTAACATAAATTCACATCAATTGTAGTTTAAAACAAATATATAGTTTACATTCTGATAGTCAAATGTCTTGTCCTTCATTTTCACTCATACCTCCCCACCCTAGTTTAAGGTCTTACACCAAATTATTGTAATAACTTCCCAATCCTTCTTGACACCTCCAAATTTCTCCCTTGTTCTACTATCTAATATGCATGATATCCATTTCTGTCTTTGTTAAGCACATGGCTGATCATTTAATCCCCTTACTCAGAAATCTCCAATTCTCTATTGCCTATTAAATAAAGACAGTGATCCATATCTGATTTACAAGGACTTGTGTGATCTGACCAGTCCCAAATTCCCAATGTGTACTGTCTACTAACCACAAACTGTTACATCGTTTTTCATGAAAAAGCATCACATTATCCAATCTCTATACAATGTTTTTTCCTCCTTCTGAAACTCTTCCAAAATGATCTGCCATGATCTTATCCATCATTTAAAAACTCATTCTAATATCAGTTCTTTCTTAAGATCTTGTCATTCATGACTGTCTATGGGATAATAATCTTTTTTTTTTTTACTTCATAGGTTTGTTCATACATCTCTTATAGTATTCAATACATATGTCTCCTAAGTATTTGTTTCAATGTATTTTCTCTTCTTACTTCTCTGAAAGTTAAGTTCATAATCTATTTTATCTTTAGGGCCTTTACTTTAGAAATGGATACTGTATAATAAGAGATTAAATCAGAAAAAAAATATGGAAAGAAATAATTATGTGTGTACAGTACGTGTGTGTATATACATACCCTGATGATCATATACAAATATTTCTGTATTTATATATTTCTCTCATCTCTCAGTTTTGAATAGAAGTGATTTACCCTGAATCTATGATACTTTAACATTTTATATATTTTTTTCTTTCCCTCTGAATGGTTCTGAACATTTAAAGCCAGGTTGATTTAGAACCTCTTACCTTGCTTCTTTAGTAACAGTATTTCACTTTCTGACTGCTTCTTTTTTTTTCTTCTTTTACTTGGTGATGAGAGAACATAGTTCATGGTTAACATTTGCCAACCCCAAACCCTACAATCATGTTTATTTATTTATTTTTGTTTATTTTTCCCAACCAGAAAGAAATAATTTTTATCCTCTTTCTTCATCTTTGTTCTATACTCTTGGAACTTGGAATTTTTGTTATTATTAACATATGTTAGAAGTATAAACCATGACAGAAAAAGTGAACTTTTTTTTCTCCTCTCTACTGTATAGCTCAAATACCTTGGTTGCATACACAACCTTTTAGAACACATTACCATAATGTACTAATTTAAATAACTAAGTAAAATAATACCACAGATAGCAATAATGGAAACTATTAAATTCAAGTAAGGGTTTTATGCATATTCATAGCTTATAGTTTATTTTTAATAGTTTTCTCCCATATTTAGTATGGTCCTAATTATCAAGTCACATAACCTTGTCTTTCCATTGTGCTCTCTCCACTATTAACTTGACTGAGCCAATCCCCACATGGATATTCCTCCCCAACTTGGAGCCTTATACTTCTCCCTCCACCCTGAGGCTAATCCACTAGATATGTTTATAATCTTATTGGAACTCATTCCTTAATGATTAATAAATTTACCCCTTCACATACCCTCCTCATTCTAGTGATTTTAACACCTCCACCAGATGTCATTGTTTAAAACCCATTCTCTATTCCCAGCTGCTGCTCCTTTATTTCTAGTCTCCTTACTGAATAGGCCCCACTCTAAAGCCAACACTTAATTCTTCTGTCTGCAATGACTGCTCCTTAGACAACAAATTTGTATTCATATTAAAATTTCCATTCCTTTCACCTCATAACTTCCACTGAGACCTAACTCCCTCCTGGTGAAACAGCCTCTTAAACTTTTTCTTTAACTTCTTGCACTTTCACTAACACTTCCCAACACATATACCTCTTAGCTATTTCCCTGGTAGAGTTTGAATATTGCTTGCTGCCCATTGGCTCTTTCTATCTCTCCTTCCACCTTTCTCTTCTCTCACTCAGTTACCACTCCTCTTTTAAGATTCACTTAATTCATATCTACTACCCAATATAAATTCTGGTAACTGTTGCCTACCTAATTTCAATACAATTTCTTTCTTTTCTTAATGAGATCAATGCCTGGTTCAGTTTTTCTCTTCCTCTCAGCTCCTGAATTCAGAGTAGGGAATTTCAACATACATACTGATGTTCCTTCAATCACCCTCCCTATCCAGTTCCAAAATTTGTTCCTTTCCTGTGATCTACTCTTCACCTCTGTTACTCCCAGATTGTAGCCTTGATCATGCCACGCCTACAAATGGTCCACTTAAATTTCATGAACACTGAAATCTCTCATCTGATTATAATCTGTTACAATGTTTTCTCTCCTTTTGCCATATAAATCCAAGCCTTCTTCAATTATGAAAAACTTCAGTTCTTTCCCAGGCCAGCAACCCTGGACTAACAACATTGAGTGGTGGTGATCAAGTTCATATCTACACTGTCCTCCCATCTCAAGTCTTTTGTTCTCAAAGTCCATCACTGGTCTTGCCTTCCCAACCTTAGCCTTGCATTACTCCTACCATCCATTGTCTTTACTTGCACTCAAATGTGGCTAAGCATCAGATGAAAAACATACCACCAGGGTGACTGGATATACTATGAATTTATATTATGTAACCTCAACTAGGTCTTTGCATTGACAAGGCAATCTTTTAAACCACTCTAATCGAGTCATTATCCCATACCCCACAAAGATTTTGAAAACATTTTTAGCTCTCCTCATATCTCCCTAGGTTCCCTCTGCCTCAAGCCTCTTAGCTGAGTACATCACCTCATATTTCACTGAAATAATTGAGTCTATTCACCAAGGGCTCCATGGTATCTACTCCTCTTAATCTCACTTTATTCATATGCCTTCTGCCACAATTTTTTCTTTCATGTATTTTCCCTTTACTAAGGTAAACCAGTCCATGCAAATATGATCCCATTCTATCACATCTTCTCCCTCTCTGTTATCATGGTTTTCTCACTTATCTTCAATCTCTTCCTATGTGCTGACTGCTTCTCTCTTGCCTATAAACATCCACAATATCTCCTGTCCTCAGAAGATTCTCTTTTGTCCCATCCATTCCTGCTTAATATCATCCCATATTTCTCCTCCCTTTTGTGGAGGAGAAATATCACCTTTACAAAGTCCTCCTACTTTCCCTGAGAAATTCTTGGATGATTAATGTCACTTCTTTTCTATTCACTCTTCTTTTAACTCTACAATCTAACTTCCAACCTCATCATTCAACTACTTTTATCTATTTGCTTTTATAAACTTCGTGTTTATGTTTTGTGTGTGTGTGTGTGTGTGTGTTTGTGTGTTAGTACAAGTCCAAGCTTTCTTACTTAGGATGTTGGAGCTATTTGAGTGGTTGGCATTGTGGAGAATATTTCTGGTCCCCTGCCTCATGCTTTGACTAGGCCTCCAATGAATGTTTTACATACCTGGTGGCCCAATCAATATCTTTAAAAAACGATCCCAGAAATCCTTTTCCTAGAATACCTCATAGTATCCTAGGCTGTATTTGAATTTGAGCTCTGACTGTCTACAGGTCAATTCCTTTAGTTCTAGGCTCAATAAATTTAGAAAGGGAATTTTATTTTGTAACATTTTTTATTCTTGTTTCATGGATTTTTGAACAGTTTTAAAAAATAATTTGATTATATTTTATTAATTTGTTATTGGGTTTTATTAATATTTATTTATTATTGACATTCTATTTATTTATTTTGTTGCATTAAAGGGAAAAAAATAATTGAACCTGTTTCACTTAACCAAACTTCAGATTAGCTCACAATATATTTCATCAAATTACAAAAAACAATATTTTATATACCTGTGATTGAATATTAAACATTTATGTGATAACTAAAGTAGCAGAGCAACTTGTCCTAAGACTATTTCAATATGAATTCAATTGAACAGAAAGTTCAGAAAAATGAAATTACAAAAGAAATAGATACCATTTTAAGAGTTATAGGAGCCTCAATTACTTCATACATCAAAAGGAAGGAAGGAAATAAGTATTTATTAAGTGCCTATGCTGTGCTAGTCATTATACTAAGGTCTTTAAAAATGGTATCTTATTTAATTATCACAAACATCCTGGTAGATAGATACAATTATTATTTCCATTTTACATTTGAGAAAACTGAGGCAAACAGATGTACAGTTACTTGTTCCATGTTCATACAGATAATATCCTTGGTAGATTTGAATTTGGGTGCTCCTGACACCAGACTCAGCACTCTTTATATTGTGCTACCTAACTACCTAGGGAAACATCAGAAATGAAATGGTCATGTTAAGACTGACTTTGCATTATTTGCATATTGAAATCATAAAACACATGTATCAAATTCCTCACATAATATCATAGAAACAAAAATAACAAAGGGAAACGACAAAAGTAAAATTTCCAATTGGTTTAACTGACTTTCATTATAGAGTGTACCTATATATGGAAATAAATTAGAACCTTGGGCAGTATTATTCTATGTAAATCATAATTCAGGGGGAATGCATACATATATACATACCAACATATATAGATACATAGATATATGTATATATCTGTTTGTGCAGTACCAAATAGATATAGATGCCTATATCTATCTGTGTGTAAAAAAACATTTCTATCTGTCTATCTATCTATCTATCTATCTATCAATCTATCATCTTTCTGTCCATCTACCTAGCTATGTAACATCTATCTATCCTCTGGCTATTTTAGATGACAGTTTTTGTCCTAAATTTTCTCAATTATTAGGTTCATTTGTTGTATGCCATCCAAAAATATATTTAAAATCACTGAAATACTGTATGACCTGACTCTTCATCATGAATCCAAATAATACTGAAGAGTGAAGAAGAAAGGAAGAAAACAGTATGAAAGGAAAAAGAAATGTTCATATCATTGAAGGTTTATTATTATTTTTAATGCAGAAGACATGGTAAACATTTACTAAATTTTCATAAGGTTAAAATTAAAACTCATGCATCTTGCACATTTATTTAAGATAGATTTATTACTAGGAGCACCTTAGGACCAGATGAAACACCAGGCCATAAATTAATTCTGTATCAAGGATTTATCAGAAATCATAGAAAACATAAAAGCATTCAATTACAACAACTCCTGCAGATTCTGTGTGTGCTGGTAAGATAAAAATGCTCCTACATAGGTATCATTATGAATATTAGTCAATTTTGTAGGCTTTAATCACCATCACAAAAGAAGCTTTTGTTACCCAGCCTGTTCCTTCTGTTAGCTCATTTAAAAATCAGGTCAAAGTTTTGTATTTTAATTATATTTTTCTACTAAGATAATTCATGTAAAAATATTTGTCTCAATTATCTGTCCTTTTAGATGAAAGAATTTGCCAAATGTTTCCGTGCTCCAGTGTTTTAACTCTCACCACCTCGATCTATTCCCCTTTTAGCAGAGTATACTACATTTTATTCCTGGGAGGATTAAAAAAAAGGAAAAAGAACTAATGATTATATTACATTCACCATCTTTTCAATATTTCCTGTTTCTATTATTAATAGTATCAACTTTGTTTCACTCACATCCTTCACCCTCTACAATAACTTTACCTTCTTGACCCTTTTCCTCTGAAAATATTCCTGCATTAATCATTTTTTTCAATTCCCGCCATCATCATGATTTCATAATTCAATTAAATTTAGAAATTGCATTAATCTATCTGCAATTAACAGGAACTGCTAAATATTGGTGATGCAAAGAGGAAAAAAACAGGGGAAAAAAGAAACTACCCTCAGGAAACTTATGCTCTCCTTTAGCAAAAAGAATATGTTTACAGACTAGTCAATTAGAAATACAAACAACAAAGTTATAAAGTCATTTTGTGGTAGGTAAGTATGCAAAAATCTCATGTCATTATTTAAGTAATTTTCTGTTTGATCATATTATGCTAGTCTTCCCACTCTATCTAAATAATGGAAAACATGAAAGTAAGTATTCTAGAATATCATTTTCATCTTATAGGTTCACCTCAAGTTTTACCTTATTAAAGAGAATTTTCCTAAACCCCTCAGTACTTCTCTGCTCTCTCCAAATCACTTCGTTATTTTGCACATTCCCATATTTACTTCTGTATGAAATCATTTTATTTCCTGAACCTAGAAGGATGTGTTTCTTGAAAGAATGGTTGTCACTGTTGTCTTTGTAACTCCATCTCCCACTATAGCATTTGACAGAATGTTTGGAAAATGAAATACTTTCTTTATTGCTTTATAGACTCTAGCTCCTCTAGTAAAGTAATTTTCAATGCTTTTGTAAGTGATAGAATAGGACAAATTAAAAATTTTTCTATTTGATTGTATTATAGAATCAAACAAGAAAATCATTAAAGAAAGACAAAAACTAGACAAAATCATTAAAGACAAAAACAAAAAAAAGACACATAGACATCTCTATTGATTTAATCAATCAGAAAAGCACAAGCTACGTAAAAACAGAATGAAAGCAAATAAGGACACACTAGAAATGTTTTGTGGTTGGTTAAAGAGAATCACGCATATACTATGTAACTTGGATAAAATAGCAATTCTGTTAAAAATCTAGCATTCCAGTTCTTGTGATTTGTCATTTGTTTGCAAAGAGGACCATGACATCAGGAAGATGATGACATAACATTTCTAGACTTTTAAAAATTATGAAGACATGCTTAATAAT
>CM053592.1:66042907-66054840 GCA_028646515.1 Pseudochirops corinnae | reverse complement strand
AAAATTTGTGGAAATGAATGATGTAAACTAAAATTAAAAAAATAAAATTTTTTAAAAATATCATATTCAAATAAAGAAATTAAGAAAAAAGAAGCCTAAGCTTCATTTTGCCAATCCTCAAATATTCTCATTCTCTCTCTGTCTCTGTCTCTGTCTCTGTCTCTGTCTCTCTCTCTCTCTCTCTGTCTCTCTGTCTCTCTCTGTCTCTCTCTCTGTCTCCCTCTCTGTCTCTCTCTCTGTCCCTGTCTCTGTCTCTCTCTCTGTTTCTGTCTGTCTGTCTCTCTGTCTCTGTCTCTGTCTCTCTCTGTCTCCGTGTGTGTGTGTGTGTCTGTGTGTGTGTGTGTGTGTGTGTGTGTGTGTGTGTGTGTGTACTCTATTAGAAGGCATTGTGAAAATTCAATTCAACAAAATATTATTAAGGATATCCTGTGTGGTAGTGTTTGGGGAAATCTAGATTCAAATCCAACCTACGATAACATTCTGACTTAATGACCTTGAACAATTTACTTTACCTTGAATTGCCTCAAGAAATTTCTAAAACTTAAAGCTACAGGTATTAAGAGAGTGAGTTTTCTTACTGTGAGCTACTAAAATATATTACATCACAGACCCAGCAACCACTCCAGCCCCCAATGCAATTTGCCAGATACTTGGGTTACAATGAGAAAAACGGAAGATGTATGGTCCTTTCTATCAAGGAGCATAATCCTGGATTGGAAACCTGGCTCTAATATTGGCTTTGCTGTTGTCATTTAGTCATTTTCAGTCATGTGCAACTGTTATAATACCTTTTGGGGATTTCTTTGCAAGATACTAGAATGGTTTCTAATTTCTTTTGCCAAGTCATTTTAGAGATAAGGAAACTGATGCAAACAGGGCGAAGTGACTTGCCCAAGGTCACTCAGCTAGTAAGTGCCTTATGCTAAGTTTGAAATAAGGGTTTCCTGACGCTAGACCCAGAGACACTCTTTCTGCCAGACTACCTTGCTGCCTCCCTAACAGTTTTTACCTATAAAATTCTGGACACTTGCTTTTTGTGAGGACTGTAACTCCTTCATTTCTAAATGAAGGATTTTGAAACAAGATAGTTTATGAAGTCTTTTCTCCTGATAAATTTTATGATAGTTTTGGTGTATAACATTTTTTCTATACTTGCATTCCTTGTTGCTGCTAATGTAAATTAAGTAATGATGAGAGGTGGGGATTCCCTGCATTTTTGGACAGAAGGTTCCTCTGTGACTTTAGTAAGATACTAAGTTCAAGAAGCAATGGCAGGATATAACTCATATGCTCAATTGCTATCTTCATTATGCTAAAAGAAAGTAAGGAAGAAGACACTGAGAGGACCATTTGTGGTCAAGTTATGGGATAATATGTATAGGAGTCACATGGACTAGGAAAGCATAATACCATGGCTGTAATCCACATCACTGGAAGACATGAATACCAATGGGTATGACATCTTGTCCATTGGGATATTAAAGAAAAAACTGAAGAAGAGGCAAAAATTCATGTGCTTTTCAAAACTTTTCAATATTTTCCTGGTTCTTATTTTTTTAATTTTTCTAATGTATACACTAGCATTTTTCTTGTAAAATTATTTTTCCTTTCTCTGCTTAGTATTTTATCCTTGCCAGTTACACATAAGACAATTTTAATATTTATTTTTTAAAAACTTGAGTTCCAAATTTATTCCAAACTCCCCTACCCTCACCCTCCCCCCATTGAGAGGGCAAACAATTCTTTATAGGTTATACATGTGTAGTTATGCAAAGTATATGCATAATAATCATGTTGTGAAAAAAACAGAAAAAAAAAACTCAAGAAAATTAAACTTAAACTAACTATACTTCAATTTGTATCCATACATCATCATTTGCTTTTTGGTATATGGATAACATTTTTCTTCAAACATCCTTCAGAGTTGTCCTGGGTCGTTATATTGCTGACAATAGCTAAGTCATTCACAGCTGATCATCTTACACTATAGCTGTTACACTGTACATTTCACTTTGCATTAGACCATGTAAGCCTTTCCACATTTTTCTGAGAGTATCCTACTCATCATTTCTTATTTTACAAGAGTATTCAATCATTATCACACACCAGAAATTCTTCATTCATTTCCCAATTGATGGACATCCCCATAATTTCCAATTGCTTACCCCTAGAAATGAGCTGCTAAAAATATTTTTGTACATATAGGTCCTTTTCCTTTTTGTTTTTTGTTTTTTTAAAATCTCTTTTGGGATACAAACCTAATAGTGGTATTGCTAAGTCAAAGGGTATGCATTGCTTCATAGTCCTTTGTGGATAGTTCCAAACTGCTTCATAAAAATATTGTATCAGTTTACAACTCCATCAATAGTGCATTAATGTCTCATTTTTCCCACATCACCTCCAACATTTCTAATTTATCTTTTCTGTTCTATTAATCAATCTAATAGATATGAGGTAGTACCTCAAAATTGTTTTAATTTGTTTGTCTCAATGAAAAATGAGTAAGAATAAATACATATTTTAGTATGATTATAAATAGCTTTGAATATTTAATTTGAAAACTGATCTTATCTTTTGATCATTTATCAATTAGGGAATGGCACTTCTTTTTATGAATTTGACTCAGTTCTTTATATGTCTTAAAAAGAGATATTTATCAGAGAAACTTGCTTCAACTTTTTTCACAGTTACTGTTGCTAACTGTATTTCCCTCCATCCAATATACTCATGTATTGTATTCTCTCTCTCCTTTCATCCTGTATCTCCTCAAAAATGTTTTGTTTCTGACTACTCCCTCACTAATCTGCCCTCACTTCCATCATCCTCCCATTCTCTTATCCCCTTTTCTTCCTGCTTCACTGTAGGCCAGGTGTGCACAAACTGCATCATGTGAGCTGCTTACAGGATGACAAAGGATTTCACGTGGCAGGTGAAAAGTGTAAAGGATTTTATTTTATTTTATTTTTTTTAATGGAGAGAAAACCCTTTGGTGCTTGGAAGCAGACAGTGGCCTGTGCACCACAGATTGTGCAGGTTTGCTGTAGGGTAAGATAGATTTCTCTACCCAATTGAGTAAGTATGTTCTTCCTTTTTTATGACAATTCTAATGAGAATAAGGTTAACTCACTCCCCCTCACCTCCTCTTTCTTTCCCTCCACTGTAAAACCTTTTTCTTTTCTCTTTTATGTGAAATAATTTATCCCATTTTACCATTTCCTTTCTTTTTCTCCCAATGCATTCCTCTGTTATCCCTTAATTTTATATGTTAGGTATCATACCTTCATATTCAATTCACATCTCTACTCTTTGTCTATATATACTCCTAACTACCCTAGTAACAAGAAAGGTCTTAAGAGTTACAAATATCATCTTCCCATTCTGGTCTTTTCATCAAGAATGCTTGAAAGTAGTGTATCACATTGGATAGCCTTTTTTTCCCCCTGAATGATTATATTTAATTTTACTTGGTATGTTATTCTTGGTTTTAATCTTAACTCCTTTGTCCCCCAGAATATCATATTCCAAGTGCTCTGTTCCTTTAATATAGAAGCTGCTAAATCTTATCTTATCCTGTCTGTGGCTCCTTGATATTTAAACTGTTTCTTTCTGGATGCTTGCAATATTTTCTCTTTGACCTGGTGTATCAGCAAGCACCCTAGCATCCCCAGGGTGGCTGCTAGCACAGGTTGTTAGATCAGCTTTGTTAAAGGAAAGCAACTCGAAATGGGTTAACAAACTTACTTTAATCAATCAAACAAATATCATTTACCTTAGTTCAGGGGAAAAAGTCAGCACCCTGAATTTCAGAGAATACAAACAGAATAAAAACAGACGTTACAAGCTGTCAAAGAAATAAATCAGCAGACAGGCTTCCAACCGTCTGACCATTACATCCATATCTACTCAGTTACCAGAGAAGGAAGCATCAACATCTGGGTTTTTCTAAGCCGGGGGGCTCAATGGCTTCCCAGAGTCTCGTCTGGCCAAATCACACAACTCTTCTCAAAGTGAGGTCCAAAGCAAAACCTCACATCAGGGTGTATATATAGCCTTCTCCTGGATCAGAGAATGTAACAGCCCTCTTGATCCACTGCCAAATCACAAAGCAACAAGGCGCGGGCATTCCGGAAAAACAAGCCGCCTGCTATAGGCTCCATGTGACCACATTCAGCCTATTAGGGGACAGAGTACACTTTCAAATCTGGGAAGGTTCTCAGAGTCACTTAAGCCACTTAAGCAAAGGGCCTAGGGGCAGGGAAGATCTTCAGATTCCCATAACACCTGGGAACTCTGGAATTTGGCCATATTATTCCTTGGAGTTTTCATTTGGAGATCTCTTTCAGGAGGTGATCAGTGGATCTTTTAATGACTATTTTATCCTCTTGTTCCAGGATATCAGAGCAATTTTCCTTGATAATTTCTTAAAAAATGATGCCTGGGCTCTTTTTTTGATCAAAGTTTCAGGTAGTCCAGTGAATTTTAAATGATCTCTTCTGAATCTGTTTTTCAGGTGAGTTGATTTTTTAATTAGATATTTCACATTGTCTTCTATTTTTTCGTTCTTTTGCCCTACTTTTATTATTTCCAGATTTCTTATAAATTATTAACTTCCATTTCCTCCATTATAATTCTTAAGGAATTATTTTCTTAGTCAGGTTTTGGATCTCCTTTTTGATTGGGCTAGTTTTGCTTTCAAAGGCAGTCTTCTCCTCATTGACTTTTTGGACCTTTTTTACCACTTGGTCTACTCTATGTTTTAAGGTGTTATTTTCTTCAGTATTTTTTTTTTTTTAGTGTCTCCTTTTTCAAACTGTTGACATGGTTTTTCATGATTTTCTTGCATCACTCTCATTTTTCTTCCCATTTTTTCCTCTACCTATCTAACTTGATTTTAAAACCCTTTTTTGAATGCTTCCATGGCCTGAGACCAAATGATATTTTTCTTGGAGCTTTTGGATGTAGGAACTCTGATTTTGTTGTCTTCTTCTATCTGTGTGTTTTGATCTTCCTTGTTTACATTGTAACTTTCTACAGTCAGAGTGGTTTTTTGTTTGTGTGATTTTTCTTTTCTTTGCTCATTTTCCCAGCCTGTTAGTTGACTTTAAATTTTTCATTAAAGAAGTGCTCTTTTTCCAGGGTGGAGGGTGAACTGCCCCAAACCAGTCATTTTATGCAACTTTTTTCAGAGATACTTTTAGAGACCTGTAAGTTTTCAGTTTTTACAAGGTGGTAGGATCTAAAGATAGGTGTTAATTATTCTCCTAACCTGTGTTCTGGTCTATGAGTGACCATAACCACTTTTTTCTCCCCTGGAAATGTGAGGAAGGTTCCCCCCTGACCCTACCCCCACTGCTGCTGCGAGTTCTGCTACACTAGCTCTCCTTCTCTCCCTGGCACTGACACCCAGTACTATGACCCAGATCTGAGTATGGGCAAAGCAATAGAATCTTGCCTCATTGCTAGCAAAGAAATCCCTGTAATCACCTTTTGGCCAGTGCTATGCTGGTGCAGCCTGCACTGGATTATGCTCCACTCTCATCCAGGTGGGGCAGACATTTTCTGATGTATTTCCAAGCTGACTTGAGCTGGAAGTTTGTTTCACTCTGTCTTTTTGTGGGTTCTGCTGCTACAGAATTTGTTAAGAGTCATTTTAAAATATATTTGGAGCGGTTTAGGGGAGAGCTCAGGCAAGTAGCTGCCTTCACTCTGCCATCTTGACCCTGCCCATGTTAAGCTATCTTTTGACTTCCAGTTTCTTCTGGTGAGATTACTTGCACTGTGGCCTTGGGCATTTCATTTAGCCCATCTTATCTTTAGTTATCTTGTGTATAAAATGAAGATGTAAACAGCGCCTACTTCACAAAGTTTTGTGGGGATCAAATGAGTTAATACATGTGAAGTACTTTGTTACCTTCAAAATTTTCATTTTGTTAGATATGATTATTATTATGATTTTATCTGATAGTCGCCCATTCATGATTAATCAATATTTCCATGTACTTCAATAAAAATGACTTTTAATGGCATATTGTATGTAACTAAAGATTATAGAAGCACTGAAGAGAATGTAAATACGAAAGGTTAAATTCCAAGGCATTATGAATGGACAATAATTTGGTTACTGTCACAATATTATATATAGCCCATTTAGGTCTTCAAAAAGTTATGTGTTATCTTTACCACTGACTTGGTTGTCTTATAATTAAACAGGACTGTATTTCTATATGTCTGGTCTCCAAAATAAGTGCTTAGCTTTGATTATAAACAAGGGAAAAAATGTTCCCACTGTCAAAATTCTTAACCAACTTGTTAAAATTCATAGAAATATTCCCCTTCCTCCTAGATGATAGATTGTATCAAAGCAATTTACCCAGTAAAATGGATTCTCAAAATTTGTAGTACTGGCAAATGCAAATAAAGATTCTTACATTTTGCTTTATTGGCATGGAAAGCTTGTCCTCAATGGCAAACACATGTAATCTGTTAGATTATGGAAAATAATCTATCAGTTATTTTTAAAAATACTTGTCATAATTACTTGCCTATTTAACAACTTTAGATTTTTTTAAATTTGTTTTTGTTTAAAAATAAAGCCTTATCTTCATTCTTTCTGAAAAAACGTGCATGAATATTCAGACTGAGTTTAGAACATTCTTATAAAATTATCTATCCAAAATTTATTTTATTTTATAGTGATTAAGAGCTAGGTTCATGGTTAATATATAATAGTAGGATACTTTTTATTATTTAATCATCATATAGCTCTTTGGCTTCCATTTGCATGTTAAAGATGGATCACTGTGTTGGCACCATATTTACCAAAGATTCTCTGTATACCTATGATGGAATGATCTACAAATAGCAGATTGACTGATTCGGGTAAAAACCACTTAGATCTGAGATCCATTGTCTTTATTGAGTGTGAAACTGCCTTCAATGAGGGCTGATATTATATCAAATTTCTCTTTCCCTAGGATGGTTTTCCTGTCATGTAAAGCCAAGATCACTGCCACCATATTTTCAAACTCATTAACAGGGTATTTCAATAACATAAATTAGTAATTGTACAGGGAGGATACAAATAACAAGAAGGGTTTGCTGTATAGGGGGTCATATCTTATCCACTTATTCATGAATTTCTACACACACCAAAGAAAATGAGAATACAGAAATATACACATTTGGCTATATGGCCTGGCATCTGCACTCAAGACTGATTTTTTTCCTGATGAATTATTCATGGAATCCAAAGGCTAATTTATACATGGAAAAGAAGAAAAATGTAACCCTCCTGCATAAATCTTTATTTATGGACAGAAATCTAAAAAAGATTTATAATTGTTAGATTATGAAAAGCTTCTGTGGAATGATGTATTAACTCATAACCTTACCTTTCACTGGAGAAGCTTTGAAATATTTTATAAATCACAGAACATTACCATTGGATGAAACCTCAGGGGGGTCATCTTGTTCACCATGGAAAGAAATGGTCTAGATGACCTGATAGAGCTCTTGTCCAGGCTAAATGAGACTGTGATTCATTTGGTTACTAGTTGTTTTCCTATAGTAGTTTTTGTTTTCCTATAGTAAGGGCATTTCAAAGTAAATTCTCACTTGCAACTGTAGACCTTCTATTTTTTTAAAATTTAGATGGTGATTTGAAATATTGGGGAAATCTGTATCCAAGACCCATAAATCAAAATACAAAGTTCAGAAATCCTTCCAATTTGTCATTAACAATCTAACATAAGTAGGTAAATATGGTGAAAATCACTCAGAGAGGAAAATTGCTATTTCACAGAGTCATTGTGGGAGGTGGCCTTCAAAAGCAAATTCTTAATGTCATCTATAATAAAATCTATGCTAAAACATTTCTCTATTTCAAGTAGTTTCTCTTCCAAAAAAAGCTCGTTTCCTAGGAAGAGTTTTCTCTATTTTGCAATGGATTTTTTTTTTCCCCTCTTCCTTTTGGTTCATTCAATGTTTTTGGAGTAAATATAAAGTTTATGTACTTACTTCTTTGTTTTATATCATTTATGCCCCACCTCCTTTAAAATGAATTATCTGAAACTGATAAGCTACACAGTTTTCTCTTTTACCAGACATGGATTCCTTCATATCAGTCATATTCTGTATCAATCTTCAGTCCTTAACTTAGAGAAAAAGAATGGCTATATCTAGGAGACTATATGAGAGAGGAAGATTATTATGTTTCTTCTTAGTGAAAGGAAACAGAGTGGCTGTCCAAAAAGCAAGCCCTACTATCCCTTCCATATTTGAAGAATCGGGAGAGTTCAAAAATTCTACTTTTCCCAGGAGAATGATAATTGTTTCACACATTCCTCTGACATAAATGTCGAGAGTTGGGAACTTCATATATTCTTTAGAATATGAGACAGTGTAAGTGGTTCATTTTATGGATTTTGAGAGTGTTTTCCTTTTGTACACATAGAAGAATCAAAATCATCTTTTTTTCTTCTTTCCCAAAACATTCCCTGTATTCCTAAAATTTCTTTCATCCTTCCTGTTTTGCCATTATATGTTCATTTTGTTTTGTTTTGCTTCTCTCTTTAAGCACCCACAAAAGTGGAAAAATGAAACAGAATCTTAGTTTCTACAGGAAAGGACAACTTGCATCTTTCTATATTATAATGAGACAAAAATCAGCATATAACAAAGCAAGAACTTGAGTACAATTTACCAAATTTGTCACATAATAAACATGTTTTCATTATACTAGTGAATAGGTTTCACTCAATTTTATCACCCCATCGATTATGTGGGTTTTAGTAGCTTCCTTTGCCAAGACCACCATAGGAAAAAAATCTTTCTTTCCTAACCTAGTGTAGGGGGGGAATAATTTGGTCATTCTCACCTGAAATTAGGAAAACATTTATAAAAACATCAAACTATTTCTAAGAGGAGACTGGTTACAAATTTTGAGACTGTTAGTCCTTTTGTCAAAAAGACATGGCTATGCCACTAGTCTTGATCACTAGGTGTGAGATACTGTCACTAATTTTGACCAGCCTCAGTTTCTTAATTTGTCAAATAGGAACAATAATAGTACCTACATCTCAAGATTGTAGTGAGGCCTAATTCATATAATACATTATAAGTACTTTCTGAGACTTAAAGAAATATAAAAATGTTAGCTACCAGTATTGTTATGAATAGTTGGAATAGATATTAGAGGTCTCTGAGTCCTAGACCATATTTTTCCAGATAAGTAAAATGAGAATAAAAGACGTGTGGTGATTTGCTCCGTGCCACACAAGTACTCAGTGTCTAAGGCAGTATTTGAACTTAGAACACTATGACTCAAAATCCAGTTCCTATTCACTGTACTATGATGCATCTGTCAATGTTATTTTGATTTCATATTTCCTTGCCTTTTTCATGATAGTTAAGACATTTTATGCTGCCTCACTGCCTCCACCAAGTTAAATTTTGTTTTCAAACATCACATTCAGGCATAAGTTAAAATTTTATGATCCCAAGTTCTTTCAGAAGACATGTGGTACATGAGAGCAGGCTGGAAGGACCAGTTGCTAGAAAAAAATAGAGTACAAATTTTAGTTGACCAAGCAAACATGAATGGGTGGGGTTCAGATAGTTTACAAAAAGTTTAATAACACTTTTCATTTGAAATAATTCAATAAGATTCATAATCTTTATTCAGGAATATAATATAAGTGGAAAATACACAAGGAGGAAGAGATAGTTTGCCTCTTAAAAAAAATGAAAAGATATCTTGTTAACAGTTTTGGAAAAGGTTTGCTTTCTTTCCTCCAAAAAAATATAAGATTAAATAGAAAACCTGTATTTAAAGCAGAGGAAAACTATCCCTTCCACTCCTGAGAGCCAAGATGGCAGAGTAATCAGCACATCACTGTAACTCTCCTATATTCACCTCCAAACAACCTCAAAATAGTGCCCCAAAACAAATCCTGGAATAGCAAAGCCAGTAAAAAGATGTGGCAAAAATATTTGAGCCCAGAAACTTGGAAGAATAACAGGAAAGGTCTATCTTACTCATTTAAAAGGGAAGTGCTGTCCCGGAAAGGAAGAGTCTCAGCAAGCCAGCAGCAAGTCCCACTTCAGCAAAAACAACAGGAAATACTCAGTCTCAGTACAATGGAGAAGACAAATGCCAACACAGGGACCACCATCATCCCCTGCCCCCCATGTCTCAGCATAGCCAGGAAAATGGGTAAACTCTAGTTTCAAGGACCACAGACACCAACTTTGAGAATGGGCACTTGTTTCAGCATAGCCCTGGACAAACAGGCAGACTCCGGCTGTGAGATCACATCCTGCTTCAGTGTAACCCTGAGGAAACACCCCACTAGCTTCAGTATCTGCCAGACCCCAGCACTAAGACCCATAGGTCAATACCAGGTAAGCTGCCAGATCTCTACAGTGTTAACAGCATCAGCTATCCTCCAGCTGACCCCTTCACTGCAGCACCATACACTAGAGTCCCCTGAGGGCCTCAGGGAAACATTAGTGCAGTACCAGGGAAACAATGCGGGTTTGGAACCCCTTGCACAAGAAGACTGAGACAGTGCCCTTTCTACCCTGGGAGCAGAAATCAAATTTAAAAGAAAGTAAAAAAGGTCAAAAAAAAAAAAAAAAAAGGATGAGCAAACAACAACAACTAAAGAATCTAACTATATGAAGTTATTATAGTGACAGGGGAGACCAAGACACAAACTCAGAAAAGGACAACAATGCCAAAACAACAGTAGGCAAAACCACAATCTGAAATGGGACATAGTTTCAAGCACAGAAAGAACTTAATGGAAGAACTCAAAAAGGAGCTGAAACATCATATAAGAGAGATGGATGAAAAAATGCAAAAAGAAATGACAGTGATAGAAGAAAATTATGAAAAAAGAGTCAATAGCTTGAAAAATGAAACAATTGCTTAAAAGGTACAATTAGCAAAATGAAAAAGATAGTTTACTAACTGAGGAAAACAACTCTTTAAAAGTTAGAATTGGGTAACTGGAGATTGAAAGCAGAAAAAAATATCAGTAAAATAAATGCCATTATTTAATTTGTTTAAAAAATGAAGAGAAACAATTATCCAGTATGAAAAATGAAAAGTGAAATCACTGATGATGAAAAAATTAAGGTAAAAATTAGGAAACCATTTCTTCAATTATAAGCCAATAAATCTGACAATCTGAGCAAATTGATGAATATTTGGGGAAAAATATGTTGGATTACCAAATAAGGAAATGGAATGCTTAAATAACCCCATATTATAAAAAGAAATTAAATAAGCCATTAATGAATTCCTTAGGAAAGATACTCCCAGGGCCACATGAATTCACAAATGAATTCTTTCAAACTTTTAAAGAATGATTAATTCTAATATTACATAAAATATTTGGGGAAAAAATATAAGTGAAGGAGTCCTATCAAACTCCTTTTATGATGCAAACATGGTGCTTATACCTTAGAACAGGAAGAGCTAAAAACGAAAATTGTAGACCAATTTCCCAAATGAATAAGGATGCAATTTTTTAAAACAGAATACTAGCAAGGCAATAATAGCAATATATCACAAAGATTATACTCTATGACCAGGCAGGATTTATACTAGGAATAGAAGGTTGTTTTAATATTAGGACAATTATTAACATTATAGACCATATCAATAGTAAAACAAAGATAAATCATGTGATTTTCTCAATAGATGCTGAAATATATTTATGTATTTATTTACAAAACACAGCACCCATTTCTATTACAATAGAGAATATAAGAATAAAAGGAATATTCGTTAAGATAATAAACATTATTTATCTAAAACCTCCAAAAAAACATTATCTGTAATGAGGATTACCCTTCCCAATAAGATCAAGGGTGAAAAAAGGATACCCATTCTAAACACTACTATTCAGGATAGTACAAGAAATGTT
>CM053592.1:66021119-66042807 GCA_028646515.1 Pseudochirops corinnae | reverse complement strand
TATGAACACAATTGACAAAACACTTTTCATACAAATAGAGACAGATATAAATAATTAGAAAAATATCATTTGCTGATGGTTTACTTAAGCAGTGTCATACCAATCAAACTACCAAAAATATTTGATAGAGATAGAAAAAATAAACATTATTCATCAGGAAGAATTTTTTAAAATGATCAAGAACATCAAGGGAATTAATGACAAAAAAAAAAAAACTACAAAGGTAAGTGGCCTAACAACATCAGATCTCAAACTATGTTATAAAGCAGTAATCATCAAAACTATTTGGTACTGGCTAAGAAATAGGGTGATGGATCAATGGAAGAGGTTCCAAAGAATCTAGCTTCTGTCATAAGAACTCATTTGACAAAAGCTGCTGGCAAACTGGAAAACAGTAGGCTACAAACTAGTTATAGGTCAACACCTTATACTATATACCAACATAAGGTCAAAATGGATACGTGATTTAGATAGAAAGGGTGACACCATAAGCAAACGAGAAGAACCAGAAATAATCTACCTGTCAGATCTATGGTGAAAGGAAGAATTTATGGACAAATAAGAGATTGAGAAAATTATGAAATGTAAAACAGATAATTTTGACTACGTTATATTAAAAAGCTTTCGTACAAGCAAAATCAATGCAATCAAAATTAGAAGGAAAACAGAATGCTGAGAAACAATCTTTACAGGAAGTGTCTTTGATAAAGGCCTCATTTCTCAAGTAGATAGAAAAATTTATATGTTCATAAATTTGCAAGAATACACATCATTCCTCATTTGATAAATGCTCAAAGGACATAAACAGGCAGCTTTCAGATGCAGAAATCAAAACAATCTATCAACATGTAAAGAAGTGCTCTAAATTACTTTTGATTAGAGAAATGCAAATTAAAATAACTCTAAGGTACCATCTCACACCTATCAGATTGGCTAATATGACAAAAAAAGGGAAGTTATAAATGTTGGAGAGAATGTGGGAAAATTGAGACACAAAGGCACTGTTGGTGGACTTCTGAACTGATCCAACCTTCCTGGAGAACAATTTAGAAATATGTCCAAAGTGTGATAAAACTATGCATGCCCTTTGATCCAGCAGTACTACTACAAAGTCTGTATCCCAAAGAGTTTCCAAAAAAAAGAGAAAAGGACCTACACATGAAAAAAAAATATTTATAGTAACCCTTTTTGTGGTGGCAAAATATTGGAAACTGAGGGGATGCCTATCAATTGGGAAACAGCTGAACAAGCTGTGGTATATGAATGTAATAGAATGATAACATATGATGACAAATGATGAACAGGAAGATTTCAGAAAAATCTGGAAAGACTTGTATGAATTGATGTAACGTGAAATGAGCAGAATCAGAAAAACTTTGAACACAGTATCAAGAACAATGTGTGATGATCAATTATGAATGACTTAGCTCTTCTCAGCAACACAATGAACCAAGACAAATAGAAAGGACTCAGAAAGAAAAAATGCTGTAGATAAAGAACTATGGACTCTGAATGCAGTTTGAAGCATACTTTTATTTTCACTTACTTTATTCCTTTTCATGTTTTTTTTTTTCCTTTTGATCTGATTCTTCTTTCCCAACTGTGACTAATGTGGAAATATATTTTACAGGATAGCAGCTATATAATCTGTAACAAATTGCCTGCCATTTTAGAAAGAGGGAGAAAAAAATTGGAACTCTCAGTCTTATAAAAATGAAACCTAAAAATTGTCTTGACATTTAATTAGGAAAAATAAAATACTATTAATTTTTTTAAAAGAGAAAAAAATTTAGTAACCAAAGGGTTTAGAACAAACTGCCAGGTTTGATAATATTTCTAAAGTGCCAGAAACACTAGAGCCATCTGTACATAGTAGGATGGTGTTCTGATATTCAGTTAAATGATTTAACATCAGTCAAAGACTTGAAGAAGAAATCATGGTGAATTTTTTATTGAATTATAATAATGAATGAAAGGTAAATGTTGGCAATGCAGTGTGTGTATGTGTGTGTGTATGTGTGTGTGTGTGTATGTGTGTGTGTGTATGTGTGTGTGTGTGCATGTGTGTATATCTCCAGATAGATCTGGCTCCCCATAAGACCATTCCAAAAAGGAATAGGAAAATAGGCAACAACAAAAATAATAAATGAGTGGATGATTTTATTTTTAATCTATAGCAAGGTAGGCCTTCCACAAAAAAGACAACACTTAGAAGGTTAAAACAATAAGCAAACCAAATCAGTCTGGGCCATTTCTAAGGAACAAGAAAGTGGTCACCTCTGTTCCCAACTTTCTTTTTAACAATGATCCCAGGAACATTTATAGAAACTGAGGTAGTAAGAGAACTTAATTTTGAGTTTGAGATTCTGGATTTAAATCCTGGTACTGTCATTTGTGATATAACTTTGAGCATTTGTTAACCTCTTGGGTTTCAATTGCATTTGTAAAATGAAGTGGTGAGAAAACTTGACCTCTATGGGGCCTTAGCTCTGAAGAGATGTTCCAACTTAATACTGGCTAGTCTTAAGAGCCATGAATAAAGGACACATCTCCTGACTCCTGAATCTAAATTTTCTATGTTTAAATAGCAGCAAACAACCACAAAAACAGTTTAAGATAGTACAACTGCACTTTTTTCTTACCTTAGACATACAAACTGATATGGAAACAGACAATAATATAGCATTCGTTTAAACTATACTTAAAGGAATGTACATTTCTAAGTCAGGGTTCTCGATGTAGGTAGTATATATGCACTTAAAATTTTACTTTGAAATAATAACAACAAAGGTGTACTTGATGCTTAAGGACTATGGCTTATCATGAGCACATAATTTAGCACTGTTAGGTTTTATAACACAAGTACACGTTCTTGTTAAATGTTTCCTCCATAGAGCAGAATGTTTCTCAGCTGGCATCTGTCTATAAATCATTTTTATCTAGACTCCATTTCCAGCCTTAGTCAGAGCTATCTATAAAATAAACCTCCTGTGAAGTTTGTCTAGATCAATGTGATTCACTACATGAGTCCCTAATGAAGTATAAATAATTTTGATGTTAATATTTATGTATCTCAAACCCTTAGTAAAATTTTACTAAAGATGTGATAAAAATAACAACCTTAAATAAAAACCCTCTAATCCCCAAAGGGCCCTTTATTTACAGATTTATAGAGCACTGGAAACAGATTGGCACATAGTCAATATCAACACAATTCATTGCATTGTCTGTCTCTAATAGATTTGTTCCTAGATGATATATTTACTAGTAGAACTAAAAGATGAAGTAGAGAAACCCATTTTCAAAATATCCTTCCTACCCCCTGGAGGTTAACATAATGTTTAGATAGCTCAGAATCTCCTCTTTTATAAGAATGTTGTGCTTAAAATTTGCAAATAGCATTCAAAACACAATTCAAAGATTTCCACTTCTCTTCTGAACGAATCTCACTGAAAAATAGGAAAGTTAGTAAGAAAAACTTCTTATGCCAAAATTTGCTTGCTCAGTGCTACAACCTCCCTACCATGTCAAAAGATTTTAAAGGTTCATTTTAAGCTGTGAGAGCCTTTAAACATAAAAATAGTTTTTAAAATGGCAGTTGAGAAGAAGTCAATTTAGGTTTAAGGTAAGAAAAAAACAATCCTAACAAAGTTTTAAAAGAAGCCAAAATGTGTTTCCTCATGAGTCAATTATTTCTTAATTGGAGGCTGCGCATAAAGCCTGCATGATAGAGGGGTAACACAACTGTACATGGGTTGTTCTAGGAAGCCTCTGAGGTCATTTATACTACTCCAATTTGGGGATTACAGGCATATCTCATCTTTTATTGCATTTCCCTTTATTATGTTTTACAGAAAGATACTACATTTTTTGCAAATTTAAAATGCCTTTCAACTCTGCATCAAGCAAATCTATCAGTGCTGCTTTTTTTAAAACAGCATTTGTTCACTTTATATCTCTCTGTCACATTTTGTCAATTCTTGTACTGTCACACTTTCAAATTATTATATAGAGATATTCGATATAATGTATCTATTATGGTGATTTGTGATTGTGATCAGTGATCTTTGATGTGTCTCTTGTAATTGTTTTGGTGCCCCATGAATCAAGTTTATATAAGATGGTAAACTTAAACAATAAATGTTGAGTGTGATTTGACTGTTCCCTCACCTAGTTATCCTCCCATATTCTCTGAGACACAACAATATTGAAATTAGGTCAATTAATAACTTTACAATGCCCTCTAAGTGTTCAAATGAAGAGTCAATCAATACAACAAATTTCATTTTTGTCTAACTTTAAGAAATTGCCATAGCTACTTCAACCTTTAGCAATCACCAACCTCATCAGTGAGCAGTCATCAACATCAAAGCAAGACCCTCCACCAGCAAGAGGATTATGATGTGCTGAAGGCTCAGATGATAGCATTTTAAGCAACAAATTGTTTTTAAGGTATGTACATTTTTAGACATAATATTACATAATAGACTATGGTATCATATAAATATAACTTTAATATGTACTGGGAAGCAAAAGAATTCATGTGATTTATTTTATTGCGGTGGTCTGGAATTGAACCTGCAAAGTCATCAAAGTATACCTCTATGTTCTCTTGATTCTTGTGCACTGGGTTGGAGAAAGTTCATTAGTACAACCTGGATAAATTGCTTTCCCCATAGCCCAGTCAATATAAGAGACATAGGGGTAAAAACAGAGACAATGATATGTTGATATTTTAAACAAAATGCAAAGAAGTGTCTCCATCTTGTTACTCTTTTCCAAAGGGTAAATCAATTCTGCGTGATGGAATGAGAGGACAGTTTACTACGAGCTAGTTCTAGATTTACTGTGCTACCTGCAATTCTTTCAAAAAATCATCACATTCTAAAAAAAATTAATTGACTCAGAAGAATTCTGAGGAGTGTGACACTTGGTATCAGAAATGACACAGCTCTGGAGGAAGACCCAGAGCTTGACAGGAGATCACTCTTTGTCTTTTCCTTTGTGGCTCTACCATAGCAAAGTGACAGAAGATGATTAATAAGTAAATATAACCCATTCTAAATCTACTCATTCATTCTTTTTCTTTCTTGTCATCATTTATAATATCTTGCAATGAAGGAATTTGCCCAGTAAAGTAATCAACAGGAGAGTAAGACAAGGCTTAGAGAATCAAATAGCCTTCTATAGTATGACTCTCCTATGAGAGAAGAGAGACAGGTATGAATTAAAATGATAAGTAGTCCTGCTTTTGGAGTTATGCTTCAAAGAGGAATAGGAAGAGGTGATTCTAGCTGAGAAACCAACTCAGTAGAATTGTTAAAGCCAGACAAAATCTACATAAAGACCATGAAAAACAACACTGTAGTGTTTCAAAATTTCTTATAACTATTAATCCTTGTGTTTGGGTATTGAGAAATTAAAATTCCCTAAATAAATTATTCTGTTTTTCCATAACATTTTATTTTTAAGCAAGAATGAATGGCCACAATACTATTATTTTTTGTTGTTGAGTTGTTTTCCATCATGGCCTACACTTTATGATCCCATTTAGGTTATTTTTTGGCAAATATACTGGAATGAGTTGTCCAGAACATTTTACAGATGAGGAGACAGAGGTTAAGTGACTTGCCCAGGTTCATACACCTAGTAAGTGTCTGCGATCAGATTTAAACTCATGATCTGTCTTCCTGACTGTAGCTCCACCACTCTATCCACTGCACCACATAGATACTGAGACATAATATTATAGTGAAACCCTTTTATGTAATAGGGTGATAACAAAAAGTTTTCTTATAATTGTGAATATTGCATTATTGTTACAGGGACATAAAGTACAAAGGTCAAAATTCTCCACCCTTAGGTCACATTGTCTTAATCTCTCAGTGAAAAAGTGTTCTTTCTTCTTGATTGAGATTAGTTTCCAATCACCTTTATCTCAATCATCCTTAAGGAGTAAAAGGTACAGAGTACAAAGTTCTCCCACCCTTAAGCCACAATAAATTATAATCTTCTCATTCAGCACTAAGTACCCAAGGATAGGTCTTTTCATCTTGACCCAAGGCTGGCTCCCAGATTCCATGGTTCCTCTTCCATGGGTCCAGCTCTTGCCTGAATCTACCCAACTGTCACCTGGATTCATGGGCAGGCAGCTCTCAGCAACTCATCCAGTTCTTCATCCAGTTCCCATTCCATATTGAAGCTCACAGGGTCCAGTCCACCTTAAGTCCTTTGCAGTTTCTGTTTCTGCGAAGACAAAGCTTAACAGAGCCAAAACAACATTCATGCACATTGCCAGCACCATCATCAGTTCACTATCTGTCTCTGAAATCAACACAGACCCCCAAACAAGGTCTGAGAACTCAACACAGACCCACAAACAAAGTCTGAGAACAACACAAATTGTCAGTATAGTCCCAGGACCTCTGAAACCCTGCTCCAGGACTTGTGTAAATAGACAACAAGCAAATCCTCTTTCAGGGCTTTTAGTAAGGTCGCAAGGATTCTGGACAAAATATTACAAACACAAATCAACACAGACAGAACAGACAGAATGCCAGGATACCACAAGTTTTCTCATTCTCAACTGTGGCACCACACGTGTTCCCTTCTCATTTCTGCCCTTTATCAGGTTGGGCTTTTATTTATACATGGTCATTAGCTCCTCCCTGTTCTGCCCAACTTTTACATCCTTCCTGTTCCTGCCTTTGGTTAGTCCCTCCCACTGTGGGTTTCACAAGTTCTGTTTCTTAACAAAGACTTGTTATATTCATGGGCAAGGCTCAAAAGAAACTTGAAATGAAACAAGGAGCTAAATCAGTAAATAGCTGAAACAAGATGCCAAATACTTCTTTGCTTGCCATTACAGTGTCTGACCATATTAATATTAATTTTCTTGTAAGTATGATTCATTGTTATCAGTGAGCACTGTAAAGACACTCATCACATGGTAACAATTAAAAGCAAGAGTAACTGATTAGATAACAATCACTTCTCTCCAATGGATTCTTTACCAGGTTCTGTGAAATGTTGAAACCTCAACTGTGGACATTGCATGTCAATGTTTCTTGCTAATAAAGATCCTGAAGTGACTGTTTGCCTATCATTCTCTCAGAATACCAAAACATCTTCCTACACTCTCATCATTTTTATTAAGGTTTGGGCATTCAGAAAAAAAAAAAAAGGTTCACAAAAATTGTGGGAAGGAATTATTTCATGGAAAACTTACTTCTTGATGATTTACCTATATATATGTATATATATATATATATATATATATATATATATATATATATATAGTATATTTGTGAGAGAGTGAGTCTCAAGTTTGTTGGTGGGAGGAAGAGAAACGTTTAAGAGTTACTATTCTTATTATACTATCTCAAGTAATGCTATAGTTTTGGTATGATTATGTCTGCTTTGCATTGAAGAAAACCACACCTACATTGGTCCATTATGAGGTAGCCTTTTTATTATGTGGACCCATAGAGTACCTTAAACCCAAGACAGTAGTTGTTTTCAGGGCATTCAAGCTAGAACTTATGAATTTGAGAAGCAGTCCCAGAATGGGAGCTTGACTTGCATGTGCTAGATGCTCAGTAAATGTTTGCTGAATATATTGAATTGAAATGTATTTGATTATCAGAAATAAACATTTGTTGCATATTCAAATATGTCATTTTAAAATAAAAATCTGGTGTATTTGCTTTGTGATTTTTTCTATGCCTGGAATATATTCCTGGAAAATGCTTTACCTGTAAAATTCCTACATATCATTTAATTTCCATCTAGAGTGTCAGCTCCTCTAGGGAGCTCTCCTGATATGTTCCTTTTGCTAGGACCTCACATAACACTTGGATTTGTAACTTTCTTTGCATTTGTCATGTAATAGTATATTTTATAGGTAACTATATTTTGATGTTTTAATCCCATCTTGAAAGAAAAGTACTTCATCTCAGTTTTGTACCTTCCCAAAGGCCAGCACATAGTATAGATGTTACTCAAAGCATCTTTCTTAATTTGCTGTCAGCATAATACGGTTATGGTGTGCCTATCATGTACAACAGTTTCTCATTTTACTTTTATGGCTCGGATCTGTAGTCTATACCACAAAAAGTAAGTGAGCAAATAGTACTTTACTGAAGCCAATACTCTAATAATAAAAATGCACATTCATATGGTGCTTTAAGGTTTACTGATGTCATTTGACTATGTGACAGAGATGTAAAAGACTGGAGACAATCTAGAGTAATATTGTCAAACTCAAATAGAAATGGATGTCTAAGGGTCAGAGAATTGACTTAGAAAACCACAAATTGTCATTATCTATATTACGTTTTCTTTTTATTTATGTTGTCAGACATTTCCTAATTAAATTACATTCTAATTTGATTGTCACTGCATTGGGAAGTTTATAGCTATGAGACTAGCACCTCTAACCCATAGAACATTTTCAAAACTGTTTAAAACTGACTTGTAGTGCTTGTCAAAACACCTAAAACTACCAAGGAATTAACTCTTAGTGCTTTATGGCTAGTTATCTTAGTAATATTAGAAGCAGCTTTTAAGCATACTTAGCTTAGTAATCTAAAAAGATAAAACATGCGATATGGATCAATAAATCCTTTAATGAAATCTTTCATTTCTCCTATGTACTCATATGTTATGCAAAAAGACTTAAGTGTTTTTAAATCTTATGCAAGAGAATTCTGGATTTGAGAATTTTTTTTTTCCCTAGAAAGAAACCTCAGGGGGTGTATCCATATAAAGATTATTAACAATTTTATTTACAAAAAACTCAAATACTTTGTTTATTGTGAATTTATAAAATGCATTGAAATCTGATTTAGAAAACATGGTTTAAATCCATTTAAATTCATGTACAATGGAGGTAGGTCTTTAGACAATTATATATACTGAAGCCCTCATGGTCTAGTTCACTCAGCTATGTCTTATTAGCAGATGCATATAATTATATTGTCATAGCCATACAGTGGTCTGAGAGAGGTTTCCCTCCCCCATGCCATCTTTCCATATAAAGTTTTCCACAAATTCTCTACCTCCAATGATGATTTTGAAAAAGTTATTTAACATTTCTAGGTCTAATTGTTGTTTTTTTATGTGTAAAATGAGTTAGACTAAATTTCTCTAATGTCCCTTCTTGCTTCAATTCCAATACTCTTATAATAATAATGCCCATTCATATGCAGCTTTAAGTTTTCCAAAACTCTTTTCTCACAACACTATCCCTTTCTGAGTTGGTGTTATTTATTTTTCAATAAAGAAACTGAGTCTCCAATTGGCAAATGGCTTGCATATGTACACATAGCTGATATATTTGGTGACATTCAAACACAAGTCTCTCCATCTGAAAGTTAATGTTCTTACCACTTTTTCTTTATATATTCATTACAGAGATTCTGATGAGGACACTGAAGTAAAAAAAAAAAAAGCCTTTTAGATTTTATACCATTGTTTTTGAAAGCTTAAAAACTTGTACCCAGAGATATACAAGCACACCACTGTGAGAATCCTCTTAGCCTTCCTTTTCTTCCTTGGACTTGTGATGATGATGAAAAAGAGTTATTCTATGTTGGTAAATGAAGCCTGCTTTCACCTATAAGAGAATTACTCCCATTCCCCCCCTCCCTATATTCAATGGATGCCATGCTTTAAAATATCACCTTGAATAAATTATTTTAGTCACAGCCATTGCCTCCTGCAAATAGAATCTTAGAAAGCTATTTCATAAGGTTACACCAAGATGCCAGAGTGATTATAATTAATGGAGCTTCTCTCCACAAACTTCTGACAGAACTAGAAAATGTACCAGACTAAATCCTGATTGAATCTAGAAAAAGATTGTGATTAATTCTTTGTCTAGCTTAGCTCAGAATAGGGAGAAAGAGAGGGAGATCTCTAGACATTAGAGATTGGTTAGGCTAAGGCTATGTGGCACTAAGCATTCTAATGCCCAAGAAAAGGGCTTACTTTTCTCAAGGCCAGAGGAGGTTTCACTTGCATGCCAGAGTACCCTAAGATCCACACTGTGGGTAAAAAGATATACATGATAGTGATGTTAAGGGTAGAGAGCCTCTGGGCCATGTACTAAGATAGGAGAAAATTTTCTGAGGTACCACATCTCACTAGTCAAATTGGCTAATATGATAAAAGAGGAAAATGTTGAATGCTGGAGAGGATGTGGAAAAATTGGAATGCTAATGCATTGTTGGTGGAGTTGTGAGCTGATTCAACCATTCTGGAAAGCAATCCGGAACTATGCCAAAAGGCCTATGAATAATTTCATACCCTTTGATCCAGCAATACCACCTCTAGGGTTGTGTCCTAAAGTTAGATCATAGAAGTGGGAGGAAGATCCAGATGTACAAAAAATATTTATAGCAGATATTTTTGTGGTTGCAAAGAACTGTGAATTAAGGGGATGCCCATCAATTGGGGAATGGCTAAATAAGTTGTGGCCTATGAATGTAATGGAATACTATTAAGAAATGAGGAGCAGATGAACTTCATATTTTCCTGAAGTGGCTTATACAAACTGATGCTGAGTAAGAAGAACAGAACCAGGAGAAACCTGTACACAATTACAGACACAATGTATGTGTGACAAAAAGCTGTGATAGACTGGACTCTTCTCATCAAGGCAGGGTTATAAGACAACTCCAAAAGACTCACGATGGAGAGAGATGTCTACATTCAGAGAAAAAAAAAAACTAGAAAGAACAGATTTTGAATGAAGATTGAAGCAAACTACCTGCTCTCTTTCTTTTTCTTGTTCGGTTTTGTTTTCCTTTTTCCCATTGTTCATTCCATCTGTTACAATCCTTTATAACCTGAATAATGGCTAATGTGAAAGTATTTGCATATCCTATATTTAATTGCATGCCACCATGGTGGAAGGGGGAGAGAAGAGGGAGGGGGAGAACATTTGAAACTCAAGGGATTGTAGAACTAAATCTTGTAAACCAAAAGTAAACAATCACATTAATAAAGACAAAAAAAAAAAAGAAAGGAGAAAATTCAGAAACCAGTAGCAGCAATGACAGCAATGATTTGGTTCAGACCTCAGGAGAAAAGCAGAATTTCATTGCCAATGACTTTCCTAGTCTATAGAAAAAGAAACAGAATGAGGATACCTGACCAAAGGGGAGCCTACAATTCTGCCACAGAAAGTCAACAGAAGTTTCCAGTTATCTGATAGGCACAAGGTCAGAGTGAGCAGATACTTACTCGTGGTTAGACCAAAATCAGGGTCAGGAACTTGCAGGGCTCAAACAAGGGGAAGAAATGACAATAATAAGACTTTACTTCTATCTTTTCTACATTATAATCTATTGGTCCCCTCTATTCCAATATTGACTTTATTCTTCTAATAACTGCTAATATAACATTAATGCCTAGTGGTTTCTCTGTGATGTGGCTTCCTCACCACACGGGAGGTATACCAGCTCTGTTAGATTATAGTAAAAGGTGCAATTTCAGCTTATTTTGCAAGTCTGACACATAGAGTACCCAGCAAGCCTTCAAAAATCATATGGTTGAGGTAGAGTTAAGATGGCAAAGTAGAGTCAACAATCCAGCTGTACTTTCCCAACATTCACCTCCAAGTAACTATAATGTGTCAAATTGAATTCTTGAGTGACATAGCCAACATCATCATCAACAACAACAAAAATTGAGGCCAGGCATTTTCTTAGCCCAAGAAACATAATAGTTTGGCAGGAGAAGTCTGTAGACAAGAGACTGGGGGATAGAAATGGAGCTGAGGGCACAAATAGCAACATCCCACACTTTGGCCTTGGAGGCAACTGTGACAGCATCAGCATCAGCATTGGGAGCTCTCAGCTCAGAGATTGAAAGGGGATTAGAAAACTCATCAGGAAGAGATTACAGAATACCCTTAGCTACCACTAGGCACAGGAATTGGTGCTCTTTGACAACCTTATTGTTCAGTTCTGGGTCAGTGTGGAGAACAATGTTTCTAGTTGGTCATAAGGGAGGAATGGCTCTGTGTTCAGCTCCAGGGTAGAGAGAAGCACTAGAACTTGTAGCTAGCTATACAGGAGCAGGGGACCTGGTTATAATTCCTAGGCTAACAGCAGTGCTTGCTTTTATGGCTATAGGGGAGCAGGGCATGTTTTATGAGTAAAGATTAGAATGTAGCCCAAGACAGCAGTGACCACACCTCTTTCTGAAAGCAACAAAAACTTGTAGATCCCCAGATTTAGCTTTGAAAATACCAGTGTGAAAAAGCCTGAAAGTTGGAACAGTGCCTCCCCATCCCAAAGTGTGCAAAGCCTATCTTTAACATAAAGTTCAAGTCAAAAAATAGGCTAGAAAAAAATATGAGCAAACAACAAAAAAGAAACTGAGCATTAAAATCTACTAGGGTGACAGGGAAAATAAGAAGCAAACTTGGCAGACAATGTCAAAGCAACTATAAGCAAAACCTGAAAGAAGAATGTGAATTCAACAAAAGACCAACAAGAATTCCTAGAACAACTAAATATTTTTCCACATTAAATAAGAGTGGTAGAGGGGGAAAATATATAAAGAAATGAGTGCAAAGGAAGAAAATTATGGAAAGACAATTGGTAGCTTGGCAAAGAGGCATAAAAAAAAACAGAAGAAAATTAAACTTTAAAAAACAGAATTAGCCAAAAGGAAAAAAAGGTACAAAATGTCAATGATGAAATTTACTACATAAAAAATAGAACTGTCATACTGAAAAGAGGTACAAATGCTCACTGAAGAAAATAATTCCATAAAAAGTGTAATTGGGCAAATGAAAGCCAATGACTCCATGAGACATCAATAAGCCATAAAACAAAGTTAATTTTTTTTTTAAATTGTAGAAAATATGAAACCATTGGAAAAACAACTGGTTTGGAAAATAGAACTAGGATACGTTATTTAGGAATTATTGTACTTCCTGAAAGCCATTATCAAAAGAAAGAGCATAGACATCAAATTTCTTTAAATTATCAAGGAAAACTGTCCCAATACCCTACAAGAGGAGAAAATGTAAATTAAAAGAATCCTTTGATTAAGACCTGAAATACATCCCAAAATGAAAACTCTCAAGAATATCAGAAACAAATCTCAAAGTTACCTTATCAAAGAGAAAATATTTCAAATAATCAGAAAGAAACCATTCAAATATCATGGAGCCACAGTCAGGATCACATAAGATTTAGCAGCTTCCATTTGAAAGGAATATAGAGTTTAGAATGTGGTGTTCTGGAAGGTTACAGATCTAAGGATTACAACAACATAAAGAGCAAAATTGAATATAAATTATTCAAGGGAAAAATTTGGATTTATCATTAAATAGAGGACTTTTAAGCATTCCTGAAGAAAAGACGACAAATGGGTAGAAATGGGATGAACTTACTGTTATAGTAAGCATCTTAGTATAAAAAAGAAAATCTAAAGTTAAGGTTATCATTAAAATACATTTTCACCCCCTTAAAAGTATTTTGGAGTTTTACAATATCCCATTTCTCTTAGTTCAATGATGTCTTGGGCTTTAGTTGTTTGTAATGAAGTTTTAATTTGCATAAACAGAAAAAATTACAGAACAGTTATGTTAGTTTATAGAGTTCAACTTTAAAATCAGGTTTTTCGTAATGAGGTTGCCATATTGATATTTTATTTGACCATACCGAATATATTTTGAAATAATATTTTATCAACTTTCTTGGTATTGATGATTTTGTTTTCTATCTGTAGAGCGGTTTACAATCATTGGCAATCATTTTTTGAAGTGAAAAAGATATATATGTTAATAGAAGAGTATGACTAGATTTTAAAGAAAAATACTTTTTTAAAAGAAATTTTTATTTTTTCTTTTTACTGCTTTCACCAGAATATACTGTCATTTTTTCTGATATATACAACATAGTTTACCTCTAAGCTATCAGGCCTAGAAGTGATGTTGGGCCTCTTACCCCAAGATACTTTCTGTTTTGATTCACTGCTTTTATTTAGTCGTGTTTTCAAGCAAAGAACTTACCTTTAATACTATTTAGTTTTTACTTCTTTTGACTATGAAGGGATGTACTTGTATTTAGTAAATCTGCTGCACAGACATCAGTCACATTGAAACTTATATTACAATTGGATTTTTCCTATTTATTTTCATCCAGTATAAAAAGATTTTAAAAAGTAAGTATAAATCATTTTGAATATCAAAATGACTCTTGGAGTATAGGCTAACAAAACTAAATGTTCTCTGGTCATGTTGCTAGAAATAATGATAGGAAAAATATTTTATAAGCCCTGATTAAAGTAACACAACCAATAGCTCAACTCTCAAAAAATAAATTTACCTTTATTTAGTCTTGGATAAAATTGAGTCTTAGGTGGACTGATGGAAAGCTTTAAGGGACCTATTAATAATTAAAATATAATGGCATAGGACTTCCAGGAGCCAAGATGGTGGAATAAGCAGTAAATCACTGTAATTCTCCCATATTCACCTCCAAACAACCATAAAATAGCACCCCCCAAAAAATCCTGGAACACTAGAACTAGCAAAAAGACAGGATAAAATTTCTTTTAGCCCAAGAAACTTGGAAGATGGGCAAGAAAGGTCCATCTCAATCAGGTAAAAGGATAGGAAGCAGAGCAGCAGCAAGCCCCACCTAAGCAAACCAATGGGAGATCCTTAACAGCAGTGTGGTGGAGCATGTAAACATCAACATCAGATTCCCCCCATATGCCTTAGTATAGTCAGGGGAACTGACAGACTCCAATTCCAAGAAGCAATAGGAGCTTCGACACAGCTCAGGACAAGCAGGCTTCCTCAAGCATGGCCATAAAGTAGGCCAAATCTCTATATGCTTCAGTGTAGCTTTGGGGGAACCCAGAAACATCCCACCATACCTCAGGACACACCAGACACCACCACTAGTACCCAAGTTCACCTCAAAGGAAGCTACCAGACCCCAATGACATCCAGCAATGCCAGCTCTGCCATGCCCCACACCCTTAGGGGAACTCCAGATACATGCATAGCTGAGGCAACATCAGTGCAACATCAGGTACGCAGCTAGGGAAACCAAGATACAAACTCAGAAGAGGACAACAATGTCATAACATCTATTTGAAGAGCCCTAAAGAAAAATGGAAAGTGGTCTCAAGCCCAGAAAGCACAGAAGAGCTGAAAAAGAAGCTTAAAAATCAGATCAGAGAGGTATAAGAAAAAAAATGAGAAAAGAAATGAGAATGATGCAAGAAAAGGGAAACAACTTTAAAAGTAGAATTGGCCAAATGGAAAAGAAGATACAAGCATCCAATGAAGAAAAAAATTCCTTAAAGAGTACAATTGGGCAAGTTGAAAAGATAATAAAAATGCTAATTGAGGAAAACAACACATGAAAAGTTTGAACTGGGCAAGTGGGAAGCTCATGACTCTATAGGACATCAAGAATCAAACAAATTAAAAAAAATAAAAATGTAAAATATGTCATGGGAAATACAACAAACCTGTAAAACAGATACAGGAGAGACAATGTCAGCATCATAAAACAACCTGTAAGTCATAATCAAAAGAAGACCTTGACAGAGTCTTTCAGGAAATTATCACAGAAAACTGCCCTGATATCCTTGAATCAGAGAGCAAAATAAGTATTGAAAAAATTCACCGATTATCTCAGGAAAAAGATCCTAACATAAAAACTCCAAAGAAAATTCTAGTCAAATTTCAGAACTATCAAGTCAAGGAAAAAAAATACTACAGATGGATAGAAAAGAACAACTCAAAGATTGGCCAATCACAATCAGGGTTACAGTGGAGTCAATAGCTACAACATTAAAGGAATAGAGGCCTTGGAACATGATACTAATGAAGGCAAAGGATTTAGGACTGCAACCAAGAACCACTGATCCGGAAAAGTTTGGAATGATATACTAAGTGGGAAAAAAAAAAAAAACAGTAATTCAATGAAATAGATTTCAAGCTTTCATAAGGAGAAGACCAGAATTAAACCAAAAATTTAATTTCCAAGAGAGGTGAAGAGACCCAAGAGAAGCATACACAGGTAAAAAGGGGGAAAAAAAAATATAAGGGGTTCAATAAAGCAAAACTATTTATATCTCTACATGAGACAATGACACTTGTAATTCTTTAAAATTTCATCATTAGTTAATTAAGTCATCATTAATTAAAATTTATATAGCACAACTAGAAGAAATATATATAGACAGATGATAAGTTTGAGGGAATGACATAAAAAACCTTTAAGGGATAAGAAAGTGAAGTATAAAAGGTGCAGAGAGAAGGGAGAGGTAGAATGAGGTAATTTATTTCACGTGAAGTGGTGCAAAAGACCTATTACAGTGAAGGAGAAAATGAGAGGGTGGGTGACAAGCATCATTTGAGTCTCTCTCTACATCAGTATTGACTCAAAGAGGGAATTACAACCAGCTGAATATAGAAATCTATCTTACCCAATAGGGAAGTAGGAGGGGAAGAGATCAAATAAAGGGGGTGGGTGTGGACTGACAGAAACGAGGTCATATCTGGGGAGGTGGTTGACAGAAGGAAAACATTGGTGAGGAGAAAAAGTGTGAAAGTATAGAGAGGAAAAAAAGGAGAAAAAAATAGAATGAAAGGAAATAGATTGATAGTAATCATAACTCTAATGTGAATGAGATGAAATTTCCCATAAGATAGGAGTGGATAGCACAGTGGATCAAAAACTAGAATCTTAGAATATACTGTATACAAGAAACAGACTTGAAGCAGAGAAGTACACAGAGAGTAAAAGTAAGAGGCACAATCTAACAGAATCTAGTATGCTTCTACTGAAGTAAAAATAGCATAGGTAGCAGAACTGATCTTAGACAAAGTAAAAGCAAAAGTAGACCCAATGAAAAGAAATAAGCAAGAACACTACATCTTGCTAAAAGCTGCCACAGATGTCTCCCACATCTTTAAAAAAATCCTCACTTGATAGCGATCATCTCATGTTTATCTTTACACTTCTGGGTAACCAGATTGAGAAGTCTATCTATAATAGGTGCCTACATTTATTTCTTCTCCCTCTTTTCTTTACTCTCTGTTGTCTGGCTTCTGACCTCGTGATTCAATTCAAACTTCTCTGTAAAGTCACTGAAAATCTGTTAATTGTCCAGTCTAATAGTCTCTTTCTCAGCCCTCATCCTTCTTGACCTACCTGCAGCCTTTGACAATGATATCATCAAGCTTCTCCTCAGTATTCTTAACTCTGTGGGTCTTTTTTTTTTGACACTATTTTCTCCCAGTTCTCCTGCTTATCCTGTACTTCTTTCTCAGTCTCCTTTGCTGGATCTTCTGTCATGTCAGGCCTGCCAACTGTTGATGTCCTCCAGGCAGGGCTCTGTCCTGGGCCATTTTCTCCTTCTGTCTTATTTCACTTAGTGAATTTGATAATCATCTCTTATGAGACAAGATTTTCAAAGCAACTTAAGTAGCTCTAATAAATCTGGTGACCTCCAGTCTCATATCTCCAACTACCTACTGGGAATCTCTAATGGAATGTCCCAGGAATCTCTAATGGAATGTCCCATAGAGTTCCTAAACTCAACATGTACAAAACTGACTTCATTATCATTCCCTTGTATTTCTTCAATTCCTACCTAAAATCCCAGCTTCAAGCAGGAATTTTCCATAATGTTTCTAATTCCAATGTTTCCCTTTGTTTATTATTCCCAATTGAAGCTGTATGTGACTTCTTTGAACATAGTTGTTTGGATTTTATCTCCTCCATTATATCGTGAAATTCTTGAAGTCTGAGATTGTCATTTGTCTTTCTTTATATCCCCAGCACTTAGCACAAAGCCTGACACATAGTAGGCTGTCATGGCCACTCCTCTTGTTGGCCAGCCTTTTGTGACAGCTCCCCTTGCAGACCCAAGGACCGGCCTTGGCTTGCTATCTCAAGAGAGATTGAGTGAAGAGACCAGAGACTCAAAATGCTTCTTGTAGTTTATTCCAACATGGCCACTACCAGTAAGCAAGCAAGCTCCTATATTACTCTGGAGTAAGCATGATTCATGTGTGACTGCCTCGTGCACAGGGAGTAAAGGCCAATGAGGAGACTCCAAACCAGTGATGTCAGCAGCTGTCCAACAAGTGAGCGATTTCTTTCAAAACATCCTTGAGAACAACTACTGCACTGTGAGTCTCAGCCCCCTCTTATCTCTAAGGAATGCACAGAGCTGCATTGGGACTGAGAGGCCCAGAGGCAGCCCTTACATTCCCATGAGAAAGAAGGTGCCTTTTACTCATACTGACCCCTGCAGGAGGCATTTAATAAATGTTGAGAAAAAATGTTTATAAACCTTTCACATGGATATTAGTGTGTTTTCTTTTAATTCACATGCACATGTATATTATTTTAATTCAAAAACAATTGCTAAGCTATTGTAGTAGACAGCACACAGGGCATAAATGAAAGCAGAAAAATCAGTGTCTTCTTAAGAAGTTAATCCAATCACCCTTGGAGCTCACTGTGCTAAAGCTTTTGTATTTCCCTCTAACAACCTATTGCATACTATGTACAGGACAGGGATGGTGAGAAAATTGAGATGTTATTTTATGATATATAATCTTCTTAAATGTGTTTGATATGACATTAAACATATTTGTCAGGTTTTTTCCTAATAATTCTGTAAAAGATTTATTTAAACATGAGCTCTGGTCTTGATTATTGATATTATGAAAGGATGTTAATATTTTATTGTTTGAGGAAAGGGATTAATGGGGCTTACTATTTCAGGAAGATATTGGGCACTTATGATTTTTATCAATTGAATTGCTAATTTATTTAGCGAATTCCAAGTATCAATATTTCATCAAATGAAATTGAATTTGATAAGAAGCAAAGATATTTTAAAAGATCAGATTCATAAAGCTCATTGTGATTTATAAGAATACTGGTATAATTATGGGGTAATTGTATACATCTTTGAAAGTAAAATCAGAAAAAGCACATTTAATATATATCTCTTCTGCATTACAAAATGTCTCTATGATTGTAAATGATTTCGTACAGTATCTGGTAAGTGAGCTAAAGTTCTCTGTTAAAATATAACAAATTTCATAACCAATAGAAAGTTTTAAAGTATAGAGAATATCTTCACATCTAAAAATATATATTTTTTAATTATCAAATTTGTATAATAAAATTATGTTTAACTAGCAAGAAACAATATTTGAGCTTCCCAAACCATAATGAAATTTAGGTATGCTGGTATTCTTTTATGTATTTTTAAAAGTAATTTTCCAATGGAAAGTTTTGTTTAAAAAACTGTATATTTCCATATCTCTGTGAAAGAGAAATAAAAAGTTGTGTTTCTATGAAATTTGTGATGCAGAACGATCTCCACTGTTTTCCAAGTCAACCAACACAAGATATCTAAAAGAAGAAGAAACCTTTAAGAAATGGGGTGGAGGGAGTGGGTATGATGGACTCATTCATTCCCTTACATTTATCAAGAAGCAAAAGGGAGTGTTTTCGATTTTTTTTTCTTTTTTTTAAACAGGCCACAAGAAGAGGATTCTTTGAGTTGAACAGGGCAATGGAAAGACATTGTCACACCAGTTTCACATTGATTCTCAGTCTTCAAGAAAGTCTATAATAGATATTGAGCTCTGTCTCATTAGAGTGTCTCAGATTGAAGCAGCAGTGTTATACTATCTCTGAATATCGCTCCATTCACACAGCACTCTTCCCATCAGTCGACTTTGTTGCCTTTAGAAGGCAATCTTCTATTCTATTCTTTTCATGGGCTTTCTTGTCCATTCATTGTAACAATATCTTATGATTTATCTTACAAATAAGGCGATGCTCTCCTGCACCTGGATCTGCCTCACACATTGCTTTCTTCAGTACAGGAGAACGTAAATTGATTTCCTGCCAAATAGACTAACTCTGCCTGGAAAGGTCAAAAGCATTTGAGGATGGCAGTAGTGTCGTGTGATTTTTCTGAAGAAAAGAATGTTGCTGGGAATGTATTTTTTGTTGTGAAGATTGAATAGGCAAAGCTGTTGTAGCTATCTATTCACATATGACAAGCTCAGAAGCTAGTCTTTTAAATAGTGCAGACTTAGTCTGTAGCCCCTGGGCTAGTGGAAGTTCTAAGAAAGTTTACAGTACCAAAAATTGAGTATTGGGAGGTTTCTCAAACTTATCTGAGTCTAAAAGTGTCTTGGTTCACCAAGGAAACATTTAAATTTCAATCCTTTGTGAGTAATTGTAATGACTGTAGGGATAATAAGGAAACTTACCAGAATGTTAAAATAAGAAAAAGGAGACAGCTTCATAGGTACCTGAAATATGTTTATGATATACAACTATCTTATGATATAATAATGTAATGAAATCATCATTTTTGTACTATTATAAGGTAAGCATCTGCATGACATATTGAACAGCAATATGGCCTCAGAGTCGGAAACATTGTGTTCAATTATGGTCTCTGACATATACACCCTAAGAGACACAGGCCAAGTCACTTATACATTCAATGTCCCCATACTACTGCCAAAGAGTATAAGTGCAAGAGCAAGTAGAAATCTTCGTGGATAGATTACCTTCTACATTGGGAAATACCTAAAATATTCAATTATACCCTCACTTCCCCAATAAGTAATCTTCACACCAAAATTATGCTATGTCTTTCGCCTTTTTAGATGTTGCTTATATTTAATTTTTTTACATACATAATATTTATATATTCTAATGATTTATCTTAATAACTTTACCACTATGTCAAAGACACATATAGAACCCTCTTGTTAAAGTAAAAAAATAATAGAGGAGAATAGAATAATTTTTTAAAACCTGTCTTTTATTTTATTTATTCTGAATATTTTTTTGCTTGCTTCATTTAGATTATTGTGTTCATTATGTTAAATGTTCCCTTACTTCACTTCAATATACATTAGTTTATATAAGTGTAGGACTTGCCTACCATTGACAATCTTTATCTTCTTCCCTGAAATAGGGACAGCCCACTTGTTCAACCTGCCCTGAGTCTGACAATTTGAGATGCCTCTCTAAAGGTGTTAATACATGGTTACAACACAATTTCAGTGTCTTAATGGGGTAATATTCCTTTGGGTAGGGCACAAATCTCTTACTCAAAGTTTTAGTTTCTGAATCACCCACTGGTGAATTTCTCCATAAAAAACATTCAAGATAAAATTAACTCTTAATCATAAAACATTTACTTACAGAATTCCAAGTGATGACAATCAAAACATAAAAGTCTACCTAGATCATTTTTTTCCACTGGCGTGTACAAAGTCTCTCAATGACAGTGATCACAAACTTATAGAAACCTAGTTATGATGCACATAAGTAGAGAAACCCATGTGACCAGAAGAACAACAATTTTGAATTGAGGTTTCAATATCCTTAGCCTCTTTACTGAAGAGTTTGCAGTATGTGCTATCTACAGTATAGAACCACTCTTCTGGGTTTTGCTTTGGTCTCCAAATGGACAGAGCTGCTTCATTTCTATTCTCAGGCCACTGTAGCAATGGGAGGTAGTTTCATCAAATAACAGCCTTATTTTGGGGATCTAAAGAGCTTCTTAGTTTTACTCTCTGGTCTGGACATTGAGATAACATTACAGTCTTTCAAAGGAAACCAATTCACTTAAGCCTAGAATCTACAAA
>CM053592.1:65998024-66020619 GCA_028646515.1 Pseudochirops corinnae | reverse complement strand
TCTATATTTCTTATGTAGAGAGCCTGTTCCATTTTGTGATTAATAACTATATCAGCATATTTATAGTTACTGTAGGCATTGTGAATACTGCATTGCTGATACAATAACACAACTTGTTTAGCCATTCCCCTACTGAAGGGCATCCCCTCGATTTCCAATTCTTGGCCACAAGAAAAAGAACTGCTATAAATATTTTTGTACCTGTAAGTGCTTTTCCCTTTTTATGATCTGTTTGGGAAGCAGACCTTAAAGTGGTATTGCTATATCAAAAGTTATGCACAGTTTTATAGCACTTTGGAAATAGTTCTAAATTTCTCTCTAGAAGAGTTGTATTAATTCACACTTCCACCAAAAATGCATTAGTGCTACAACTTTCCCACATCTTCAACATTTATCATTTTCCTGCTTTTGTCACTTTAGCCCATCTGGTAGATGTGATGTGGTACCTCAGGGTTGTTTTGATTTGCATTTCACTAATCAATAGTGATTTAGAGCATTTTTTATATGACTATAAATAGCTTTAATTTGTTCATCTGAGAACTACCTTTTCATATCTTTTGCCCATTCAACAATTGGGGAATTACCTGTATTCTTATAAATTTGACCGAGTTCTTTATATATTTTAGAAATTAGGTCTTTTTCAGAGACACTGGCAGTAAAAATTATTTGTAAGCTTTCTGTTTCCCTTCTAATCTTGGTTGCATTGCTTTGTTTGTGCAGAAACTTTTTAATTTAATGTAATCAAAATTATCCATTTTGCATTTTGTAATGTTCTTTATCTCTTCTTTCATCCCAAATTCTTCCCTTCTCCATAGATATGATGGGTAAATTATTCTTTCTTCTCCTAATTTACTTATAGCATCACCCTGTATGTCTAAATTGCATATACATTTTGATCTTATCTTGGTATATGGAATAATATTCTTGGTCTATGCCTACTTTCTACCATACTATTTTCCTGTTTGCCCAATAGTTTTTGTCAAACTGTGAGTTGTTATCCCAGAAACTGCAATATTTGGATTTATCAAACAGTAGATTACTATAGCCATTGGCTACTTGTATCAACAATGCAATATTCACAATGCCTACAGTAATTATAAATATGCTGTTATGGTTATTAATCACAAAATGTAACAGGCTCTCTACATGGGGGATATAGCTAGAACATTTATTCAAATACCAGAAAGCTGAGTCCCAAAACCAGAAAGTCAAAGCCATCACAGTAGTTATGGAGTTGGTACACTTAGTTAATATAGTAAACACCCACATTCTCAAGCCTTCAAAACAGAACAGTCTACCTCATTCAAAGATACTCCTCTCCTCACTCACGGCAACTGCTCAGCATCCACATAGCTTGCTCCCCGCAGCATCAGCCCCCACAATTCCTGTCCCTGGCAGTCCTCAGCAGGATTCCTTAGCAGAAATCCTGGCTGGCTCGAAAAAAGGAGTTCCTGCCACAGCAGCTGCTTCAAGTCACCATGCCGATTCTAGGTTGGTGCTGGCTTCCTCTTGCCCCATCCCCTTCCTGCTATGTCAGCAAATTCAAGGGGCATAGAAGATCTTCAAATCCCATAACTATTACACTACTTTGTCTTGTGTACCTAATCTATTCCACTGATCCACCACTCTATTCCTTAGCCAGCACCAAGTAGCTTAGATGATTGTTGCTTTATAATACAATTACTCCTCTAACTTGTTAAAAGTAAAGATCAAAAGTAATGCATATTGTAGATAAAATAGTAAAACATAAAAATAAAAGCTATAACAAACATATGACTAAGAATAATCAAATAGTCCCATAAAGGTACTTCAATTGTAAGAAAAAAGTGGTTCCTGTATTTTTATAGTCCTGTGTGATTAGACACTACATATACTTGTGAAATTAGAATTATATTTTGAATTCAGAGAGCTAATCATATCTCACTAATTTCATTATAATATACATGGTAACATTAGTTCAATATGTAACTATGCAGTCTTACATAATTGTGGTTTATAAGTACTAATGCTATAACTCTCATAATGAATTTATAAAAATGAATGCTTCATATGACATCTTAATATGACATAATGTGAAATTATCCCTAGCATTTGGTTTATGTGGTTTTTAAGATTTTATTTTACAAGATTTTCTTGCCTGGAAGTAATATTTAGATTTAGAGCTCCTTCATCATTTAACCAGCACGAATTGAACTGTATCATTCTTTTGGCTTTAGCAAGCTGTTTATTAATGGTTCAGGCTGTTAAATTATGTATTGGTTCATCCCACTTTGTCATTGTTATTTATTTAAAACAGTCCTTTTGTTTTCATACAGATTTCCACGTGTCTATGGGCAGAGGTGGTAAAAGAAAAAACCCTGATTGACAAAAACAGAGAGAACACAGCATCCATGTTATGTTTTGAGAATTTAGAACAATAATGAAGTGGTGCTTTGAAGAAAGATAGTGACAGTTGCCAGCCAGAGAGAGCTTTTGGTTTAAAAACACAGACACACACACACACACACACATTTATACATGTTGTGTGCCTTCACACTAAGAACAACCCTATAAGGTAGGAGCTAGGAACTATTCTTATCCCAGTCCAATCTAATGCAATAAAAATTTGTTAAACTCCTACTATGTGCCAGACACTGCATTAATCTCTGAGGATAATATAAAAGAAAGACAGCCCCTTCCCTCAAGGAGTTTACAATAAAAAGAGACAATACCCAAAAGGAGGCAGGAAAGGTGGTGACAGGGACAAAGATATTAGGACACCAACAGGTACCTGGAGAAGGGACATGTTTTCTGTGGAGTCAAAACCAGATAGAGCATCAAATGCAAAGTCGAGTTATCTGAGAATCTGATTTCTGCCCTCCATAAATGAAAACACTGAGCAGAGTTTGGCACTCCATCTTCCTGTCCCACAGTCAGAGAGGAGAGGAGTCTGAGGGAAGTGGCTTCAATCAAGGCCTGAATTAGCAGCATAGCGATGAATTTAAAAGTAATGAGCTTACCCAACAAGGAGCACCTTGTTCTAAGCAACTGAAACCAGGCAAAGCAGCAGAAGAAAAACAGAGTTTACAAATTTACAAATGAGAAAACTGAGAAACGGAGGTTGCCTTGCTCAGATCACACAGTTGATATTCAATGAATGATTCCATCCTCCATCTGTGCTGACTGCAAGTTCAACACCCTGTCAATATTGCCTTTCGAGGATCATAGATTTTGAACTGGAAGGAACTTCAGAGGTGATCTAGTCCAAATTCAACATTTTACAGATGAAGAAACAGAGGCTTAGAGAGACTATATTGCTTGCTCAGGGTCACTGAGCCAGCGAATTGAAGAGACTGAATTCAAACCCAAGTCACTTTACTAAGTAAGTATTCTGGGAACTTTATCTTATACTATCAAGATGCATTGTACCTATTTGCAAACAAACAAAAGAAGCTGAGGCTATTGAGTTAAAACTCAAGAAATTCTTTTAAATATACAATAATATAACAAGGCTGTCCAAAAATTAAAAAGAGAGAGAATAAATCCTGAATATAACCAAGTCCGAAAAATGTGTCTATTCTAAGGCAGGTGCAATGAATTCATTTCATCTCAGTTTGATTTAGTGTCATCACATGAGGCAGTGGAAATACAAACAGCAAAAAGGAAGGCAGTGCTTGATCCTTAAGACAATGTTCCGAGTTCAAAATCTGTTCAAATGCACCCTCAGAAATTCACTAGTTTTGTGGCACTGGGCAAGTTGCTTAATATCTTTCTGTCTTGGTTTTATTATCTGCAATATGGGGACAATAATGACCCCCACCTCCTAGAATTATTATGAGGATGGTGAAATGACATGTGTATAGTACTTCATATAATGTAAATTGCTATATAAAAGTACTTGTTTAAAATTTGAAAACTCACTTAATTGCCAGCTTTTTCTTTTTCTGGTTGTGCTGCACTCATGTAGATATTACTTATTTGTTTGGAGTCCAAAATGCATTAATTTCATTAATTTTTTCTTCATAATAAATGGAAGTTTTCATTCAATACTTTGCTCCATTATTGCTCTTGTTCACTCATATTTGTATTGTTACTGGGAGATTTTTCTGTTTATTATTAGATATTTACTATCCCTATTTCCTACTCTTTGAGGACGGGGGTTAGATTTTATTTACCTTTGTATTTACCCTACTGCCTTTATGATGCTTTTCATATATAATATGGAGTACATCCTTGATAAATGCTCTAAAATGAATGAATACTGAAATCATGGATTGTATGGAAGTAACCTCAAAGGACATTGAGTCAAAACTGTACCTGAAAAAAAATGCCCTACAAGTGACAATCTAATTTTTCTTTGATGATATCCAATGAGGATAAAACCATTACCTCCTTAAGTCACCTTTTCTACTTTTGGAGAGCTTTAATTTAAAGAAAGTTATTCCTTAAAGAAAGCCTATATGTTCTTTTCAACTACCATCTTTTGCTCCTAGCTCTGCCTCTGTGGAGTTTAGCAGAGGTAGAAAGCACGTTATAATTTTGAAGCACAGAACTGAAAAGTTAGAAAGGACCTTGACATCCGTCTATTCTAACTCAAATGCAAAATAATATGCAAAAGTGATATTCTCAAGTGGTTTGCCCTATTTCAAAGGGTATATATAATTAATTCAATTAAAACAATCAAAGCTGGTGTGTGTGAAGACAGTCCATTTGAGGCCAATAGGACAAACTATTAAGTAGTGTTTTCTTGTTGTTGCTTTTCAACGTCTGATGAGTGTGTTTTACTCCTCTTGGACATGAATGTTGACCCTTCTTTTTCTAGGAGCTTGGAAATAGAGGTTGGAATTACATCTTCAAGAATTTGTAGGTATTGAAGTTAAGCTGATGAGTTATGAGTTTTATTATAAAAATTTCTTTATAGATCCAGAGATACACTGGAGCTCATACCAGTTTCCCAAAACTATTGTTAAACTTTTAATGTGACCATTTACACTGCAATTCAGAGCTTGATTTTGGTGGTTGTTGTTGTTCTTGTTGATTGACTAATTTAAGCAACTACGGGAGAAAATCTTAATAGAATAGAGAGAATTTAAAAGTTTGTTATAAATACTTTTCTTTTTCCAGAGAGTTAGTTATTAAACATTCACTGGATATATTGCTTCCAACATAGAAAAAAGTGTCCTAAGATCATTTTCTCCTTTTATCTCATGTATTCAGGGGAGGCAAAAAAATCTCTCCACCCTAAACAGCCTCTTGTCCAAAGCTGAGACCAAAACAAGGTCTGACCCAAACACACTTTTCTTTAGCTAAAATGCAGTTCTCTTTGAGACACACACTGGAGTTGTCTTCCATAAACTCTCCCATCTCTTGACCTGATCCTTGGATGTATTTCAGTGGCTTATAGAAAGTAATGAAATAATAACTAATGAATCATGTTGACAGGTGGAAAGGTTGTATTGAGATTTACAATGTTATTTGGTTATGACAAATTCTTTCCTGAATTGTTTGTAATTCAGTTTCTTAGATTGAATGTCAAGCTGCTGAGATTATCAAGTCAAAGATAATTTCAAGGAGGAAAAATCTTTCCAGGAAACATTAATTTCATTACAAGGGATTTCAAACCCGTTAAATAATTCTTTTCAAAGGTGAAAACAACTGAAAGTTACATTATTTAGAAGATTTTTTCTTGCTTGGTATTGTTCAAAGAATAAAATCTTCACAGAACTTCAAGCAAATGAATTTTAGTATGTCGTGTGAATGATATCAAGAAAAGGAAACTGAAAAGTTTGGTTCATAAATAGTTCATTGATTGTTATGCTTATTGAATAATTGTGACACCATTTTGATAAATAAATGAACTTTGTAACTGAACTTCAAATCTTTTCATAGAATTTTGGAGCTGGAAGAGACCATATATTCCAATTGCTTTTTTTTTTTTTCTAATTGAGAAAACTGAGAATCTGTGAAATGTAGTTAGTCTCCCAAGATAATAGGTCTTGATAATGCCAAAATCAGTTCTAGAACCTTGGTCTCTGCTTTTGCCCAAGAGTCTTTCCTACTACATTGTAAGTCTTAAAGATTCTTCTCAACCTAGAAGGCAGAGGGGTATTGTGATAGGTTCCTCTACTTAGCACTAAGATCTGGATTTGAAACTTTCCTGATGTACACATTAGCTGTATGATCGTGAAAAATCACTTAATATCTTTTAATATCAGCCTAAATTTCCTGGTCTCTAAAATAGGGATAATGATAGCCCTACCTGATAAGTTGTGAGACAATATGTGAAGTAAATGGTATACCTTAAAATGCTATAAACATTGCAACAACCCTTATAAACTTGGCTAGTGGGTAAAGCATGTGTGTGTAATAAAAAATATAGAAGTTTTCAGGAACTGTGGAATTCAGGCAGGAAGAAGGTATAGTTAAGCATAGTTTATCATCTGCAGTATCTCTATCCATGGATTTTAGGGCTCAGACTTTGTCAGATGGAGGTAATTACAATCTAACTATATATGTTTCAGTTAGTCACTAAGCACCTTTAATCAAAGTAATAGAAGGTATTAGAGGATTATGCCTCCATACCATAACAATAGATTTTAAAAAATCTTACTTGACCAGAAGATGCTCACCTACAGGGGGAGGGCCTAATCCTACAGCCACAATCACAGACCAACAGACACCTTTGCTAATAGGGAGAGTATGCCTGGGAAATGGCAAGACAAACTTTTAAAGGAATTAAGGAATTTAAAGAAATTACATAGCCAGGGTGTGCCATCACAGCTAAAATTTGTAATTCTGTTAAATTCATTTCAGAACACTGACTAAATTATTTGCAAGGTACTATGTTAAACTGCCAGGGGAAGGGGGGAGGGGTAGTTGAGAATTTAGACAGTTCTCTTTCAGTATCCAGTGCAATTAAATCCCATATGCACATATTAAGCACCTACCATATCCAAAGCATCATCCTAGCTGCTGGTAATACAAATACAGAAGGAAAAAAAAAATAGACTCTGACCTCAAGAAAACTACATTCCCCTAAGGAGATTTAACATATTGAATTTTATATGCATATTTACATGTGCATTTAAATGGATCAAGAAATGCAATCAAATTTGACAAAAAGCGAGGACCAAGAAGGATGAGCAAAAAGCCTTCACATAATTGGTGGCAGTGAAGGTTGTTCAACAAAGTTTCTATTATCCATTCTATAAGCATTTATTAGGTATCAACTACGTGTGTAATACTAGAAGAACTAGTATTAGGAGAAAATATAAAATCCCAATAATCACTCTGAAAAAAATTACACACAAGCAAGCTCTATTTCTTTAGAAATTTTTTTGCTGAACACTATTAAGATTCTTAAATGTGCAATTTAAAATGAGCTGAACACTAGCATTTCCAGGAGAAAAAGTCAATCCTCTTTGGGAAAGCAAACTGTCCCCTTTAAGAGTTAATGTGAAAACTGTTTTGCCCTTCCATCTTGTTATCCTTGCTGCATTATTATCTTGGACCCCAGGAGGTTTTCCCATTATCTGGGATGGTCCCTCTTTTTAGTCATGCCATAGGAGCTGGATAATTTCTCACATGCTAAAAAATCCGCATTAGGGAAACGACTTCAATCTTTTGTGGTGCATTTTACAAATTCTATTTTGCCTCTTTAATATCTTGGAGCACCCTACAGCTCTTTTCAGTTCCCTAACCTCCCCTTACATTTTACAGTGAACTGGAGTATAAAACTCTTCCCAGTTGGAAGTCCATTTCACAATTCTCATTTAAAAATACTTTTTCCTACTCCTTGTTTTGATTTATTTTAAGTCACCTATGTATCAAATGACAAATCAGTGGGTTACTGACCTTTCAAAATCCCACAGATCTCAGTTAAACCTATGGGGAGCCAAGCTAAACTACTGCTCATTTTATAATAAGGGCTTAAGAGTTCTGCAAGGGAACAGTTTGTGAGTGTGAGGGGAAACAGTTCAGTCCCAAAATCAATAACTCTGATGCCTTATGCCTAACCATGACATTTGGTCTTTGACCCAGATTCCTGTAATTCTGAGATATTCATCTAAATTTTCATTTTCTTAGAGAACCTTAAATGATACTAACAATTGAAGATAGAATTCATGAATATAAAAGCCAAAAAGAAATCAACTGGTGTTTAGAAATGAAATAACATGTTCAAAGTACTTTGAACACTTTAAAAGTGTTGTATAAATACGACCTAGTATTCCTCTTTAAAAGATCATACTCAAATATCTGACTTGGACGTGAGCATGGCAATGAATCTATGCTAACCCCATAGACCCTTTCTAAAAAGAGTAAACCAGAGATCGGACCCACTACTGAAAGGAGAAGAAGGGGTACAAGTCAGGGGTGAGGAATGACAATTTACAACTCAGTCTACCTTTGCACGATAGAAAGCATCCCAAAGGTACATCTATGCCCAGGAATTATGACCAGTGCCTTCCTGCAATATGCTCCAGTTAATTTAATATCACTAACTTTATCTACACTGAGGACAAGTTCTTTTTTTGTTTTGTTTTGTTTTGTTTTTCACTAATTTTTGCCAGCCTGTTTTTGGCTTTGAAGTTTTTGTTAAAGTCAGGTTCTGTTAACCTTAGGGCTTGGAAGACCCTATTCCAAGCTCCTTCCCATGCTACTATATTCAGAGCTACCAAAGTCCACCCTCTAGTCTTGATCCAAGAAAGTCACCTGCTCTCCAAGCAGCCATGAACACTAGTCCTCTTCTTGGCCTTGGAACCGCAACCATGTAACCACCATTACAACTCTGCTCTCTCCTGCAGCCCTAAGAGCTAATACACCTTTCAGCCTTAGAACTTTCACCACAACCTCTGCAGTATCTTAATCTCCTGGTTTAATTCCTTCACTACCTTCTACATCATCTATGTGCTCTGTCTAACTTGCATTGTCTAACTGGAATCCTTCTCTAAATCTTGATCTAGCCCTTAAACCAGGAATTCTCCTTCCTTTCCATCTTCCTTTTTCAGAGTTGTAGGGTGACTGACAGACTCTTCGTCATCTTTTCTGAGCTATGGATGTGTGGTTATTACATCTTATAAAGGTTATAGATGTCATTGAATAAAAGGGATAGATAGATAAATAGGTAGATAGATAGATAGATAAATAGATAGATAGATGATACATAGATGATACATAGATAGATGCATAGATAGAAAAGAAGTATTATATATCACAGAATGATTAGTATTTTTCCCTACCATGATCCCTCATACCCAACTCTCAATATACTGTCTTCAAACAGAAAAGGACTTAAACCATATATTGTGACCGTACAAGACACATTTAAAAAAAAAAATCAGTGTTTAAAACTCTGTGAGTGTGTGTGTGTCTGTGTGTGTGCGTGACCTCTACAACAGCAGCACTGTCCTTCACCATCAGGTGAATCTGGCAAAATAATATTGAAACAGACAGACAAAATACCGGCATCACAGCCATGCCTCCTCAGTCATTGGCAGTTCCTGATGGCAGTTCTCAAAGTCCTGGGCAGCTCCCATGGGCTTTCAGCTGTCTTTCTCTCAGCAACACAGGCTCCATGATACTGAATACTGCTCTCCCAAAGTTCTTCTGGCCTTCTCTAGGCTTGGGCCTCTCTCCCAATTCACGGTTCCTCCCAGTTTAGCCCTCTTTTTTCACATCAACAAGTCCATCCCACAAGTGGGATTCACAAGCTCTGCGTTTTAACACTCAACCCAAAACCCAAGCCAATACAGGGGCATCCCCAAATTGTATTACCAATACATTCCACCCCTCCAGCATCCTTGGCCTTACAATCTCAACCTAAATGGCCATGGATCCTGGAACAAATAGAGGCACTATACTTTGTAATCCTGCCCAACTATGCCACAATGTAATGTAATAAAGGATAAATAATATCCTTTGTAATGTAATAAAACTGGTTAAACCACCTCAAGAATTGTGTTTAGTTCATGTTTTAGGAAGAACTTTGATAAGCTTTGGACCATCCATAGTAGCAATGCCAAGACTATGGAGGGGCTCCACTTTATGTCATATGAAGAAACTATGGATGTTTAGCAAGCATTTGCCACAGTGTCTGTTACATAGTAAGTACTTAATAAATGTTTGGTTCCTGACTGACTGGAGAACTACAGATTTAGAAGCATGATAGCTCCTATGAAATATTTGAAGCACAGGCATATGAGAAAAGTAGAAGACTCATTCAGTTTAACCCAGAGGACAAAAATAGGAGGAATAAAAGATACAAAGGTGCAGATTTAGGAAAGAAGCACTGCCTAATTGTTAGAACTGATAAACCTTGGAGGGCAAAAGGTGATGGTAGAGAATGCAATGAATATGAATGAGATAAATATCTAAGTATTTATAATTTAATAAGATTTGTCTTAATCTTTTGACTTGTCTAGGGTGACATATAAGTCTACATCTGTAAAAAAATAACTATATAAATTCTCAGGTTTGTGTTAAAATTGTATCTTGTTTTAGTCTTCCTGACCATTGCTCACCCCCATACCATTCCAGTTAGTGCAGTAAGTTTAGAAATAGCCAGTATAAAGGGGTAATAGTCCGAACTAAGACTGAAAAATTAGAAGTCACATACAAACTATTCCACAGATCAAATGAACATAATTTACAAATTGTATCATAAATTAAGCAAAATTCACATCCTGGTAATGTGTACTGAATCAAGGGAAGCCATTTGGGCATTGCTGTCAAGCTTTCTGGTCCTATGATATGTAAATTCCAGACAAAATCCAGATCTCCATAGCTCCAGACCAGTAGAACATCAAAAAGCTTCTGATAATTTTTGAGATGACAACTTTGAAGTTTTACCAGTAATTTTGAGAGGATTTGGATATGTTAATGAGCAAACTCCAAGATGGCACAGATAGGAGAGTATAAGCCCTGTAAAAATAAAACTTAACATTCCTGTCCCCTAAGCACTTTTCCATCTCCATCAGATTCATCATGCCTAGTATTCCCAACTCTCATGCATGTTGCATAAGTGACACTTCTGCCTCCCCGCATCCCTGTCCTCTTCTTCATATTACCTCCTTTTACTATCCCATACCCCCATGCTTGAACTGTACTGTCTGTCTCTGTATCCTTTTCCACTTTTTGTCACTCATCTCTGTACCCTCTGTGCCATATTAAAGTGATTGCCTTTCTATGTCCTGTTGCCAGTCCTGGTTTTCTCTGTAAGCACCCAAAGAACCAGGCATGCCTGTCCCCATTTCATAATTTTGCAACTTCATAAACTAATTATCAATTATAGATGCAAAGTTGTATGGTTCTATGGAGTGTTTTCCCCAAAGGTTCACATGGGTGGATAGTCACAAATTCAGAAGTACAACTGTCTCCTGGCTCCCGATCCAATATACTGTGTATTAAATCATTCTGTATCCCTTAGTCATCTTTGTCATTTCATATTCAAAATTCAGATGGGGTCTAATTCCCTACTAGACTTTGAACTCCCCATTAGCTTGTCAGTTCTTTGAGAGCTGGAGCTCTATTTTGCCTTTCTTTGTATCCCTTTGCACTTAACGCGGTGTCTGGCAAGTATTAACTACTTAGTAAATGTATATTGAGAATTGGCATTTATTGTATACAAAATCCTATGAAAAGTATTGAGAATAGAATTACTAAATGGAAAACATCCTCAGGGAACATATCCTTTTGGGTATGTCCAGGGTATTAACAGTTAACTCTAAACTTCATTTAAGGAGAGAAACTGCTAACAAGTAAGGGATTATAAAGAAAGGTCTTTGCTAGGAAGTGGTCTGTGAGTTAACATTTGAAGAAAGCTGGGGATTCCAAGAACTTTAGGTAAAAAGGGAGGAAATTTCAGGCATAGGGGATAGCCTAGTAAAAGACTTGGAGGTGAGAGGTGGAATAAGAAGCTCCATGAATAGCTAGTAGTCCTGTTTGGCTGGAAAGTTGATTTGACAAAGATCAGTCTTTTCTATAGGCACAATTCACAATTATGAAGTGACTGGCTAAATTTTTTTCTCAGAGAACAAACCTTAAATTGTCTTTGCTTTGGAGCTCCTAGATTGGACAACAATAGGTCCCTGCCCCCTAGCTCAGAATGAATGTAAATAGTAACTATTTCTCTTTTGGCCAGCAACCCTGAGTATCTTCTCCTCTCAGTCTGATTTCTTTTTCTTTTTCTTTTTTTTTTTTTTGATGGAAGGGGCCATCCCTGGACTCACTGCTTAAAGAGTCCTATTCCCTTAAAGGGCTTTACCTCACTCAAAGTGAGAAACTAAAAAAGACCTTAGCTTAAAAGGGCCAGGGGCTCCCATTGCATCCTGGGCCATCTCCAGTTGTCCTGATGAATATCTGGCCACTGGATCCAGAAGAGTCTGGAGGAGAAAGCGAGGCTGGAGACCTTGCAAGCCCTCCCTCACTCAAATCAAAGTCAACTGCAAGTCATGTCATCATCTCCCTGATATCATGGTCCTCACTGATAATGAAGGAAGAACAAAACAACGACAACAACAATCAAGTAGCTGTGTAAAACTCATGAAATTAGTGTGAGGACTGGAGTGTCAGTTTCATTCTTATGCTCCTTGCATTCTTTGATTCTTCAATAGCCAAAAATATAGACTGTCTTATAAAAGTCTATAATTCAAAGGATACTTTGCCCAGAAGAAATAGAAACAATCTATTATAATTCTTTTTAGTTCAATTGAGATATCAGAAGCCATTGTTCTACACATAGGTCTTTCTAGTTTTTCTAGGGATTTTAAAAGGATAACAAACAAGTAATATCTTATGAACAAAACTCTACAAGACAGCTGAACAAAGCCGAATGATTTCTCAGTTGCACTTAAAAGTAATAGAAGTAATTAAACCCTGCAAAAGAACTATAAATCTTAGTAAAGCTTTTATTCATTGCCAATTGTTTCCCTCCTAAAGTCCTTTGGAAATGGAAATACATCAAGGAAAGTGAAATTTAATATATTGGTGATATGCCGAGGAAGACATTCTTTTTACAACCAGAGATCCTTATCCATCTGCCACTTGTTTTGTGTTGCCCATTTACATTTCTAAAGATTTTGTATTATGCTAAAGCATGAAAAATATCCTAGGACTACATAATAGCAGTGGGAGGAATTCTACATGTGGTAAATAGTTTGTATCCTGAGTAATCTTTGAATCCACCTTTGAAGATCTTATACCGAAAACTGAAATCTACAAAATGCCTCCCCTCCCCAGGACTTATCTGCCAGATTCAAATGGACTGAGCAATTTTGATGTGGGTTCTGGATGTCATCAGAATATGCCAACAATTTGTTCCTAGCTGTTCTTTAATTTCCAAAGCAGTTGAACCAATTTAAATGTAATTTTGTAAAAACAAATTCCTCTCCAATGGAAACTTCTATGTCAAGTTTCCACCTAATGTGAATTAAAATAGGAAAGTTAAAAACTATCCAACAGCTAGATTAGTCACATCTAAGGACAGAATCATTAAGAATTATAGCATTGCCAGTTAGTTGTTACTGGGGCAAAAGTGCAGTTTGTTTTTTTCACTTAACCTACCACATTAAATTTACATCTTTATAACAACAAAAAAAATTGTGCTATCATTCATAGCACTCACATACTTAAGCAGAATGGTTCTTATTTATTGTTATTTCTTTCAATGACACAAATCACAACCCATCTGCACCTGCCCATTCTGTGCAATCCTTAACTGCAACTGTGCAAGCCTTAACCCATCTCTTAAATTCATAAGGTGTATGTCATTGTTCTTAACATTTCAGGACGATTCTTCTCATTCTCTTAATTTTGGTTGGATACCAGTGGTAGATATGAGTTTTCTCTCTGCTCCTGCTCATTCCTGTTTGCTTACAATCTACATTGGTGGAAGAAGAAATCATGTTGATAGGATGATAAATCAGTTGAAATATCTAAACACTGAGGCATCTAATTCTTGTAAATCAAAACCTTTCTTTATTTCCTCTCATATTTTAAATTTTAGTTTGACAGATATGTAGAGTCACTCATACCACAGTAGCAGCTATTTGGCAAGTCTTAAGAATTGTGCCATTGTATATTACTATTCTAAATGCCAAAAATTTTTAACTTAAGTGTACTAATACACAGTACATTGAAATTTGATACACAATGAAGGCAATCCTTCATTCACAAGACATGACCTTTATTTTTTTCTTATAATACATGCTCAAAATTCAAAATATTCAATTTGATAATATGAAAAATGTTCAGTAAACTAATTTTGATACATCAACCAATGGTTTGAAGCGTACTTATTTCACAAATTAACCAATTGTTTGGTTGTAGACAAAACCAAAAATTGGACATACCAGAGAATGCTTGTATAAACTCTGTCTAAAGCAAAAGTGGATGGCTAAGTAGGAAAAATTTCTTTGTAACCACTTTTCTCCCTTAACTTGGAGCAGAAATGTATATAGCAATCTTTCCTGGATTTATCTGAAGATATTTTGAACTGCTTCTATTTCTAGGTCAGTGAGACTACTTCTTCTCCCTTTTTATTACTGGTTTAAAGTAGTGTTCTGATAAGCAATGAAGGCTTTTTCTGCCTGTACAGTATTCAAATCAATTCAACAAGCATTGATTTAACTGTGTAGAATGACTGAGGGACTGTGCTGAGTATGTAGGATAGAACTTTTAAGAGTAAAACAGACCTGGGACACAGTCTATATATAAAGGCATAGAAGTAGGACATGAAATACATAGTTTGAGGATCAGTAAGCTGGCCAGCTTGTCTAGAGGAAAAGTTAGGTCAAAGGATGTAATGTGAAATAAATCTGGAAAAGTAGACTGGAGGCAGATTATGCAGGCTTTTAAGTACATAACAGAAGAATTTTTACCTTTTCTTTTTTTTTTTTCCCTTAGGCAATAGGAAGCCACTAAAGGACACTGACCACTGACTTGGGGAAAACTGTGCTTTAGGGAGATCATTTTCAAAGATGTTGAGGATGCATTTAAGAGGAAAGAATCATGAATTAGGGATTTAGGAATCAGGACTCCATTGCAATAGGACAGGCAAAAAAGAGGTAATATAGGTAAGAACTAGGGTTGTAGCTATGTGGGTAAAGAGAAAAGTAAGGATACCAGAAATGTTGTGGAGACAGAAATTAAGACAACTGACAGGATTTGGGGCATGAAGGAGAATGAAAAATTAAGAATGGCTTTATGACTTTATGATAGTGTATGTAGATGACTGGAAGGATGGCCAAGTTCTCAAATGAAATAAAGTCTTTTGAAAGAAGGCTATCTTTATGGGGTAAAACAAGTGTCATTTTAGTTTTGTTGAGTGAGATTTTGACAGGCATCCGGGTGGAGATATCAATTGATATCATTGACAGAAGACAAAATAATGTTATAGATACTATATATTTATTGCTTCTTCATCTCTCCCCTTTGCTGATTTAACCTAAGAAGACCCTTGACAATAAATGGATAAAACAAAATATTTTTTACTGCTTCAAAAACATCAAAGCCACAATGAATAGGGCTGATTCTTTAGAATATTGCTTAGTACATTGTTCTCTGCTGCCAAATTTACAAAAGCCAAGACAGGATTTCCAGCTGTTTCTTGGTTAGGGCTCCCCATGTTGTAATGCCAAAGAAATCTGTTTCCTCTGGGGTAGTCTTTATTTCACAAACACAAAGCTTATTGCCTATTCCCTGCCCATGCCTGTTCCTCCAAGCTGGTAGCCTCTTCTTTCTATATTCTGCCTTCTCTTAAAGTCAGTATATTTAGAATCTTCTCTTAGTCTATAAATATCCAACAGCCTACCTTGATTGAGATATTCCTGTTTGTAATTTCAGAGAAGAGAAACCAGTGAGATAAGCCTAAACAAACCCCTTTCTGCCATGTAGAATGTCATGGATATTATCTTGACTTGGAAAGGATCCCTTGGCTGTCTCAATGGGTTATTGCTGCTTGTAGCACTAACACAATATTCACAGCACCATTAGCAACTGTAAATATGCCGGTATAACGCTTAATTGAAAATTACAACAGACTCTCCATATAGAAGGCAAAAGCAAAATATTTATTCAGACACCAAGAAGCCAAATTCTAATACCAGAAAGTCAAATCCATCATAGTAGCAAATAAGTTAATAAAGCATTGCACAGCATGAAGTCGCACCATCCTTTAGCCTTCCCACAAACAACCATTCACAAGCCTAGCTGTCTCCCTGGGCATATTCTTTCTCTCCCACTGCCTAGCTGCTCCACTCTACCCTTCAGTAAATTTCTCCCACCACAGACTCCATGTGATTAAATTCAACCTATTAGGGGGCAGGGAATATCTCCAAATCAGGAAAGATCTCCAAATTCCCTTAGGCTTATTGAGGGGCAGGAAAGATCTTCAAATTCTCATTACCATTATACTGCTCTGACCCTGGAACTTTCTATAGGATACAGAATCACTGACACTGGAGTATGAATGACAGTGGAAAAGAATCAATTTCCAGGTTCTTACCACAATTTCTCTTTAAATCAGAAATTGTTTTTCTGTATTATTTATCACTGGCCTCTGGCAGTTTCATGAAAACTATGCTCTATTTCTCAGAATTATGTTTTTAAAGGAAAATAAAATAAAATGCATAGGATTACTAAGGAAATCAATTATAATGAACATAATTTCTTTTTTTCTTTTTCTTTCTTTTTTTTTTTTTTAGTTCATAGACCCCAGTTCAAGAATTCCTTTATAGATCATCATGAACTTTACTCTCCCATGCCTTGAGTATCATCATGCCTAAAGAATACAGGAAGTATATCTGGTTAAAGCCTGACTCAGTCATTTTACCATGCTGCTTTGGTATTATCAGTGTTATCCCCATGAATGGGGTTTGGTAAACTGCTCTAAGAAGAGAAGGAGGTCATTGGGTTCCCTCTAGGTTTGCATTGTTATCATTTTCTTTTGGGTACTTTTAAGCCACATAGTCATCTCTTAAACACAAAAGTGCCTAAAGTTTTCAGCCATGATTCATTAAAAACAAACAAAAAAGTTAATCAATTAGTTATGTGAAGGCCCCTTCATACCAGCAGTAGAGCTGAACTCCCTCAAATTCCATATTGTATTCATGACTCCAAGTTGTAGATTCTTTCACTAGCTTTCATGTTATTTTCACTTTTGAGGCAATTCTGTGCATTTGCAATCATCACAATCTAATTATTATGTATATAAAGTTTTACTGCATTATTGTAATCTGAATCCCAAACACATGAATAGAAGAGATGATATATGTCATTTTTCAAAGAAATATACTTTTGTGTTCTAAATCACTACCGATTAGAGAAATGCAAATTAATTCATTTCAGAGATACCACCTCACCCATATCAGATTGACTAACATGACAAAACAGGAGTGATGAATGTTGGAAACGATTTTGGAAAAAATAGAACACTAATGCATTCTTGTTGAATTTGTGAACTGATCCAACCATTCCAGAGAATAATTTGGAATGATGCTCCAAGGGTTATAAAATTGTGCATATCCTTTGATCCATCAATAATGCTACTAGTTTATATCCCAAAGAGAGAGTGCACACACACACACACACACACACACACAGAAGGGCATGGACGAAAATACTTATAGCAGTTCTTTCTGTGTTGGCAAAGAATTGGAAAATGAGGGGAAACTCATCAATTGGAGAATGATTGAATTAGTTGTGGTATATGAATGTAATGGAATGCAATGTGCTATAAGAAATGATGAGCAGTGGATTTCAGAAAAACCTGGAAAGACTTATATGAACTGATATGGAGTGAAGTAATCAGAATCAGGAGGACACTGTACACAATATTAGTCACGTTGCACAATGATCAACATTCATAGACTTAGCTCTTCTGAGCAATATAACCTTAGAAAACTTTAAAAGATTAGTGATGGAAAATGCTATCCACATCCACAGAAAGAGCTATGGAGTCTCAATGCATTTTGGACCTCAAAATCTTTTAAAATGGTATGGTGAAAGCTATCTATATGTATAATTGGAAAAAATGAAATATTATTAAGTGGAAAAAACAAAGAAAATAATAAATAAATTTAAAAATGTTAAAAAGCAATATAATTTTGAGTAAAGTCACTATAATCTATAGTATCAATTATACATTTGCTGTTAAAGATAATGGTATGTTTAGCCATTGGAAGGAAAATTATAGCACATACTGGTCACATTTTTTGTCTTAATGTTTATTTCTCAAGTTGTCATTTTTATAATAATAATATTACAAATCTACAGTCTCAGAGATGAGAGTTCAGAGCATGTGTAGTTTAAGCTGTAAGTAAAAAATCCCTCTGTATAAATGACAAATGGTTAACTAGGTTTTGCTGAAACAAAGTTGAAGAAACTCACTGCCTACCAAACAGCCCCTTCCGCTTACAGATATTAAAGAAATTATAATAATTTTCCTTATAGGTAGCTATAAACTACTTCCCTAAAATTTCTCCCTCTTGCCTTAGGTTTTTTCCTTCTAGGACAAGCAAAACCATTTCAATCTCTTGTCTACATACAATACCTAAAATTTTAACAACAGCAATCATGCCTTCTCCCTTCTTACTATTACCTCTCTACCAAGTTTTCTAATTTATTTCACTTTAGAATTAGATGATCAGATCTAGAGTTCTCTCACCATTTTGCTCACATACATCTGGTAATAAACACTAATCTATCAAAGATTTTTTCACAAATTTTGGGTCCTAGAGTGGAACATAATATTTCAGTTATGAACACATTCCTCATTCTGAGTACGATTGTTTCTCTTAAGTCAGATTAAGACAGCATTGGTTTAATAAAGAGAAAAAGAACTTATGTGTAATAAAATATTTTAGCAGGTCTTTTTATGGTAGTAAGAAATAGAAAACTAAGGGTCTGCCCATCAATTGATCAAGTCATGGTATATGTGTCAACTATTGTGCAATGCAAATTTATGAAATAAGTGGTCTCAGGGAAACCTGGAAATACTTGTATGGAGCAAGAAGTGAAGTGAGTGAAGTGAGCAGAACTAGGAGGGTAGTTTATACTTTTAAAGTGTATGTATATTGTCTATGTGTCCATATAGGTGTGTCCAACTCTGACTCATGGGGAGAAATGCATAGATAGCTCTAGTTTCCTTCATCAAGGGAGACCGGTTATTGCCAGGACAGGAAAAAAAGACTGAGGCTATGAGACTGGCTACTCTGCTCCCCTCAGAGAAGGGTTATCATGAAAGGATTATATCTCTTTGTCTCCTAATTTATGTTTTAGTCTAGACCAAATAATTTAAGTTCAATTTATGCCCTTGATTTCTATTCCTTAATAAAGGACTGTCACTAGTAATAGATCTAAAGCTTTATTTCCCAAATGCCCATTAAATGATGGCCACACATAATGAATGCAATGTAATTCATTTATGCAAAGTAATAGAGAATAAAATCAGAAAGGTTATAAAGATAAGAATATGCCAAATAATTCATACAGTGAAAAAGTTCTCTTGCTGGAAATGATATATCTCATTTCAATCAAGAAAAAGAGAGTGCAAAATACTTTGCAAGGGGAAATTCCTCTAAGTTGCTAATGTAGTATTAACCAATAATTAAAACTCCATGGGATATGGGTAATAATTTGATTTATTACAAGAGAAAGCCACATGCATATGGGAATTCCTTATGCTAAAGAGTCCATAATCTGAAACTTGATTATTCACAATCCAAAGTTTTTGGAAGGGGGTGGAGTAGAAAGCAATACTTCCCAAAATAGGGTAACTCAAAAAAAAAAAAAAGTTCAGGGGGTCCCTTAACAGTTACAGGCTTGAGAAAGAAGCATGATCAAGGTGCTAACTCTTCTATATATGAATTTCTTCCCAGAGTCTTTCTTGTTCTTCAAGGATTGAGAGGATCTGAAAGTATATGACTTATCTCTTGAGGTAGAAACCCAAAATAATTTGTCTTCTCCCAAGCTCTTACCAACATAATCCCTCATGCAGGTGTGGAGCATTGAAAAAACAGGAATAACCAATCTCTGTTAACGAAGAGAGTCCTTTTCAAATGATTTTGGAACCTGACTACATTCACTAACAATATTACAAAAAGAAACATTTGACTTAACATTTTTTGATCAATAACATTTGTTAAAGACTTAACATTTTTGATCAATATAATGACCAACCATGACTCTGAAGGACTGATATTTAAGCATGATACCCACTGTAGAGAAGTAATAGATTCAGGATGAAGAACATGATGTGCATTTTTGGGAATGGGAATGTGGCAATTTATTTTGCTTGTATATGTGATTGTGTTACAAAGATAATCTTTTTCCATCAATGGAAATGGGATGAGAAGGATAGGAGATTGAATTGTATTAATTGGAAAATAAAATATATTTTTTAAAAGTTTGTATTTTTTTTCCTTGGTTTCTATGTCACACTGTTAACTGATACTGAATTTGTGGGTATCACATATTCAGAAGAACCTCTATCTTATTTTGCCTTCCAAAAATAATACTTTGTAGCTACCTTGTGTGTGTGTGTTTGTGTATGTGTAATGAAAATTGAAGACATTTATCTCAATTACCTTTTACCTCAATAGATTCTGTTTATCATTCCAGGCCTGTCAAAATCATTTTGTGATGTAATCAATTAATTGTCCCTCCAAACTTTGTACTAGCCATACATTGATAAATATGTCACTCATGACTTGATCCAAGTAACTGATGAAAATAACCAAGCAGATTTAATGATAGAGGACTTGGGAATTCCAGTACAGAAGACCTTATATGTTGAATCTCACACATCAATCACCATTATATAAGTTTAATTCATCTAATCCTCAGTAGAATTAATTTAATCTCATTTACATCTCTCCATCTTTTCGAAAGGATTTGATAACTATTGTCAAATGTTTTCCTGAAATCTAAATATAGTTGTGTAGGGTATTCTTCTTATATTACAGAGGCATGTTTTATTTAACAAGCCAACATTCTTTTCCTACTCCTTTCAGGTATGAAACTATTTGTCTCTGAGAGAGGTAATACTTTATATTTTTCACTAATTCATTAAACACTTTTTTTCTTTATGCAAAAGTAATTTTTCTACTCCTTTCAGCATCATACTGAACCATGTGGAAGTAGATTTAAGTAAAAATATCTTCCAACTACCTCTCTATTGATCATCTGTAGGTCCACTCTCTGTTGAAACATACAAATACATATATTTCACGATTACATGGCAAATACTACGTTACTGAGGGTAGAGATGAAAGGACTTTTAGGGAGTATTTGAATTGCATTCTGCCTTAAATACACTTTTTAAGTGAGTTGTCAATATACTACAGTATTAATTGTTTCCTTGGAAATTTCTTTTCATACATGCTCCAGAAAAACAAATTCAAAAATCAGGTGAATATGCAAAAAAAAAAAAAAAAGAAAGAAAGAAAGAAAGAAAATCCTATCTCAAGTGAGATTGCATTTTGTTTCTATCTGGTGCTTTCTTCTACTTATAACGTTTTATGTTTCTTTTAAAAAATGTATTATTTACTGATTTTTAATATTTTATTTTTAAATTGATGTTCAAATTCTCTCTCTTGTTCCCTACATATAAATACTAAAACAAATAGGTTATAATTGTAGCAGTTATTCTATCTAATTTGTTAGAATATGCAAATCTAGCTAGTTACTTACATATATACCCACACTTGTATAAATGTATATACATTCCCACAATTGCATATGCAAATAAAAATACATACCTACATTATTTGTATATTGTTTAGAAGCTTTATTTTCATGTATTTCAAAGTGTTAGGATTTTTTTAAAGGCATGTCTCAAATAAAATCCATTTTTACTCTGAACATAGAAAATCTGTGGACACTGCCTTTTAAGGTAGATTCTAATATTTCTAAGATTCTAATAATTCTAATATTTTATTATATTGATGTTTTTGGTGATTGTATAGCTTCTTTTCTTAGTTCTTATGTTTTAATCTGTTTTATTCCTTATATTATCCCACGTTTCAATGAAGTTATAACTTTTTAAAAATATTCTATTACATTAACAGAATACTTTTTCCCCCCTATCCATTCCCCAACAGACATCAATTATGTTTCTCTTTTTTTTATCACACACTGGTCAATTTTCCTGGGAGTTAACATGAGGGCTAAATTTCCTATGGTCATAGAGTTTAATGGGTATATAAGTAAGCAAACACACAAAGTTGAAGTAAGATTTTTTTTTTTTTCACAAGAGAAGGTATATGCAGTCAGAATCAAAATCTTCAAAATCTCTCAATTGCTCCATTTTTCTGGGTTTCTGTATTGGTAATGGAATTTGGAGATGCCCCTGTATTGGCTTGGTTTTTGGATTGAGTGTTAAAACCCAGAGCTTCTGAATCCCACTTGTGGGATGGAATTGTCCACATGAAGAGAGAGGGCTGAACTGGGAGGAGCCGTGAATTGGGAGAGAGGCCCAAGCATAGAGAAGGCCAGAAGGACTTTGGGAGAGCAGCATCCAGAATCATGGAGCCTGAGTTGCTGAGAGAAAGACTACTGAGAACCCACTGGAGCTGCGCAGGACTTTTGAGAACTGCCAAGAACTGAGGAGGCATGGCTGT
>CM053592.1:65965429-65997924 GCA_028646515.1 Pseudochirops corinnae | reverse complement strand
TTTCAGGGGTTCTGGGACTGTTCTACAAGCAGAGAGTGACTTGATGAGGACACTGGCTACGGCTTTGTTGAGCCTTGTCTCCCATAGAACTGAGGTCTTGCCTCAAGTGAAGATGAAAAAAGGACCTTTCCTTGGGTATTCAATGCTGAGCTTAACCTTATTGTAACTTGTTGTAACTTAAGGGTGGATGGCCTTTTGTACTCTCCTACCCCTTTTGAGATTCAGGTGTGGGAAGCCTTTGAGTGATTGACCAAATGAATGTACTTTGTTTATGGTTGGAGACTAATCTCTATATGATAAGAGACTTTTGACTGACTAAATGAATATACTGTCTAGGGGTGGAGTAGTACCTGGATTGAATTAAGAACTTGCTAAAGGAACAAGTCACACTGTAGTTTGACTTTTTTCTGTTGTGTGAATGTTTGCTGAATAAATGGGGTTTACTATGCTGGTAATCAGAACCTTGGAAGTTGCCTTTGCTTGGCATTACAGTTTCCTCTTTATTCCTTCAATTGACACAATTTGAAATCCAAGTATAGTCTGTATTACTTGTTGTTGTGTTATTTTATATTAATATCACTTTATGTTCCTTGTTTTAAAATGTTCATTCTTCACCTACTATGTAAAATTCTTGTTGGTTGCTTAAAGACATAGAAGATACTTCAGCTCTATGTTTGCTTTTCAACAACAACAACAACAACAACAATGCATACTGAATTCTTACTTCCTATGACCTGTGAGGTTTTCCCCCTCTTTGAATCAGTGGCCAAATGTGCTTCCCAACTTCTTGCATAAAGGAGCAAATAATCATTTTTTTTAAAATTAATATCCAGGGTACTTTTTGTTGGTGGTAATAAATTCATGCTGTCTTGCTTGTTTTTAAAAACCTATACCTGTTGCCCATTTATGCACATTTTCATGAAGAACGTTTGCTTATACTGACTGAGAGAATGAAGAAACAAAAATTCATTTTTCTTGTCCCTAACAAAGAAAGGAGTAATATATGAATCAAATAAATAAAAGAATATTGGAGGTAAACTGAACCATGAGTTCATTTCCTCAACCTATACCTATATCAAGAATATCTTTCCCAAGTTACTGAGGGTCATAAACAGGGTCATTCTCTGCTCAAATACTGCCCAGTGAGAAGAACTCCTTCCATTTGACAGCTACTCTAACTGGGAAAAAAAAATCCCTATTTTAAACTCAAAAAATATGTCATGTTAATTTTCATCAATTAGTTCTAATTTTCATTTTTGAATGACCTCCCATCCTTCTTCTGTGCAACAATCTTTCAAATGTTGGAAAAAAAAATTCTCTTGGATTGTCTTCTAATAAGTCTTCTCCTTTTTTCAAGCTAGAGAAAACAAATTTCATTCAATAATTTTCATATGACATGGTTTCTATATTTTCATCAACCTTCATAGCCTCCTCTTGTAGTGTCCAGACCTAAATAAAATATTCCAGATGAAGCCTGAATTATGGATGGTCTGATGGGACGTAGAATGACAATTCATATTTTTATAGCATTTGATCCTAAAAAGCATTTTCTCTCACAAATCTATGAAAGAAAAAGTGAAAACATTATTTTTACAAAGATACTGAAATTCAGAAAGATTAACTTTCTCAGAACCTCAAAACTGATGAGGATATTAAGTAGCATTTGAAACCACTTCTCCTGACTTCAAGTAAGCTACACCACAGATGTTACTTATGGCTTCAGCCTGAGTGCATTAGCTTTGTGGGTGACTGTGGCAAACTCCTAATTATACTGAGCATGGAACTCTCAGACCTTTTTTTTTTTTCACATGAATTGCTTTTAGCCAAGTTTCCTTCCACTCTCTATTTGTACATTTGAATTTTTCCCTAGGTCACAATGTTTGATTTTTTTCCTTGTCAGATTTCATCTTTTTAAAGATTTCAACCTTTTCTACCTGTTTGTCAGCAACACTTTTAATCCTGATTGTGTTATCCAACAGGGTAGTTGTCCCTCCTAGCTTTCTTCTCGGATAATTTGACAATTAAGCCTTCTCTATCAGCAATGTACTAGTTGATTTATGTATATCAGGACAAGGGCAAGGAAAGAACTCCGGGAAAAGTCATTAGGCACATTATTCCAAGTTAAAGTTAATTAACTAATCAATACTTTTGGTCATAATTGTTCAATCAGCTATGAATAGACTTAACTGCACCATTAGTCAGATCCCATTTCTCTGTCTCATACACAAAGATGTCATGAGAAACTTTGCCAAGGACCTAACTGAAATAAAGATATATCACGTCTGAGGTTCAATCCACTAATCTAGTAATTCCACAAAACAAACAACTAAAGAGGTTACATTAGGATTTAAGTTAATTTGTGCTTTACTCTTTGGTTTCCTGATCCAGGAAGGAGGAGAGTGAAACTGAAAGTCTACCTCCCCAGCTTCAGACAGCTGGTCTTTGTGTTGGCTATCGAGTTTCTATCCTAAATTATACTTTTTAAAAATCATGCTTCTAAAGATAGCACATAAGAATCTGCCTGCATTTATGTTTGGGAAGACTTCTGTGTCTGCCAGGATTAAGACTAAAATATTGGAGATAGGAGGAATGGTCAAAAAGAGCAAGAAGGAACTTTGATAAGAAGCACAAGTATGATAAGAAGATGTGTAATTGACTCATTTTCATTACTTCCATTTTTGCCTAGAGTTCTGGGAAGCAAGACTTTCAATCTCAGAGTTAAAGAGCCAAAATAACAACAAACAAGCATACCTTTCTATCTGCATTTATTTTTGAGCTCTTCTTTCAAAGCTCCATTAATTACCCCTACTATTTGTTTATTGACTGGTTATACTTACAAGTAGCAAATATTATTTATTGTTATATTTAACTCGCCCTCTCCACAGCTCACGGTGCTCATCCTTTCAGAGTGGCCAGAGACTAAGAATCAATATTAATCCTAATTGTCTTTACGCTTTTTCTCTTCAGTGTATAAAATATCCCCCTTTAGTGCCTAGAGTATTTAGTGTAACATAAGCATAGTGACTGTTTGTTAGTGTTACTCAATGACAGAAATTGTGCTTAGCAATATTAACAATTAGAAGTCACATTTTTTTTTCCTAAAAATGGTCTTCAGAATCAGTGACTTTTCCATACTTTCTCTTTACCACTAATGTTATGGATTTTGCTTTCTTCTTTTCTGCTACTAAATAATTTTCAAGTGTTGGTAAATGAAAGACTTGGACTGTCCACCTTGCATTTCCTTCTGTTTCTAAACTTATTTGCTGTTGTCATTGTTATTATGATTATTAGTGTTATCATTCACACACCCAAAGAATATATTTGGCATAAGCACAATCCTAATGTCCAATGAGTTTTTAATCTCACAATGAGGACGAGCATAAACACAAACTCTCTCCCTCTCTCTCTCTCTCATACACACACACAGACCTAATCATACTTTACATTCAAAAATAGCACTGCTGACAGTGCTGCAAAACATGGGTACTATTAAGGCTAAAGATGCTCATTTGTGTACTGCATTGTCCTCTGCTCTACAAACTGTCCCCAAGATAGAGGGTTATGCCTATCCTTAATGATTTCATGCAGTTTGCTGCTTTTTTTTTTTATCAACTCAATTTTTAACTTTTAGAGAAAACAAGAATTTATGGTCAGTTTGCCAAATAGACTAATATCTAACTTAAAATTAAATCCATGGTTCAAATAGTATATATTTAATCTTTAAAATTGTTTGCTACCTCACAGGGTTGTTCTGAGGATGAAATGGGATAATGTATGTAAAGTACTTTGAGTTTTGGGCATATAAATTCTATCTATTACTAGTATCACTTCAAAAATAGTATGCAACTGCCCATTGTGGAATCAGTGCTATTCTTCATTTTTTTTTTAATGTGAAGTTAGATTCCTTAATTTAATTAAGTATTTCTTACTCTACCTTCCCCACCTTCACCATGGATTCAGAAGCATGCCAGGTGATCCTTCAGAGATAGGAAAGGAGAAGTCTATCTTCGCCAAGAAAGAAATAGATATGTCATGAATGTTATTCTCATGTTACAGGAAATCATTGAAGGGAATCTATTTCCTGTTTAATTTTCTTTGAACAAAGAGAGTAAAATAACATGTTAGATATAGAAACCATTGCCAACTAAGCATAAAACACAATATGTATAAGTGACATATGAACTTTTATCATCAAATGTTGAGTTATTCATTATATATGTGATGTGGATATTAATATGGTTCTTATCTTTTCACATTACTGAGTTTTCAAATAAAATACCAGAAAATGTTATAATATGGAGGCAAGTTTAGCCTTAAAGAACCTCAGACGTTAAAGGAATCTCAGCGGTTATCTAATCTACATGTTATCTGAGGAGAAATGAGTCAAGTGTGATTATATGGAAAGCAACTTTAATAAACTCTTCTTACAAAATAAATGAGTGGTAATTTAATTAGAAATTTGTCACAAGAGGAGTTAAATTATGGAAAAAAAAACCATTGATATTGTCACTTAAGAGAGCAAATTAAATCTGAGTTTTATTCACAAAGGAAGTTGGTATATAGGTGTGTTTTTACCCATGGTATCTACTTAATTCCTGGTTCATCACTGAAGACCTTTCATTATACTCTATTATCTTTTCCCAGCATTCTCAGTCATTTCAAAGGCATCATCATTCGTTTGTTTTCCAAAGCTATAAATACTGAACTCATCTTTGATTTTTCCTTTTCCTTTTCTTCCAGTCTACACAACTGATCTGTCACCAGATCCCTCCCTTTCTATAAAAACTACTAATACCTAATCACAACTTCACCTCAGTTCTTTCCTAGATTAATAAAAAAGGAAAAAAAAATTAGTTTCCCTCTCTCTAGCCTCTGTCCTCTTAATCTGTCTTGAATATATCAGCAAGAATAATTTTACTAAAACATTATTTAATAATATTTATGCTTAGAACAAACTGATGTGTCAAACACAAACTTCTATTCTTGACTTTCAAGGCATTTGAAGAAAGTTGAAACTTATTTCTGAACTTCAACCTGCAAGCTTCTTTCTGAGCAAGTTAGTCTTTCTACTGTTCAACATAGATGACATATTCCTGTGTCTGTACCTTTGTTCATGTTATTTCCCATGCCTACCACGTTCCTCTCTTTAGCACCCATCCCAAGCTACCACCCAATCTCCCACATAAGTATAAAAAAACACCTCTTACCAGATACAAATCCTGCCCAAAATTAATTTTTTTATTGAAGTTCCAGTCCTCTGAAGACTACTATGATTAGTAGAGGCAACATAAATCTCTTCTTTCTCTAAATTATATTTCATTTTATATTTAGAACATAATTTCACACGGGCATTTTATTTTACTTATTTCTTATTAATTAGTTTTGTTACCCTATGTAAATTATGAGCTCCATTAATATAGCTTATGTTGAACACAGCTAGCACTGAGTGGTAGAAAAGCATTTGTTTTGGAAACAGTAAATAAGAAGAGTAAAGTACATTGTAAATGGTTAATCATTCCATAAACGTCAGTTATCACCACCACCATCATCATCATTGACATCATCATCACCACCATTGTCATCATTATTGCCATAACTACATTATAGGAATATTTTTGGAGGAATTACTTCTTTCAATCCACTGTCATCATATATATTGTTTTATATACGATTTTGTACTTTCAATTCGTGCCAACTCTGGTTAATTCCTAGTTAACCATTGTCTTGAACTTGAAATTGAACTTGAGTGCTGAACAATGCCAAAAATGGAAAAGGAATTACTAATGGGGCAGAGTGTGAATGCCTCCAGATAATATCATTTGTTTTTTCTTTTCATCATGATGATTCCATCAAGTCCCAGAGAACTCCAGATTCTATTCATAATCACTATACAGTGATTAACCTAACATTGTACCTGGGCAGGGGGGTGGGAGGGATGTGGATAGATAATGCCTTTTTTTTTGGATGATGGTAAGTACTTTGATGAACCCACTGAGTTATAATTCATAAGGACATAGGTTTTAATCAATACTATAAATAGAAGGAAGAAGAAGGTAACAAAGCAGTCTGCACTTAGGAAATTGAACATCACTTTTAAAGTTCCCACTTCACTCCTTAAAATCAAAAGTGTCTTTTTTAAGATTCATATTCTCCTAGGATACCTTTACAACACAAATCACATGATACTACAATCTCCAAAAAATCAGATTGTAAGTAACCTAAAGTTTGATGGAGAGACACAATGAAAGACAAAATAAAAAATATTTAATTAAATTCAACCAACATTTATTAGGCTGTTACTCCATTACACAGATGCACACACATATCACTTTATGTAGTAGCATACTACATTGAGTAAATGTTGGTTGAAAGGAATAATTTTATATCTATATTTGTAAATACAAGCAACCAAATTCAATACAACTTACATGTATGTCTAAATACACATAACTATATATCTATAAGTACAAATATCTACACATATTAGTGTAGATGCAGATATGTAATTATTAGTCTTTCCTTCTCCAAATAGTGCTTAGAAGTGCTCCAAGCACGTAGAAGGTGCCTATGATTTTCTTGGAATTGTTCTAAGCATGGGTTTTTTACAAACACTAACTTATTTGATTCTCACAATAATCATTATTATGACCCTTTTAAAATAAAGGCAATTGAAGTATAAACAGAGATAAAGTGACTTACCTGTGGTCACTCAGCAAAAAAATATATCTATCTATCTGAGCCTGTATTTGAACTTAGATCTTCCTGGCCACCCTACTGCAAAACTTGAGAAGGTGCTTAGTAAGTAGAGAACTGAGAGTTGAGTTGTTTAAAAAGGGCAGGGAATGCTTGTCAGTATATACTGGAAAATGCCTAAAAGCTAAGAGAATACAAACTTGTCCATAAAATATATACTGTTTTATTGTTAGTAATTAACCAAAAAAAAAAATATAACCAAACAGCAATAAAGACTATGTGGAATGTTATAAGAAGACTTACCACTGTTAATGCAGTAAGGAAAGTGACACAGTAGAGAGAAGTCTGGACCTAGAGTCCATAGTTCAAATCTGCTCACAATACTAGCACATATCTCTCAGGGCTATTGTGAGGATGAAGTGAGAAAATATTTGTAAAGTACTTTGTAAACCTCAATGTGCCATATAACTTCTAGTTAACAAAATGCTGGATGATGTGATGATGAAGGTAATAAAAACAAAAGGCATAGCAAAAATGACAACAACAACAGCAATAATAAAAAATAGGGTACTTTAAGGTAATATTACTGTTTCCATTTTGCTAAACTTAGATGTCCCTAGCTCTAGAAAATGATCCACTGAGTCATCTATTATTATCATTTAGTATTGTTATTACCAGCAGTAGTAGTAATTATTGTTGTTCATCCTTTGTGTTTGAAAAGGACCAATGACATCAAAGAACAATGTCTTGACGGGTGGGTGAATTGGATTTAAGTGAGGCAGAATTGCACAAAGCCATTATTCTCATTATCTCAGAGTCATGAATTCCAGTGGCGGGACAAAAGGCAAGATGACTGGCAATGCCCTGGAATGCAGTTGTTGACTTGGGTATCTTCTATGTCTGAGCAAGTTCCAAGCTCCCCACAGTACCTTCTTCAGCTACCATCATGGCCATTGGAACAGATTGTTCTCATTCACCTATCCTGTCAGGGGAAGTCTTTACCTGTTTGGAGTAGACATCCCTCTAACTCAATGACATGTTTGAAGCCTGTTGCTTACCCTCCACCTGGTTTAGCCTTTCTACTGGAGTTTTACCTGGGTATGGCTGCTGTACATGGTACAGCTCCTTAGAGTCACAAGTGAGAATTGAGTGGATCAGGTGGACACAAAGGGTCACATAAGCAGCCTCAAAAGGGCTCAGCAAGTCATGTCCTCCATGTATACATTTTCTCTTAATTCTAAGGTATAGGGAGCTCCCTCCATTCTCCAACTGATACTGATGAGAAGTGTGTAATGCTGTGGTAAGAGTGCTGAACCTGGAGTCAAAGAACCTGAATTTGAATGCCCAATTTCTCTTATTACAGTTGTGAACATATTCACTCACTTTTTCTCTTTGGACTTTAGTGACCTCAGTTGTGAAATTAGAAGGCTGGACTAGATGATCCCTAAAGTCCTTTCAAACTCTGGATCTATAATCCTGTCATCTTAATGTAAAGTGGAACCTTTTTGGGATCTAGTTAATGAGATTTAAGTAATTGCTTGAGGTACACAGAGATTAAAGGACTTGTTCAATATTGCACAGTTAGTGAGTATGTCAGGAGGGCTTTGAAGCCAGATATTTTGAATACATGTTCAGGATTATACCTACTATACCAAGTTCTCCGTATGTTACTCTAAAAATTAAATTATCAATTTATAAATTTTGTAATAAATATCCTTTGAAAATTTCAAACCTTTGACCTAGTAATACCACTTCTGGGGTTGTACTCCAAAGAGATCATAGAAGTGGGAGGAAGATCCATATCAACAAAAATATTTATTGCAGCTCTCTTCGTGGTGGCAAAAAACTGGAAATTAAGGGGATGCCCTTCAACTGGGGAATGGCTAAACAAGTTGTGTTATATGAATGTAATGGAATACTATTGTGCTATAAGAAATGGGGAGGAAATGGTCTTCATATTCACCTAGAGAGCCATATACAAACTGATGCTAAGTGAGACGAGCTGATCCAGGAAAAATTTGTATACTATCACAGACACATAATATGTGTGACGACCAACTTTGATAAACTGGACTCTACTTAGCAAAATATAGTTATAAGACAACTCTACAAGTCTCAGGATGGAAGGACTTATCTACATTCAGAGAAAGATCTAGAAAGAACAGAGTTTAAATGGAGACTGAAGCAATCTACATGCTATCATTCTTGTTCATGTTTGGTTCTCTTTCTTTTTTCCCATTCTTCATTCCATTGGTTACAACCCTTCTATACAACCAGACTAATACCGAATGTGAAAGTATTTGCAGATCCTATTCTTAATTGCATGCTACTATGGAAGGGAGGGGAAGAGGGAGATGAGAAAATTTGAAACTCAAGGGATTGTAGAATTGATTCATGTAAACTAAAAATAAATAAACTAATCAATTTTAAAAAGAAAAAGAAAATTTCAAACTAATCAAACAGTCTATGAGAAAGGGTATATTGTAGATAAATTTTCTCCTTTTTTGGTAAGTGAGGGCTGCAATAAGATGTATATATTTTGATGTTAAGCTTAAATATCTGTGAATACATGCATTCAGTATTATTAAATACATTTCAATACATATCATATCAATTCAATACATACTATACAATCAATACATTAAATATTTGTGAATACATGCATTCAAAAATCCTCCAAAAGCCTTCCGTGTTTACAAGGCGCTGTAAAAGACAAAGGGGATAACTCAGATGCAATACAGTTCTTTCTTTGAAGGTGCCTCCAATACCAGGTATTCCAAAAGTCTTGAGACACTTTGTATAAAACCTTGTTTTAAAGTATTAAGGTTATGGGGAGCTAGGTGGTACATTGGGTAGAGTGCCAGGCCTGGAGTCAGGAGGATCTGAGTTCAAATGCAGCCTCAGACACTTAATACTTACTAGCTGTGTAACTTTGGCCAAGTCATTTAACCTTGAGAACCTAGCAAAATCAATAAAATAACCTATTAAAGCTTAAAATTGTACTGAGTCATTTTGGGATATCCTATATAATAGGACACAGAAGAAGAAATGCACAAAAATTATTATGGCCTAGAGAATATGAAAGATAAATTCAATGGAAATGCAATGAAAATATGAGAAAGGTAATTTTCACTTTATGAAGTCAGAGAAAGCTTTGTGAAAGATGTTTCACTTGGTTTGTGTCACTAAGGAAGGGAAAAATTTAACAGCTGGAATATGCTTTTATTGGGGGTAGAAGTGGTGAGGATCCAATAAGCAAGGGGAATGATGAAAAGAAAAGAAATGGAAGAGATCAGGACAAGATCTGTGAATGAAAGAATGATTCCAATTTGGATAGACCACAGATCATGTAAAGGAGAATAATATGAGAAAAGAATAGCAAGGTAGATAGAAAATGTAGAAAGTCTTAAATTCCAACATCAGGCATTTATATTTTATTCAGTAAGCCATAGAAAATCCTTGAAGTTTATTATTTTGGGGGGGGGAGGTAGGGGACTTATGTGAATATGGGAATAAATCAGAAACTGTATAAAAATTAAAATTGAATCAACTAGATGCAAGAAGAGAAGTTAAGAGGTTCAAAATGTCTCTGGGAACCTGTCTTGGTCACACCATGAAGAGGTAATTGAGTATATTAAAGAGTTCTAAGATATTAGAACCGGAAAAGTCCTTTGACATAACCTAGGCCAAACTCCTCATTTTTCAGATAAGGGAACATGTTGTCCTGTACAGGGACTTCCCATGAATAATACCACCACCATGGTCCCATTTCTGAAACTTAGCAACAGAATTGCAGAATATACAATTAAGCTATTTTAAAAGTTGTTGTCTTTTGGATTTTTTTTAATTTCAAAGGACAGATGGATTTTTTTTTTTTTAATTTCAAAGGACAGTTACTCTTTAAAAATTTTGATGGATTTTTTTTTATTTCAAAGGACAGTTACTCTTTAAAAATTGTGTTAATAAGCCTTAAACTGTCTCTGCCAAACCAAATCAACAGGACACAATTTTGTCTTACTTAAGTGATGGAAGAGGATAAATTTTTCATCATTCAAGGAATCGGTAATCTTCTACAAATATGAACCTATTTTATTATCAAGAGACAACACTGAATAACAGACAAATAGGGGATATCTCAAGACAGAAAGACCTATTTTCAAATTCTGTCTCTGTCTCTTATTGTGTGATTCTGGACAAGCCTTTTATTATCACTGGGGCTCAAGTAATCCTCTAAGTATTTAGTTCTTAACTTTTGTGTGTGCAAGGAAGGAAAGAGTTAGTTTCAGGATAATATTTTAAATGCACTCAATAAAATGCATAAATTTATAAAGGGAACCAATTAAACTGTATTAAATACAATTATCAAAACTTTAAAAGAAATAATTTCACAGACCCCAAGTTAAGAATCCCTGCTCTAAGATTATACACACCATCTAGGGAATTTGACTGTAGAGAAAGGAACTACCACACTGACCAAATAATAGCCAGTGGGTCTGTTTATTCTAGAAAATGAACTCTGTACTTCCTCACACAAGAAAAGAAATAAAAGGGATGGGAGCTTGAAAACTCATGTCTTTCATTTTGGGGGGGTTTTCTTGTCTTTTGTTTTTTCTTCTGGCTGACAGTAGGGATTTACATAGACAGATTTGCAGTGAAGTACACAATGCCACTCTGAGAGGCTACAAATTAAAGTATCAATTGATTTATTTTTAATTTTCAGTTATTTTTTGAGAAACAGTTCTCATAGGTAAAATGAAATAGAATAGAAAGATCACTGGGCAGGAATCATAAAATCTGCATTTGAGTCTCATTTTTCTGGGGTCTATCTTTGTGGTCTTTGAAAATTCACTTAACCTCTCTATAATTCCTTCTCTGATAAATGAGAGAATTAAACTAGGTGATTTTTCAGGTCCCTCTGAGTCCCTTACTAATGTAAGATCCTGAATTCACAGTATTTTTCTTGTCCTGTGATTTGCACCAGGAAGTTAAGCTGGGACAATCCCCCACCTCCCTAGGCTTTCCTTTAACTCATGTCGTTAAGCCCCATATTTAGTTTGTAAAGCTTTATGTCTCTAGACACATGACTTTTCTTTCCTTGTATATTTCTAACTCCTACATGCAACTTTTACCATACATAGCCAGATGATCCTCCCCAAGATACACCCTATTATTGACTATAAGGTCAAAGTGAGTCAAGAATGTGATATGATGATCCAAAATAAAAATCCTAATATGATCTTTAGCAGAAGTGAGAGAGGCATGGCATCCAGAAATATCTTCTCAATATATTCTGTCCTAATTAGAACATATCTGGTGTATTATGTTTATTCCTTGATGCTTAAGTTTAATAATAACATTGATTAATTGGAAAATATCTAGAGGAGGGCAATTAAGGTCATCCTGGAATCATGGGATCAGCATTTGGCGCTAGAAGCTTCATTAGTGGTCATCTAGTACATTTTATATGAAATGCGAAACAGACACCCAAAGAAGAAATGACCTCCAAGTTCACACAGGTTTCCTAGATCCTCTGACTTCAAATATTCTTTCTACTGAACCAGGGCCTCAAATTCATCCTTTTAAAAGTTTGTTGGAGGAAACTAATGTTGAGCCTGAAAAAGACGAGAAGTGAAGGAAGTAGAAAGGGAGGGCATAGTAAGTAACACAGTCACACTGAAGTTACTCAACAAATGTGTATCTATTTAATTTTGATGGAGTTGACTTAATAATTATTATCAAGTATTCAAAAAGCTGCCACCAGGTAGTAGTTCTGTTTTGTTTGGCCTCAGACAGTAGAACTAGGAGCAAAGAGTGCAAGGAGATGAGTTTAAAGTTTGATGTCAGAAAGTACTCAAGAACTCTCTAAACAATCCCTAAATATGTGTGTATGTGTGTATGTGTGTGAGTTTGTGTGTGTGTGCGTGTGTGTTATTGTTGTTGCTGCGCAGTCGAGTCCTACTGTTTGCAATTCTGAATGAGGTGAGTGAAAGCATTCTCATAAAATGGGAAAGATTCTGTCACCAACTTGAGCTAGAGTTTTAGAAGCTCAATAGGCCTAAGTTTCCTATTCCTGCAAAATGGTGTGCCCCTGCTCCCCCTCCATTGTTCCTGTAGGGCCTTTTTGTAATAGCCCCCTTTCTGCTAAATAAGGAAATTCATAGCATTATTTCTCTGTATTTAGTAGAAGGGGCTTTCCAGGGTCCTACGTAGGTTGTGAGGTACCCACCAATGGGGTACTGATCCAGCATTAGGGGCTTTTTGGTGGGAGGGGTTTGGGGATTTTTGTGGGTTTTCTGGGAATACTGGGGTCTTTCATAGAATTGTTTGTACAAGGGTATATAACTTCTTGCTTGCCTCTTGTTGGGTACCTCTCTATACCAGGCCTTTCTGGAGTAGGTGACGCCCAACTCTCATGAGACTTGTCTTTAGAATAAAGAGCTTCTGTCTTTACCTTGAGAAACCTCTGGATTTATTTCAGGTAAGGGTCCTTGGGGTCTTTATCCCAAACAATTCCATTTGAGGTGTGTGTGTGTATGTGTGTATGTGTGTGTGTGTGTGTGTGTGTGTGTGTTTGGCAAATTTATGGAGTGATTTTCCATTTCTTTCTTTAGCTCTTTGACAGATTAGGCAACTGCCTAGGGTTATAAAGTTAGTAAGTGTATAAGAACAGACTGAACTCAGGAAGATGAGTCTTCCAGACTCCAGGCCCAGTGCTTTATGAAATGTGCAACACTGTATGCTGTGTGTGTGTGTGTGTGTGTGTGTGTGTGTGTGTGTGTTTGTTTAATCCATAGTTTCTGTCAAAGACTGTCTTACCACTAGTAATACATGTTGCAAAAGAAATTTTCAGGTATATATAGGACTAGTTGAATGCTAAATTTCCAAAATATTGTGATTTTCAGTGACTGTAACTTACTAGACTAAGTTCCATAAGGGCAAGTACTATACTTTATTTTTTTGAGCAGCTCTAACCAAGGAGGTGATTAATAAGTATATATTACATGTTAGCATTCTAGCCCCCAACACTAATCGCATCTAGTGATAATGGATCCTACTTCTTTCCTTTCAGGGCAGTGTTTTATTTATGAGAAGGGAGATCATCTACTGATAAACAAAAAGGAAAGGAAAGGAAAAAGGAAAAGAAAGGAAAGGAAAGGGAAAGGAGAAAGGAAGAAGGGAAGGGAAGGGAAGGGAAGGGAAGGGAAGGGAAGGGAAGGGAAGGGAGCAATGTTTCACTTCACAAGGCTAGCTGCAAAACAAAGTAGATGAAAAATAGCTCTTGATACAACTTCGAGAGCTCTAGTTTTAAATATGCACATATAGGTGGCAGCATATGTAATGCTTGCAAGTGACAATGAATGGGTCTGAATAATTTTATTAAATTTTTTCCAATTTGCCATTTATTGGAAAAGTGACCTTTCCAAGGGTGGCTAATTTATTTAAGCTATTATACCAATGAGCAATACTTGTGATACAGAAGAATTTCATTTCTGTTAAGATCATCCTATTAGCAACCACAGGCACTCTCAGGAGAAATTGTGTGCAGGGTCAGTGTTAGTTGCAGCCTTCTCATTGCCTAATCTAGTTATACTGGTAGGCAATGATGTGCTTAAAGGCATGTGAACTTTTCTTGTCTTTTGAATCTCAGATCAAATTTCTGTGATATGGCCTTAGGTGGCATTGTTGCCCTCCCTTGCTTTTTATAATAGGGAACTGAGGATCAGAGACAGAAAGGGACTGACCCATGATCGCACAGCTAATTAACAGTAGACCAAGGACTAGACTTCAGATTTTCCTGTGCTAACTTCTGGGTTTTTTTTTCCCTCCTATACCACACTCCTATTAGAAACAGTCAAAGCTAATAGATTGGCTTTCACTGAGACTGAAGAAACCAAAGCTCAGAATTCTGCCACAGAAAGGGATAGACCTGTAGAGGAATTTCTCTTGTTAGCACATGTCGCTACTTATCAAGACATGAACTATTTTCATATGTGTGTGTACATATGTATTTGTGTGCCTATATAGACATATATATACACATATACATAGATATACACATGTATATGCACCTATGTATGTGTACTGCATAAATGTGCACATATGTGTATATGCATGCATGTACCTGGTAGCTATGAGGCACAGTGGCTAGAGTACTGGGCCTGCAGTTAGAAAGACTTGTATTCAAATCTGGCTTCAGACACTTACTAGCTATGGGACCCTGGGCAAGTCACTTAACCCTGTCTGCCTTAAGTTTGCCATCTGTAAAATGAGCTGGAGAAGGAATGGCAAACCACCACAACATCTTTGCCAAGTAAACACAAAAGGACAGCAAGAAGAGTCAGACATGACTGAACAACTCAGCAACAACAAATACCCATGTATTTAACAATGAATTTGTTCTCCATTTCCTTAACCTATGTGAATACCACTTCAGGAAACATTATATGCTTTACATTTTCAAATCACCCATTTTTTGTTCTTCTGTACTAAAATTCCATATGATTATAGTCTATCACATAGATTTGCAGGTCCCCTACTTTGTATAATCATATCAGTTTGTGTTATTGTGAATGTCCTGTTTTATCCATTAAATTATTAAGTCTTATAGGTCAACAATTGTCTTGGCAGTTTGTTGTTGTTGTTTTATTTCTTCTGAATTCTAAGCATAGTTTTCTCCTAGAATCACAATTTTGCCTAATGGAAAACACATTGTACATGGAGTAAAGAAGACCTCAGACCCCAGTCCTACTTTGATGCTTATTAGCTAGGGAAAGCCTTACTGCTTAGCATAGAGGAGGGGATGTAGCAGACACTTAATAAATGCATTTTGACTGACAGTCACTTATGCCACCTTAGCCCTTGTTTCCTTATACATGAAGTGAAATGTTATTTCTATCAAAGTATTCTATATTAGGGCTCAGATTAGATAAGATAGATTGAAGCACTATATAAACTTTAAAATCTTACAGAGAATGATTAGTGATTTTCTGAATATGGGAAAATCTCCAGTAATATTGCTGCCAAAAGATCTTTGCTTTCATGAATAAATCCTAGGGAATTGTCTAAGGTACAAAGGAAGTTACTGGACTTGCCCCATGAACAAAGCTATTAATTGTCACAGTAATATTTGAGCCTAAGACCCCAAATCAAGAACTCTATCCACAATAGCACACTACTTCTGATATTTCATTTATTACAATTATATCTTGTAACCATGACCCAGTGATATAGAATGCATTAGTCATCCTTTTTCTGAGGATTTAGTAGAAAGGGTGCAAAGAAGGGAAGATTATAATCTTTATTGTAGCTTTGAATAAGGAGTTGATACTTAAAGTTGACCAAGATTAGATGACTATTCCCCTAAATGTATCTTAACCTGAGTCATAAGAAAAATAGCCATAATTTATGTATATTTTCACATTTGTGAAAATATCTGTCATTGTTTGTTTTTTAAATCTGAAGATGGTGTTGCTGCCACTGAACTTCACAGTTCTGTTATATGGTATAAGTGCATTCTTGTCTCTTTGCTCAGTGATGTTTTTGAGCAAAATTTACCACTCTGTTACAATATAGACTACTGATATCTCTATACTAGCTACTCCTAGATATTTATTTACTATGAGATGGCAAAATGGTGTTATCATAGGACAGAAAGATTAGTATGAATTTGTTTGTTGTTGTTGCTTTTTTATCACCTGTATTGGTATACAATTGGATAAAATTAGTCCACAGAATAATCAGATTAAAAGTTTGAAAAAGTGTCTATTGTATGCCAAAAAAGGAGCTAACATAAACTACTACTTGTCAATATGGTATTATGAGATAAAGACTTTTATTTCTGGAATTTTGCTGCATGTGCCCCTTTGGAGAGGCTACAATAAATTAACTCCATTTGGGATCTAATAATTTCTGTGTAATTCTTAGTGTCCAACTCTACGAACTGCTTTTTAAAAGAGCATTGGTTATCCAGAAAGTGTCTTCACTAAAATGAATGTCAGAGGAAGACAACCAGAAGGGTGAAGAGTTGAGACATCATACCATATGAGCTCTGTTGAAGAAACTGGGGATGATTAAGGTAAAGAAGAGAAGAGTTGTATGGTTGGGATGATAGATTTAGATAGTTTTAGACATTTGTGAGAACATCATTTGGAAGAGAGCTTAGTCTTTTCCTACTTTGCCCCAGAGATGAGCATCAGTAACAAAGAAAGGAAGTTGCAGAAAGGCCAATTTTCATCTCCACCAAGTATAATCTTCTCTTAATTAGAATTATCCCAAACTGGAATACTAGTGGATTTTGTTCAGTAAACAAACGGAGTGGATTCTGGTTCAACTATGGTTTGGACTAAATCTCCTGGTAAGCCCTTTCTAAAAATATGATTCTATATTTCAGTGAAACTGTTAATCCTTAAGGTTTTGTTAAGATGACCTCCGACTGTTAGTAAGTTAAATGTTTACTGTGTGTATGTGTGTTTGTGTGTGTGTGTGTGTGTGTGTGTTGGGGGTGGGGGTAACATAAGCTTATTTTGGAAACTAAACATACACCAAGTACATTACTTCATGACTTTACAATGAGGCAATATTTTTTTTTTGGAAATATTTCACAGAATTTTACTTTAACATGGACTTATATCTTGGAAATTTTGCACATGCACCAAATAGCACAAAGCAGACCTTCAGATGAAAGGGTGGAGCAAGGTGGGGGTGGGGGGACTAACTCTAGAACAATTAATTACTTCTTGTTTTAGCTACTTGTTCTTACTCATTAGAGACTGAGTAATATATTTCTATGTTATTCAAGGACTCCAAGATCTGAAAAGACAAAATTCCCACCACTTTACCCTAGTTATTGGCCTGAATAAATGTCATATGAAGGGCACTCCTGAGTCCTTCTGACACAGACTGTGCCAGGTTAGAGTAACAGACTTTTTCAATACTGATCGAGTTCATCATTAATTTACCAATGTTGAATTCAGAGAACTACTAATTGAGGAAAGGATATGGTGTGTGTGTGGGATGTATAGTTGAGGAATTTAGAACATTGATGCCATATATTAGAAAAGCAATGAAAAGAAGTAGAAAATGCTGATGAAAATGCAATGAGAAAAGTGTACCCCATATGTTGCTTTTATACTATAGTTGGCATGTTATAATCCAGATATTAGATCAAAGGGGAAAATGTGTGTTAAGACTGCCAAGAGACACCAAAAGAATGATGCTATAGGTATTCTGAAAAGTGGGTATTTTACTTATAACTTTAATGTTCTATCAGACCCAGTATTCTGTACATTGTTCATGGGGAAAGAAAAAGTCATCAAAATAAACATCAGCTAAACACTCAAGGGTCCTGGTCTACAACTGTGAAAATTTCAGGATGGAGAGAAGAAATCAATATAGGATATAGTCTGAACTAGATAGAATACAAGAGTAAATAACTTTTTGTGATCCCAAGTATGTGTTGTTTTGCCAAAATGTGAGTGAAAGGACAGAGCAAAAATTCATTTGTTCATTGCCAAGAAATGGTTCTATTCTACAAAGTCTATTCTACAAAGCTACATGTTAACTTATAGGATAAATTTTATATTTACCTGAAGTTTTGATACACATAAAGATATATACATATACATACATATATGAAGAGAGATGGACAGAAACAGAGAGACAGAGAGAACCAAAATTGTTGACAGAATTGAAACAGAGGGAGAAAAAGAGAAAACTGTCTAAATACAAAATGGAAGAATAGAAAGTATCCAAAACCTACATTCAAAGATTACAGTGTGAATATTTTTTCTTTCTTTTTTGATCCATATTAGTAAAGGCAGGGAAGATGATATAGGGGCAAGCATACTGGCATCAAGTTAGGAAGGCCTAGATTAAAATCTCTTTTTTAACATTTACCAGCTGTGTCCTCCCAAATTGTCCAGCATAAACCAGTTACCTTTTTACTGAGATATCTCCACCACACAATGCTTTCCTTCCATTGATGAGTTCCTCCAGGAAGGTCCATTTTGAGTAAGTTCCCAAGACATCTATGTTTCACTTCTCTCTCAACTCCACTCCTGAATTTGTGGAAGTTTTTAAACACTCCTTCATGGTTTTTTTTTTTACTTCTCCTCCCCACATCCAACTTTTTCCAGGTACTTTTTATGTGTTATCTTCTCCCATTAGAATGTAAATCTTTCTTTTTCCTTGCATTTCTAATCCCAGCACTTAGCATCATATATGACATGTTGTTGTTGTTGGTTGCTCAGTCATTCTAAATTGTGTCTGAATTTTCCTGACCCAATTTGGTTTTGGTTTTGGTTTTTGAGTTTTTTTGGTAAAGATAATAGAGTGGTTTGTCATTTCCTTCTCCAGTTCATTTGATAGATGAGGAAACTGATTCAACAGAGTCAAGTGACTTGCCTTTAATCACACAGCTAGTAAGTTTCTAGGTCAGATTTGAACTGAGGAAGATTAATCTTCTAGACTCTAGGCCTGGCATTCTATCAACTATACCACTTCACTGCAAATATTTGTTGAATTGACTTGATTTGATCATGGGCAAGCCACCTAACCTCATAATGAAGTTTCCTATTATTTATTTATGAAGTCATAGATGAGTTTCAGTGTTTGTTGGTAGATCATTCTGTGATCTCCCTCTCAGTATTTAAATAATTAAATTGTTCTATGATCTCATAGATTCAGAAATTTCATCTAGCAATACAGATCACAACCTGCTCATCCTGTTCAATTCTTCTGTATGTCCTTCCAGAAATTCTGCATGAGCATTGCCTCCAACATCATGAAGACCTTCTTTGATTTATTTCAACATCTCCAGAGTGACAAAGGAATATGCTGGCTCTAGTTATCATCCTTCATACTTCTTATATGACCAATCTATCTTATCTTTCTATTATCTTTTCTCTTGATGGTGTTCTTTACTCACGTGCTTTCTTAGAGACCCTCATTAGTTATATGTTCCTACCATGTCATACTTTCTGTAGCCCTTTCCATTTGACAATTTTGTGTGATATTCATTTTTAGTTTGTCAGTCACTTATACTCCATATTTTGCTGTCTAATGATAATATTTATTTATTTCAAATCTTCTGAACGCTAGAGAGTTTAAGGAACTTGTCCATGGTCACACAGATAATAAGAATAAGAGGACACATTTGAAACTAGGTCTTGAATATATCACTACACATTTAAATTGAATATGAAGGAAACATCTAGAGCACTAGAAGATCACCTGTGGAAAGAAATTGATAAAAGCAACATCCAATGAATAGTCATGGTTGGGCAATAATGTGTATTATTAGAAGGAATGCACGTAATAGTGAAATCATAAATTCAATGGACGTTTATGTATCTTTGTCCTACCAGATGTGGCAGAAAGAAAGAAATACTTCTCTCCCTCCTCATCTCTTCTTCATAGTTGTTTGCATTTAGTTTTCCACATTAGACTGTGAATTCATTGAGAGTGAAAACTGCTTTTTTTTCCACCTCCTTTAGTATCTCCACTGGTCAGCACAATATCTGGCACAAAGTAAGTAATTGATAAATAGTTGTTGACTGACTGATTGAATGAATGCTACTAGCTATATTCCACACTGCGATAGATTATGCCAATGTCTACATTATTTGATAGGAGGGAGAGAGAGAGAGACATTAGAATACAGTTGGTTCATTGAATTTTACAGGTGGAAAAGTTCTTTGAGATCACTTTAGTCCAACCCTTTAATTTTTATAGAAGAGGAAATTTGAGCAATCAGAGATTGTAACTGTCCAAGGAAACACATCTTTATGGGCCGTCTAAAATCTAGTCCAATTCTCTTTCTGATACATAATACTATGATCCCTAAGTAAATAATGGTATAGTAACTACCATTCTAGAGAAATTAAATGAATATGATCTCTGTTTATTTAAAGCAGGGGCTCCTAACTTAAAGTATGCATTTTAATGAGGACAAGAAGAACTTGTTAAGGAGTATGAAAAATAATAGATAAATAATTACATTATTCTATTGAAATACAACAAAGGAATTGACATCATAGGGAATAAATGTCATTACATACCAACTAGGTTTTTTGTAAAAATTAATAAATCTATTTTTTTATTTTTATATGTCTGCATGATAAATCATAATTTGCTTAATTCTATATTTAACAGCACATGCAGGAATGTATATTGAAAACTAAGCATACGGGACAGAAAAAAAAAAAAGTTTGGGGATCCTGAAGTTATAGGGAATAGAAAGAGATAGACACTTCCAGTAACAGATGATGGTAAAAAAAAAATCTTGATTTTGTACCAACATTCTTATTGCAGTGAAGCTTCTTACAATACAATATTTCTTCAAAAAGATTAACTTTATTTTGAGGCTTCAATTGTATGCAAGCTTAAAAACTATATCAAGTGAATTAAAATACGATATGTATAATGGAGGATCAGCAAAGGCAACAATGCTTCTGGTGTTATGTGGTTAGGAAGACTTCATGGAAAAGGGGGCATTTGAGATAATCATTAGAGGGAATGGAAGCTGTACAGAGAACTAGTTGGACCAAATCTCTGATTCTTCATCATTACAGGTCTAGAGGAAATGCCAAGGTGACAAATTCTTGGGTATGACATAGAGAGGGAGCCTGTTTCATCACAGATTGGACTGAACAGCTTGTTGAAGTTCCTTTTGACTCAGAAATTGTCATTCTATGACTCTCCATTTTCTGCTTATGACTTTCTGACTCATCTCCTGTGATATCGAGTTTGAGTAAATATTTAAATTGAATCATCTGTCTGCTCTGCACTCACTAGCCCTCACGTCAATGATAATGCTTCTTTGAGGATTGGAAAAGTAGAAGGCTTTGGTGGGATGTCATGATTGTATGATCAATATCTTTAAATGAGCAGATGGGCTTTCAATTCAAGAATCATTATTTTTCCCCCTCCATTATAGTTAGAGAGCAAGAAACACTAACAGGAAAAAAAAATCTACCATTATACCATCCCTGCATTCTCCTGTTACTCCCAAGTGGGAATGACTGGGTATAAAGGAGAATTCAATGACTTTCTCTCCTCCCCCCACAACTTTCTCTCCCAAGAACTGCTGAGTCTCATCAACACAATCAGCACCAAATAGATTTTAACTGTTTGGAGGTTTTATATCATTAGCAAAAACTGATTGACACAATTTCCACATACGTTTAGTGCAATAGCCATGATCAAGTGTCCATCATGTAAGAGAAGTATCCAAAATTCTTGTGAACATCTATTTTATTCCCTCCTACTTCCCTTATTTGGAGGACAAAAGAACCAAAGTAGAAAATACAGTAAAATTCCTTTAAAATGTGGAGGCTAAAGTCTTACCAAGGACAAATGACATTACATCAGACATTTATTGAATGTCACTGTCATATTTCAGGACAGGATTTGACCCATAGCATACCCACATCAGTGTAATGAGGAATCAAGAGGTCCTATTTACTTTGACCCTTTCTGCATGAAGTCATTTTCTACAAAACAGACTTAAAATCTCAAGCATCAGAATTGTAGTTATTTGAGATAAAATTAAACAAAAACAAAATAAAATTCTAAAAGTTTGCAGTTTCAAATGTTATTAGCCACCATGGCTTCTACTTAATATTTATTTCTAATAAACTAACTTGGTCAGTTAAATTTCAGAAATAACTGTGCTTTACCATGTGCATCCAAGATAAGAAAGAAGAAATAAGGTAACAAAGAAAAAGAAGAGAAAAGAGAACAAAAAGAGCTTGTCTGTCACTCCTATATAATTATGTTAGATTGCTACATAAAGGAGTGTGATTCAGATATAGTCAGAAGCAGATATAATCAGAGCTCCTAAATCCTCCCAGAGCTTTCTTTTTCTAGCCAGTATTTTTCCAATTAAGTATAAATTAAATTCCCCAAACCGACCATAATGCTAAAGATTGCTACACATAAAAACCATCCAATTCAGAAGTTTAGATTCTATGTTAGAGCTAACTCATACACTTTAATAGAAAGTATACATGTGTGTTCAAAAATGTATGTACAAGTGTACTTAGCCAGCAAGAAGCTTAAGTTTTTATCAGTCAGAATTCCTGGGGAAATAGTATTTCTCTGAAAATTCATCTTCCTGTGACACTGTGTTATAAAACTATGCTGGATTTCTATTTACAGCGCCTCAGTATGAATCTGAAGCAATTTTGATGTTTTGTTTGTGTATATGTGTCTACATTTATTAATTCTGAAAAAAATAGATAGTTTTATAACAAGACAGTTGGATGGAATGATATGGATTTATGGATATACATAAAAATAAGATAGTCCCTGCTTTCAAGGAGCTCACATGTTGGTGGGAAAAGAGCATACATGGAAGGTTTCAGTTTTAAGACAAAAGGTCTTTAGGATATAGCAACAAATTGGCTGGTAATGCCTCTTCTTGAATGTTATTTTCACTGAAAAATGGTTTCTTATCAGTTTCTCATATTAAAACATTTGATAAGGACTTTGGTGGCAAAAGTGTTCTTTTCTGAGTCTTTATTAGATTGCTCTCAAATCTTCAGGAGTATTGTCAGGCTGCATCTACATAGGATGCACTTCCTGATATAAGTGCTTAGGACACTCAACTGGAAGAATTTCTCTACCCAAAGCTCTTGAGATCAGGATCCTAGGATGTCTCCAGTGAGGTCTGAGGGAAGATGATGTTCAAAATGGTTTTGGTATTGGTAGTTTGACTTGTGGAATGTATGTTTCCACTTATTTTTCCTTCAAGGTGCTTTGTTGCTTCAAATAGACTGCTTTATTTGCACTCTGAGTTGCAGTTGGTGGCAGCTGGTGCAGTGTACTATTCCCTTATCTACAGCAGCCACTTCACCATACAAGGGCTGTGAAGCTTGGGCTAGAAACAGAATCTGTCTAGGGCATGCTTCATCCCTGAGGGCTCTCAAGCCAATCTGCCTGCTAGTGACAGTGTGCAACATTTGATATTGGTGACCATGAGGGCAGAACTCTTCTTCATAATAAATTCTTTCACTCAAAGCACTCTCTACTGGGTTATATCTAAAGGAATTATTTAAAAGAGTTAGAAGGCTAAGGGAACTAAACTCTGGCCCTTTTCATTAACTATGTGATCCATGATCATGGAATTAATTATATCAAAATAAAAATAATAAACACCCAAAGGTACTTATGTGTAATATAATAGGAAAGAGCACATTACCAACAATATATTTGCGTTGAGAATTGTGATAAAAGTTAACATTAAGAACATGTGTAATGATAAAGGAGAGTGGTTTGTTCATGTAGTGCTTATTTATTTAAATATTTAAAACAATAGACAAATGGTCAAATTTATCAGTTTTTGCATACACGCATACATAAATATTCTGGGACTGCACCTATTATTCTAAAATCATAAGAACTAGAATTTAGCAGCTCTGATCAATGTGATGATCTACTACAATCCCAAAGGACTCCTGATGAAAAATGCTATACGCCATGAGATAGAACACTGATGAACTCTGAGTATAGATTGAAGCATGATTTTTTTTCTCTTTGTGTTTCTTGATTTTATTTCAAAACATAAATTTCACTGAGATATATTTTGCATGGCTTATATGCATAATGAGTATGGTATTGTTTTTGTTTGCCTTAGGGTGGAGGTGGAAAGGAAGAGAGAATTTAGAAATTAACACATAAATAAATGCACATGTGTGTATTATATATAAATAAAACACATATATAACACATATCTGCATGTGTATGCATATGTGTATGTACATATATGATGTTTTCTATCAATGAGATCCTTTGGAGACCTATGTTTTCAGAAGATTATTTTACTTTAATTTTGATTTTCAACAGGACATTCTTAATCACACTGGAAAAATCTTTACATAGGTGTAAGTCTCCCTGTATAATCACCCGCTGGATGTTAATAGTGAATTTTTGAAGAAGCTTTAACCCTAGTTACATCTATTAATATTGTATATATTTTCAAGGCATATGTTGTATATATGTGTGTGTGTGTTCAATCTGCAATTTGTTACATCAACTCAAAAAAGGATAGGAACTAGTTTTATGATTTCATCAGTATAAGGAACTTCTTCTATAAGTACAGGTAAGCATCTTCTCTGCACCTTAGAGGTTTGATTGCTTAGTGCAAGGGACAATTAAGTACCTTGCCTTGTTCCAAAATCAATTTTCTACAAAATATTATATGTTGCTTCTCTCTAAGTAAAATTGTTTTCAAAAATTAATATGTGATAGACACATCAGATTTTTTTTTCCCCTATTCTTCTCGGATAACTGTAACTTGCAAAGATTTGGTTTGCTCAAGAAAATTAACTACAAAGCCTTCATACTTCCTTCTCATGTTTTCATCAAGAATATTCTCACTGTGTTCGAAGATCATGCTAAGATATTATAGAAAAAGAAAAGTAAAAATATGGGTCGGCACAACATTTTTAAACAACAGTGTTATAATCAGGTAGACTGAGCAGTAAACTCATCATTTCAACATTTTAAATGACTGGATCAACTATGCTATAGTAGTCTGGCAATTTCAATCATGTGCCACCTCCTAGTAGAGATTTTTCCAAATTCTCCTAGCTATTTACTACTCCCTACCTCTAGAGATTCTTCACATTTATTTGCATCTGAATACATGTTGAGTCCTCCAAGGACAAAATTATCTTCTTGGAGACAAGTAGGGTTTCATTCTTTTTATATACTCTATACTTAACTGTTCCTAAAACATAGTAGCCACTTAATAAATGTGAATTGAATTAAGGAGAAGTAACCAACATATTTGCTGTTACTTTTGAAGAATATAGAGGACTGAAAATTACATTTAGAGGGGTAGAGCTGGAGAAAATGAAATTGTAATATATCTATCAAAACAAACTCCTAGGCATTATTACTTAAAGTAAGCCCTGGACCACACCTGAGCCTATGCACATCTTTCATGGGTCAGGTAGAAATGGCTTCATGGTAGCCTTATTTGGGGCCACAGTCTTCAGTGATAATGTTTCTCAGTTTGTAGAGTCAGAAGCAATAGAAGGATCATTCAAGCCAAAAGGAATAATTGTCATTAGAGTCACAGGTTCAATGTAAACAACCAAAAAGTGATGCCTTCAACGTATGAAAGTACAAGTTGACAGTGGCCAATTTTCATGACTAAGAGGACAAAACAATCAAACATGATCTTAGATCAGAAAAAAAAAATCAAAGAAAGAGGATATCCAAATAAGATCATATCCATGCAGTTTGATGAGTTTAATTCAGTGATCAGATTTACATCCTTTAAAATCTGAGCATTTCATTTCTCTTTGTTCCTTCCACTCACTTTCGTGTTTGTATTTTGCTCTCATTAGCATTGTCTGGCTGTTTGTTTGACAGTGGATACTTGTGTCATTAGTCATATTCTAACGGTATCCCCAACCTTATTTAAATGCAGTCTCTCCTTTCCAGCTTATAAACAATCCTTTCCATATAATACTCCCAAACATAATGATAATGATAATTATGATTCCCTACTGATAGCTTCAGATAGATATGGTCTATCATCTTTAATTGGCACCTCTTTCAAGATTCTTCTATTTAGAAACAAACATTTTTTCTATCTCCCCTTGAATCTCACAAATCTCACCTACTCAGGGGAAATTAGATGGCATATAGGCAACACTATCATCTTTACAAGTGAGGGATCTGAGGAGAAGAGGGGACTGCTAGTTAGTGACAGGAACAGGATTTCAACCTCGGCATCCTGATTCTGATTCTTTCCACTGTATTCCACTGTTTGCATTTGTTTCATTTCCTATATAAAATTTAAACATTATTTTTTTTTTCACGTTTCCTCTTTTGAGGTTATATTTTTGTTTTTGCTTTTATTTTCTCCCTTCTTGGATTAAAGACTCCATTGAAAATTGTTGACAAATAACTTATAAGAGTGCTACCCTGTTGATAGTTTCCCTATCAGTGGCAGGCAGAACCAGTTAGATTCAAAAGTGATTCTGTGTTTCACATAATTGCACGTCTAACCTGTACCTGATTGCTTGCCATCTCAGGGAGGGTGAAGGAGAGAGCAGGAGTGAGGAAGGAAGGGAAAGAATTTGGAATTCAAACTTTTAAATGAAAATGTTTTTTAAAAAGAATAACAAAAAAAGAAAGACAGCTGCTATTTCTGCTATAACAACTCAGCACCTAATAGGTCATGTGAGGAAGAAGAAATGGTCCTTTAAAAGATGAAGTCAAGAAGAACAGCTGTAGAGGAATAAGAACATCCACAAGACTGTGAGAATTGCCTGGGATAAAGTAAAATAAATACATTTATTGGCATACAATAATTCTTAAAACTTTTTGAATCTTAAAAATAATGATTCTTTGACTACTTAAAATAGGACTAGAGATTTCAATGTCACTAATTCTACCATAAAAAAATTACATCTTTCAAGAATAAAAAAAAAAAAAGATAAATGAAAATTGCCAAGGACAAATATAAAAGACTTTCACAGATTATATTATGTCAGCAGTAACTCAATGATAAGAATCATCCTTATCATGAGTATGTCAGCATTCATATTAACCATAAACTAATATTTCCCCATGGTGAAGACAAGAAGCATAATACTTTAGTTACATGTTAAATATAGTAATCAGTGACTACCCCCCCACACACACATGCGCACACACATAGATACACACACATTAAATCTGAATTTGAATTGTCTTATTTTTAAGAAGAGGTAGTTTGGCATAACTGATAAAAGATTGACATTGGAGTCAGGGAGACCTGAATTCACATCCTGTCACTTATATGTACCTGTTGTATAACCATAAGAAAGTGAATTATCCTCTTGGTTAATTCAAGGCAACAGTACAATGTACTATGTGATACAGAAAAGGTATTCCTCTGTGTTTAAAGGGGGAGTCTATAGAATTGAAGGTTTTTATAGTTAAAAAAATAGGGGTCCATAGAAATATACAAACAAAATTTAAGAGGTAGCATGGGTTTGAAGTGTCTTACTTCTGCCCAGCAACAATGAGGACCTTGCCCAAATCTAAATCTTCCCATTAATTAGGGGCTTTATCTGTTGACAAGAAAACCTTGCTATTTTCTGTGTATGTGACTAGCCCCTATGCTTTGTGTCCACATCCTCGAATGTTACAAGTTAAGTTCCCTATTTTGTGACCTCATACCTGAACTGTTTTGTAAAGTACCCAAAAACACCTTCTTCTCCTTTCCTGACATCCCTCCCTGTGGTTAACTGTCCACATAGCTGTATACCCTCAAAACCTAGCTGAGTGTCCAACACTTGTATATAAAAGTAATTCTCTCTCTTATCTCAAACTGCTAGTTCTTCTAAGGAATAGCCTACTGCTTTTGTGTCAAAAGAGCTCTCTTGACTAGGAAAACTTCCTCCCCCTAAAGTCTTTCTGGACAATTTGACTCCAAACATCACCTATCTCAATCAGGTTAGTGGATTGGGACTTTGCTGTAGAGTCAGGAAAACCTGGACTCTTTTCTAGTTTTGGTTAAATACTAGTTGTGTGACAATGGACAAGTCATTTAACCTCTCAATAATCTCCATACTTTTATAAGTCTTTAAGTGGATAACAAGGTACTTATTTGAATATTACTTTGACTTTTTTTACCTGTTAAAATAATAAAGTCAGATAAAAAATAAGCCAATAAACCTAATGGAAGCCTTCCTCTAATGTGTACTTGTACCACAACCTTCATCAATTATAGATTTAGACATGGAAAGAACCTCAAAGGACATCTAGTTCAAGTCCCTCATTTTATAGATGATCTGATCTTAGATTTCAAAGTTGAAGAAACTCAGATTTCATCCATTTTAATGCTTATATTTTACATATAAAGAAAATGAAAAGTTAATTCATTTTCCAAGATAGGGTCAGGGATGAGGTTTGAAATCATACCCTCTGACTCCAGAACTAACAACTTTCCTATTATATCAATTGCCTCCATTCATTTGTCTCATTCAATGAGTAAATGAAATATTATATTGCAACATTCAATGAGAGAAAGGATGGTCACATTGATAGTTTTATATACATAAAGAACCATTCACTCACTTTATTTTCCCTGGTTCTATTGGGAATTGAATCCATTAAACAGAAAATTAAACACCATTGGTCTTTGCTTTAAGATAAAACATCATGATGAATATCCTGCTCTCAGCCATTTGCTTATTCTGCATAGCTCATTTGCAACTCCAGACCAGCTCTAAATATCAGCATCATAAACTTCAAAAAATCACCAAGAACTTTAGAGGGGATTTACAAAAGTATTAAGTTTTAGATACAGACCAATCAATACAAGTGGTGGATATACTACTTATCAAATAAAGTAGATTTTGAAGCAGATAAAGTAATTTAAAGGTGGTAATTCATAATGAAAAAAAGAAATTTACATCATAACTTTGTTGTGTATTTGGAGAGATTAGCAATTTGTACTTGGTAGATTTGCAGTTTCATATACAATCATTTTTTGTTGTATCATGTTATGGAAATGCTTGTTTTGTTCCATGAATTGAAAATTAAATAAATTTTTTAAAAAATTCAACAACCATTTATTAAGTACCTACTTTTCTACATTAAGCAGTAGGATTAGAAATAGGTTTTAGTCCAGTAATTTCATTAATAGAGGACTCGTAGATGAAGTAACTTTTTCAACGAATGCAGATTGGCACCTTCTCTTGGTTTTGCCTTAGAGATTTGACTGACTACAGTACTGATGTTTTACAATAGAACATCATCCGTCTGGGTTCAGAGAACAGTATGTATCAGAGATGGGGATTTTACCCAGTCATCTTGGCTTGAAGGCCAGTTCTATCTACTGTGTTATACTGTATGTGAAAATGTGGGAAATGCCAAAGAAAAAGAGAAGCCTCCCTTGCACTGAAATCCCTTGCATTTTAACAATGGAGATACGTAAAAAGAAGATTCAAGATATCATAGAGCACAAGGGACTAGTAATGACCAGGAAAGGCCCTGCGCAAAAGGTAGTACCAGTAAGTCTTAAAAGAAAAACAAATTCTAAGAGGCAGAAATGGGGAGGGTAAGACTTACAGGAAAAGATACCCAATGCAAAGTCGTTAAATGCAGAGAAAAGCTGTATACATTGAAACTACCTATAAATGGAAGGAATTAACTATCTAGTAACTAAAGAAAACATTTTTTAAAAGTTAACAAAAGGAAAGAGAACTATTTTCTTAACCATGTGATCAAAACAATACATTTTTGTTACTGAATTTGGTTTAAGGAAATTTTATAATGGATGTAGAAGCAATTACATGTGATATTATGGACAATAGCTAAGCATGATAAGCATGATCTGCATAACTCAGAAGCTAAATTTCTGGGGATTGCTCTATGACATGAAAAAAACAGAAAGCAGAAGGTAATTATCCATAATTTATATTGCTCCAAGATTGTAGAATTAAGGAATTTTTTTGCAAAAACAAATCCAATCACAATTTCCACCAAATAATTTGGGGGGTAGACTCCACTTCAGAGATGGAAAAAGAGTGGAATGTGTGACCATTATAGATATATACAAAATTGTAATAGGTGGGATATTTCAGGTGGAGTAAGAAGAAATTACATGGAATTCGAGGGGGTGGGGCAGGCTTACTTTTAAACATATAAATATGATCAAAATTATTTTTATTACCACCAAAGCCTACACTTTGTTTCAGTCAAATTAGCTTACTTGACCTTTAATGTGTCCAACATTCTATTTCCCACGCACTGTATTTGCATAGATTGTAGTGTTGTCTCCAGTACTTGAATCCTTTCCCTTTTCAACTCTGCCTCCTAAAACCCCTAACCTCAGGCTGAGCTTAGGTACCACTTCCTAAAAATGTCTTTCCTGATTCTTCCAAATGCTAATGTTCCCCCTCTTATTGCTTTGTGTTTAGTTTATAGATAGATTGTGCTTCTTATTTGTTTATATGTTATTTTTATTCCCTAGAATAGAAGTTCCTTGAAGGCAGAGACTTTCCATTTTTGTCTTTTTATCACCATAGCCTAGCAGTTGCTTAATATGCCATTTTGATATGAATGAAGTGGTACATCTGTTAAATAATAGATTCTTAATATATGGCTGTTAAATTAAAGTGGCACTTATTACTTCTTGAGGGTATTTCAATTTTTCCAGAATCACTCTTAACCCTAAACTTATGTCACACTAGTTATCAATATCAAGGCAGCAGTCTCTTATTTTGGGAGATAAGACTCTATTGAAGCTGTACAAGTTGTTTCACACTGAGATTGACCAAACACAACCCACCTAACTCTGTTTTTTTACATATGAGATGCAGTTTAAATTCCCAGTGCTTTATTTTCCTCACCTGGTAGATAGTAATACCAAAGGTACCTGTATCATTGGTTTCATTAGTTTCCAATCTCAGTGGAAGCAGTAATTCCTGAACTACCTATTTTATTGGTTTGTTGAGAGGCTCAGATAGAATGATGTAAAAGAAATACCTTTTGTACACTCTAAAGCCCTACATAAATGTCACATGATAATGATAATGGTGTTTGGTGGTAGTGGTCATAGTGATGATGATATGAAATTTCTCAGTGACAACCCAGCCAACTTTCCCTCTACTTTTTCTTTCCAAGTCTACTTCATTGTCCTTTTTTAGTGTGTTTTCAACTGCATACTGTCTGGATAATGGGAATTATTCATTCCCTTTTTTCCTTGTGTATATAGTTTGAGTAAACTGTTTGGACTGATTGTCAATCTCAGTTCAAAGGCTGATACCATCAGGAATGAAATAATATGAAAACAGGAACATGTGCAATAGCTCATGTATAACCACAGTTATTAACTTTTTATTTTTATTTTTGTTTTGCATTATGGGCAGATCTTTTGGCAGGTTCGTGAAGTCCATGGACCCTCATACGAAATATGAGGAAATGGGGTGAAATGTAAAGAAGATGTAGAATTGGAAAACATGGTTTAAATACGTCTTCCAAAGCACATTACCTATGTTACCTTTGGCAAGTTGCTTAACTTCCCTACGACTCAGTTTCTTTAACTGAAAAAAAAAAAAGAAATAAAAGAGAGTAGAACTGATGGCCTTTGCGGTCCCTTTGAGCTCTAGATCTATATATGATTCCATTTAATTAGATAATTAGGTATCAGACATGGCAGAGGCAGAGAATAATTCCAACTTATTCATTATACAGCCATTCAAAAGACAGGACTTCTGGAAATCTATTGAATAATTGTAAGTTATATTCTTCAATTTGTCAAGGTTATTTTGAAGTCTAATCCATCCTTCAAGGTGTTACCCTTCTCTCCCAGAGTGTTATCCCCTACAAACTTAATGAACATGCTCTCAGTTCCATCATATAGGTCATTGATGATAACGTTAAACAACACTGGGCTGAGAGCCAAGTTGTTTGGGACTTGATTTGCCATTCTCCACACTTGTTTGACATTGAACCAATTATAACATGTGAGTGTGGTCTTCATAAATAGTTTTGTGCCAACAAAATCATGATTGGAGCCATTTTAAACAGTTTATTATATTGTTAATTCCTCCATAGCAAGTGTCATTCTGATTCCTCATTTTGTCATGGAAAATTTCCTTGTATTATTTTAGGATGCCAGCATAGCACTGTTATGGGAATCTGAGGATCTTCCCTGCCCCTAGGCCCTTTGCTAGTGTGGCTACGTGACTCTGAGGACCCTTGGATATTTGAAAGTATACTCTGTTCCCTAATAGGCTGAATGTGGTCACGTGGAGCCTGTGGCGCCAGGCTTGTTCTTCAGGAATGCCCGC
>CM053592.1:65942144-65964929 GCA_028646515.1 Pseudochirops corinnae | reverse complement strand
ACTTTGAGAAGAGTTGTGTGATTTGGCCAGAAGAGACTCTGGGCAGCCGCTGAGCCCCCCGGCTGTGAAAAACCCAGATGTTGGTGCTTCCCTCTCTGGTAACTGACTAGGTAACTGATGTAATGATCAGACGCTGGAAGCCGTCTGCTGATCTGTTTTTCTGTTTGTAACTTCTGTTTGTATTCTCTGAAGTTCAGGGGGCTGACTTTTCCCCCTGAACTAGGTACATGATATATGTTTGATTGATTAAAGTGAAACCGTTAACCCATTTTGAGTTGCTTTCCTTTAGAAAAGCAGATCTAAGAACCTGTGCTAGTAGCTGCCCTAGGCATGCTAGGGTGCTTACTGTTACAAGCACAAGCATTGGCAAATTCTACAAGCTGAAAAACCTTTAAGTATGCTTTAATCAATAGACTGTGCCTGCTTTCTGCAGCCCAGTCTTATCAGCTTATCAGAGTCATGGATAAACTGGCCATAAGCAGTTGAAGTTTTTGAATGTGGCAAACCCATATGAAATAAATGAAAAGGTCTTCAGTTCTATGAATACCACTTCTTCTGAAGTAAATGACAGTTGCATATATTTGAGAAGAGGGGGCTAAAGATATTAAGAATCACATGACTTCTAAATCACTTTCAATTTGACTGTTTGTACCCTAAATGTAAGATCCTTTTCTATGACCAAAAGACTGACCTCTTACTCAATAGACTGAAACATACCAATATCAGTCTTCTTTGTTTGCATATGAGACCAGAAGACTTAAGAAAGTCACAGTCAATATAGTCCATCTTTTTGACTTGTAAAGGCAAATAAGAAAATTAGTTTCATCATGAAAGGAAGGTAAGAAGAAAAGTCAATTATCCGACAAACATTTCTAGACCCAAACTAAGAAGTTTATGAATTGCAATGATTTCAGTAATATTAAAACTGAGAACATTCAAATATATTTAAAGCACAAAACAGTCATAATGTGAAGACTATTAAAGTCGATATGTTGAAATTAAAATTTTATTCATGGTATGGAATCCTTCTTAAAAAATTTGGAACAGACTTTATTGTAACTTTATTTTCTGCCTTGAAACATATAATTATTTAACCAAAACCTCAGTCAGTGTACATGAAGAATATACAAAGTGTGATGTGTATTTTTCAAATTATGTGACATCTTGATATTGTCTTCTGCAATTAAAATCTATATATTGAATCATTTTCTTTTAATTTTCCATTTCAAGTTGATGGAAAGACACACATTTTACACATCTAGTTAGGAACAAAAATCTACCCTTTGCTAATTTCAACCTTTCTTGGTATCTTCATGTGTATTTAAATATTTCATATCAAAAAAATCACCCAGAAAATGATTCATTTTCATAGAGTAACATAGATTTAGAGTTGTAATAATATATAAAGATACTCTAACCTAATCCTCTCTTTTTATGTATTAACAATAGGAAACCTGATAACTTTAATGATCTTCTAAGGGTCATACTAATACTAACAGAGATTGGCTTTGAATCCAGACCTTTGGATTCAAAATCCAGTAGTCTTTGCAATACAGCTTTTTCCCTTTAGTTGCATGATGACCAAGAAATGGTCTAACTACATTTTATTTTGCACCTAATAGAATAATGATTCATAAATGGCAGGAAGGGAGAGAAGGTAGAAAGTGAAGCAAAGGTCACCTCAGTAGGATTGCCCTATCAATGAATTCCCTAGTTTGCCTTTCTCTACCCTGAGATTTGCCTTCAATTCTGCCAAGCTGGACAAAGAATTGTAAGCTTAGCAGCCAAGTACATAATTCTTCACCCTATGAAAAGCCAAATTTTGACTTAATATGAGAATTCCAATTTCTTGTACTCCATGTGTCAAGAGGAATAATTAGTCTTTACTTTGTTTTCACAGGCCTTTGCATCAAAAAGGTTCTTTGGATAGAGCAATTGTAAATAGAAAAGAAAAGGGTAAGAAACATTTATTTTGCCTGTGCTCTGCTTTTCTTATAATCTTTTAAACAAACAGGAAAAGGTTATAATTAATACTCATTCATTGAACACTAAGATATGCTAATTCTGTATTTATTCCCATTGCATCCTAATTAAAATACCTCTTTTATCTTCAAAGGGAAAAAAAAATCAGAGAAAAAGAAAGTGTGATAAAATATTGAAAACATCATATTGACATTCTATTGAATTACTTTTAATGTAAAGAGGAATATTAATGATAATGAATGGGCAAGAGGGAAAGATTAAGTCCACTGAAAGCACGTGGATTTTTTGTTATATAATTATTGTCCCACGGAATTTATTATTAGTTTCACATTTTTAAAAATAATAACTAAGCTGCTATGCTCACATATTGTCTTTTCAGTAATTAGCTTCAAACAACATAGATGGACATGGTTTTCCTTCATAAAGATATCTAAAACACAATTCTATAATATGTCAGATAAGCTAATTCATTGGCAATGCTGGTGAATGTAATTGTAGTATATGAAGAAAAAACCCAAAATGAATGGCCAGATTTATCTAGCTAAGGAGATGCTTAGAGAAAATTATGAAAGTTTATTTCATGGCAGTGGTTTATGACAAATATCATCAGTATATCTTGCAATCTTTTCTGCTGAAGCTGGTTCAGGAAATTCCAACACAAGCTTCCCAAAATCATCGAGGGCACCCAGATTTTATCTACAGTTAAATTATTATATGCAAACATCTAGCCATAAAACTGCTTAATATTGATTTTTATTTGACATTTATTAAAATTTCAATTTTTATGAACGTGTCAAATATTAGCTTGACAATCCTAACACAGGAAGAGTTAAGTGGCTGGCAAAGGACAAGTCAGGCTTTTTTGTTTGCTTGTTTGCTTTGTTTTGTTTTTCCCTCTCTATCTAAAATGGTTGTTAGAGATATAGAAATCCATTCATCTTTCTTACTAGATTTTTACCGCTCAGATGCTTTCACTTTGAAATGGACATTGATTAGGCATTTATCAAAACATGTTAGGATATTTTTCTGCCCGATTTTAGACTCAACTTATCTATTCATCTATACATTAATCCCTCCCTCCATTATCCTTTGCCAATATCTACACAAAGTTAATATTTGTCCTAATCAGTACAATACAATGTTTTTACAACGTTTTCTATGGCTTAGAGAACACTAACTCACCACATTTACTTGCCAGTGATATCAACTGACTAGGATGGTTTGGCAACTTGGAAAACTGTGTAAATGTTAAAAATATAAAAATTCAGTTTGGAAATTGCATAATAATTCAATTAAGGAGATAAAACCCATAGCCCTACTCCAAGCCGGACTGGGAAAGTATGCAATTCTGGTGTGCTGTCATAAGAGAGAAAGGTAGAGGGAAAGAAGGAAAGAAAAAGTAAGGTCCATTTACTCTAATTTGTCAGAATTAATTTTCATGAACATACAGATCTATTCTACTAAACCAAACTGATTATTTTTAGATTGCTTTTATTAAAGATTGCTCATTAACCATAAGCTATTTAACCATTCCGTTTACCATAAAAAACACATCATTTCAGAGCTGAAAGTAGCCTTAATCACTATCCAGTTTAACCTGCAAGATATCTCACTACAACATAGCATGTGATCATCCAAGTTTAGCCTGAAAATATCCAATGAGGAAGAACAGTTTCTCTCCCAGCCCATTCTTCTAGTAGCTTTGAGTGATGATGTTTTTACTGTACTTCAAATCTAAATTTGTCTTTTGGCAACTTCTATGCTTTATTTCTAGAGTTGAGCAGAATAAACACAAGCCCTGTTCCAAATGACAGTCTTTCAAATATTTGAAGATAGCCACCATGTCCACCTGAAGTCTTCTCAAATCTAAAGATCTTCAGTTCCATAACTGATCCTTGTTTGTTATTAACTCAAGGACTTTCACCACCCTAAGTGCCCTCCTTTAGACAATATCCAATTTACCAACAGCATCCTTCAAATATGATATCCAGAACTAAACACAATTCCTTAGATGTGATCTTACCTAAGCAGAATATTATGACATTGGGGAGCCAACATGTTGAAGAGAAAGCAAACTTCCTTTATCTCTAAAAAGAGTGGGTTATGCATAACAGCCTATAGGACACACTCCAACTATAAATCTACCATCAAATAACTATCATTCCCTTATTTTTTTATTCTATGCTTCTTACTTTAATCTAGCCTAAAACTGTTTGCTTTCTTGCTTACCATACCCCACTGTTGACTCACATAAAACTTCCAATCAAATAACTAAGATTTATTTTCAGACTACTAGCCATAACTCTTGCAAATTTTTTAACTCAAGTAATACACACATTTTCTTCTATTTTAATATCATTTATATTATCTGGCCCAATATTCTCCACTGTCAAGGTCTTTTTAAACCCTTACTCTGCCATCCAGGGCATTGATTATCTATCTCTCTATTGTTCAATCTTCAGATTTGAAAAGACATGCTTATGTCGCTGACATCATTTTATTGATATCTTTTTTCATGTCATTGATAAAAATATGAATAAGAAATTTAACCAGCAATAGTAGAATGCATTCTATGGATATAAATTTGAAGGAGATGCAACTGATTAACTATTTAACTATTGATTAAGGTTATTAAGTTTGTCACTTAACAACTTGAGGCTGATAAATAAAATTTAAAGAAAAATCCAGAGGTAATCAATCAAAATGATTAATGATCACATAATTAAGATTTATAAGGAAGCTTGGAGATCATTTAATTCATCCCTTTCCTCATACATATCATTTACATAGTTATACACATGCATGCATATATACATATGTTATGAAGAATCGGACATGATTGAATGACTAAACAACAATGATAACAATAAACAAAAACTCAATTATTTATAAGAATATGGGTGCTACATCTATGCATTGATTTCCAGAGGTGACAGACATAACTTGTCTCTGGTCACAGAGCTGGTAAAGAATAGAGCCTGGACATGGACTGAAACACTCTGACCACAAAGTTTCTACACATTCTATGAGTTTAGGAATATGTGTAGATGTTTTCAAACGTAGAAAAAGCAGTGGACTTAGAGTCAGAGAACTTGAGTTCTGAGTCTTTTAGCTGACACTTACTAGCTGTTTTGGAAAGTAATTTCCCATCTCTAGTTCTTAGTCACTTCACCAATAATCAATCAACAAGCCTTTATTAAGTACTTACTATATACAAAGAACTGTGTTGGGCACTGAGTATACAAATGCAAAGAAGAAAGCAACCCATTTCCTAAGGAAATTATATTTGTATAAATTATATTTTATTTAGGTGTATATAGATATGTTCAAATATATAGGTATGTATTTTTACAGATATAAAATAAAATTAAAAATAGATATAAGGTCATTTGAATGACAGAGCATTTATTAAGTGACTATGTCAGACATTGTGGAATGGATGACACTAGCAACTGAGACAATTGACAAAATCCTTATATAGAAGAGGATGATTGAGTTTTGTCTTGAAGGCCACGACTCTATGAGAAAACAGTGAGGGGGAAATGTATCCCATGCATGAGGCATAGTCAACATAACGAAAAAGACAAGAGATGTACTACTGGGTAGAAGAAACAGAGCAGTTCCACTCAACTGTGTGTCAGGACTGAGAATTAGGCTGGGAATTGAGGAGTGAAATGGTTACTATTTATATAAAATGAACCTAAAAATATTAGCTAAATAATTTTATTGGACTAGATTATTACTAATCCCATAATTCTATAAATCTAGTTTATTTTATCTAGAAGGGACTATGTTATAGTTTTATAACAGAAAATATCTAAACAGAAAATTGGAATTTTTTCCCTACGTGATATCAAAATCCAGATATTCAGTAACATCTGAATTCTGCATTTTTCAATTTAGGTTTGCAGAGATGGACATCAAAGAATAAGAACAACCTTCTAACAAACAAGATAATACAGAGCAAGAGATACATTAAATGAATTACTCATCTTTTCTGAGATCAGGGTAATTTTGCTGCTTGTGTGCCACAAATAAGATTTATTTCCACTTATTTGTGTTTATATTGCATGTGGGGTTTCCTTCACTGGAATCTAAACTCCTTGGTTTTAGCAACTATTTTTCCCTTATTTGATTTTTTTCCCTTTTATCATATCAAAATATTTATTTAGTTCAGCACCTAAAATCATAGCAAGTGCATAATAATAACTGCTAGGGGACTGACTGACTGGCAGACTAATTTAGGCTAAGAAATTAGGAAGATCATTATTGTAAGAACCGAGGGTCAAAAGGTAGAAAGGAATCAGAAAGAAAGAAAAAAAAAATCAGACTACATACAGACCAAAAAGGGACAGTCACATCTTGTTTAAATACAGGAGCAAAGCTTAGTCAAATGGATATGTGACTCTTAGGGTACATAAGAAATCAAGAAGACAGTCCAAGATATAAAATACAGTTAAAGTGCATATACTATAGTATATTAAGAAATGCTCTGATTGAAATCTAAAATCCAAATTATTGATCCAAACATACTTTTGGCAGAGAGATGGGAAAAGTGATAGAAGAGATCTAAGTAAAAGGCATTATGGTATTATTCACAGTGTTGCTGTGGCCTTAGAGCCAGGATGGGTCAGAAAGACCTTGATTTGAATCCAACTGCTGACAAATGATTTAAATACTCTGAGCCTCAGATTTCTTCATATGTAAAATTGAGGTAATATTCACAGGGTTGCCATGAGGATTAAATAAATTCATATATGTAAAGCATTTTCCAGACTATAAAGAAATCAGTTAAAATCTCAGGTGGGGAGATCATCAGTATTAGAGATATAAAGCTGAAGGCATACAAGTATGTAAAATAAACTGTGGTTAAGTTTCAGGAAAACCTTTAACCAAAAGAATTTAGTAGAAATGTACATGACAGGTCAGCTAAACTATGGCTGCCATAACTGATACCATACATAATGCTTAGATTGCAACGGCTATGATTCTTCTCATAATATATATATAAAGACATGTTTTGCTATTTAGGATTTTTCTACCTACAAGTTTCATCCTTCCATTGCTTAATCAAAAAATATACACATGCATGCAAACATTTGTACAGTTGGATTATTAGTTGAAACCCTTTTATCTTTAGGATCTGTGTATGTAAAAAGCTTTTTTTCTCCTTTATAGTAGCCTCCACATGAACTCCCCAGAATTTAGGCGAGTACTCATATGCAGAATTTCAAGGGAAAGCTTTTGAACTTGATCTTCAATTCAAAGAACTTTCATCCTCTCATTTAAGTGAGAGTTCTGCTCTGCCCCCATTCCCCTTCCTGGTAATGGCCAAGCAATTTCAAGATAATTAGTATTCCCTTGGGTTAGGAGACTTGTGCCCATACCAAGTATGTATTATTCTGCATAGATTTAATTACTTATAGCTATTACATTTTAGTTCATTTACACATTCAACAAGCATTTATTAAACAGCTGATATTAGCTGAGAACTGTGCTAAAGATGATTTTAAAAACTATTGTACCTGTTTTTACTTTTATGTGTCTTTTTTTACTTTTATTTTTTTTGTTTCTACTTGTGTCTGTGAGTCTCTCTGTCTTTATTTATATAGCATCTCCCCCACAGAATGTGAGGTCTTTCAAGGTGAGAATTATTTCATTGTTGTCCTTGTATCCCTAAATGCCTAATACAGTTATTAGAATATAGGAGACATTCAATAAATCCTTATGAATTTAATAATTGATTTTCCTCCCTTATACCTTTAGACCGTCTGAGGCACCTACCATCTCTAAAGTTATATATTCATGGATATTGCTCTATCTGGGTCAAAATGGCCCCATAATACCTAAAATCAGAGACAGCAGACTTTCCCATCCCCTTATTAATGAACATTGAGTAGGGAAATGGAAAATGAGAAAACATGGGAGTTCTTTTAGAGATCACTTCTACAGGACTTGACAAATAATTGGATATGTGGGTAAAGGAAAAAAGAAAAGTTGAGCAAAACTGGAAATTTCCCCTCCCATTTAACAATTGACAATATTACGTGGAAGGAGGCTGCATAGATACATTATCAACAGTTAAGCTACATTCAAATGCAATGGGCTTTCATGGTAGAGTTGCATAGAGCTAAAGTCTCCCTAGGAGGGGAAAAGAAAAAAAAAGAAAAAATGAAAAAGCAAGAACTTGAAGAAGACCATGCAGGAGGTTTTAAACTAAATCTAACAGCTACTGTTAGAATCTACCTACAACCACATCTTTTTGATTTCCCTAGTCAGTGTCAAAACATATTGTAATTGAAGGTGGAAGAGGTAGAGATATTTGAATCTCTGCCTCCATATATTCTACTATCTCTCAACAAGACTGCTGTGCCTCAATTCTCTTGAGGATAAATACTCGGGGAATTTTTTAGGGATAGGTGAATAGAACACCTAAAGAGAAGAAGCCCTTCAAATCAAAATCACACTTGTTCCAAGGAGATCTACATATTTAAAGACAACTATCAGGGACATGGAATATATGACATTCTTAGATAAATGATTGTTCAAATCTAGTCAAAGTTAAGACCTGTTAAATAAAATTAACCAAAAATGATAAAAACAGAATTTGTGAAAAAAATATTTAAAATAACCATTTATGGAAGAGAATCCTAATATAGACTTCCCAACTTCTAGAAAAAAATAAGACAAAACAAGCCTTCTAATCACTGCCAATACATTTTCATGTGCATACCAGAGAAGCTAGAAATATCCTTCTCTCCAGTGTCTTGACAAACAGAAGAGATGAGATTCAGGAGTGAGAGAGCAGAGCCAAAGTACATTTGTTTTCCTGGATGCTATATGGAAAAGAGAGTAGAAGCAAAACTAAGAGGCTGTTTATGTTATGGCCAACTAGAAGAAAAAAGAGCAAGGTCAGGGGAAATAATCCCAGAAGCCTTATATCTTGAATTACTGCCTAATACTTCTGATCCAGTCAGGTCCCATAATAACATTAATGACAACTCTTCCTCCAGATAAAACAATATTTCTTCTTTAACATTTCTGCATCTGAGAAATATGAAAAAGAGTACTTCTCCCACCTTTTTCTAAGAGTAAATTAAACAAAAGGAGAACCAGGGAGTGCTGCCCTATTTAACATAGAAAACTACAACTTTGTGTCATGAAATATTGAAGATCCATCTTTCCTAAGGCCTACTGTACTTTCTGAAGCTGAATATTATTCTCATCCAATATTCTTTCAGAGTTAGAAAGGAATTTTATGTCAGTTATTAATTATGATATTGCCAAGAATGTTTAAGCAGGCCATTATCACTCCAACTAATCATAATTCATTCCTCAACTAGTTGCATACCTCTGAACTCCAGTCCATCCACATCCTGAGAGCTTTGGAGTTCTTACTTCAGATAGTCCTTTTTTTTTTAATCTTTTTTTTTTTTTTGGTTTGGGTTTTTGGTTTTTTTGATTTTTGGAGGGGGAAAAGGCAAGGCAAATGGTGTAAGTGACTTGCCCAAAGTCACAGCTAGTGTTTCAAGTGTCTGAGGCTGCATTTGAACTCAGGTTCTCCTGATTCCAGGGTCAATGCTCCATTCACTGTGTCACCTAGTTGCCCTAGTCCTTTCTTTTGTATCATATCCAAATCCCTCTGTTACACTGATTTTGCTGAACCATTATATATTTCTCTTTCCTTGTTAGTTCCTGACCTCTAAGCCCTGACAGAGCTTGTTCCTCTATTCCTTTCTTAACTGTCAAAATTACTGATTTCCAGACTAGTACCTTAAAATTCATTAACCTCCAGCTCTTTAAACTTTCTAATATGAGGTTGTAAATTATTGTCTGCCACTCCTTCTCTCAATTTATGCCTCATTTTTCTTGTTTTGTAATAATTAATTTGAGAGCCATTTAATTTCTTATAGGTAGGACATAAGCAGGGATGGGAAAAACACAACAAAACATATATGAATATTTGGGAAGTACAGATAGAGATAAAGTATTATTCACTGGGAATATTCAAGGACATTATTGGTGGAGTCTAGAGAAAGAGCTCACAGATAGTGTAGTTAAAGAAATGAAGACACAATTAGACCTGAGTTCCAAAGAAGCAGGAAAGTCATGAAGAATAACTCAACTGTGACCAGAAGCATATAAGTAGTATAACAAGTCTATTCATGCAGTAGAAGAGAAGATTAGGACTAGAGCATTCTGTTTTTATCCTAATTTTGCCACCATTTTCCCCTGTGATCTTGCATATATTCCTTTTCCTCCTCGGTCATAGTTTTTTGGGAAATAATATGAAAGTGGATATTCATGAGGATGAAACTAATGAGGGATGGGAAAAGAATAGAACAAAAGAGGAGGAAGAGACACTGAACTTCCTCTCCCTCAGATGTTTATTATACAGATTGTGCCTAAGATTCATCTTGCCATAGAACAGGGATCCTGTATACAGTTTCTTCTAAGACAGAGTTGGAGTTTAGAATCAAGATTAAGGTTAGGGAATAGCAATTCTTTTGTGTTCATGAATGAACATACCACATTATTTCCCAATAAATGCTTATTAAACTGTAAGCTCTTTATAAATAGGGGCCATTTCATTCTGTGTACTAGCATCTTCAGTTCTCTAGCACTATGGGTAACATGTAATTGGTATTATATATATGCTTGTTGACTATTTGTTATATTATCATTAATTAAATATTACTTAAGATCTAAAATGAGTATTATTTTATTAAATTGATCCCTTTGAGAACTACTTCATTTCCTTTATATTTTCATGCATATTGTATATATATATATATATATATATATATACATATATGTTTATATATATATATATATATATATGTGTGTGTATTTTGTTTATAATAGGTACTTCAGAAATATTAGTTGATTTTACTGAAATGAATTGTTACAGTCCTGTCATCATCCAGCTAAAAGGGTCAGCGGGGATTTGAACCAAGAAATCACTGATCACAAGTTCAGAACTTTTTCTTCTTACTATATCACATTGTCTCCAAGAACATCAACATCCAGACTGAGTGGAAATTTTAGTGTCCTTGTAGTGCGAGGATAATATTAAAGTCTTGTTCATTTAAATACCATTAAACAATTAGATATCAACCTGAATAAAGAGCATACCAAAAGCATCTAAGGGCACCATCTTCTAAAGCTAAAGTTTACTGGTTTTTATTTTATCCTGTGTATTTTGTGATTGCTTTAGATTCTTAAAAGACATGTGTGCTAGTTTTAAGCAATGTGGTGGTTTTGATATTAATGGAGGAGATTAAAAACATTACCTGGAGCCACATTGATTTTTAATGTTCAGTGCTGTTGCCGGCACATCTGTCTGGAGCCAGGGGAAAATACTGAATTAAATAGAGCCACAAGATAAGAAAATCCTGATGTCTTTGAGCAAGTCATTTGGGTATGCTTTTTTTTCCCCCATATACAGTACTCTGACCCTAATAGCTTATTTCCACATTGAATCAGAACATAAGGCAAACTATTTGTGCTTTACAGGTCAGGTTAATTGGGCCAGATCACCAGGGTAAGCATCTGAAATTCTATGTCAAATCTGATGAAGGCAACTTATGCAACTACATTTATGCAGAAGAGGAAAAATAAATCAATTTTGGTTTGGAGGGCAGTCAATGCCTAATAGAGTCAGTGAGCATTCAAAATCTCATTTAATAGGGCCAAGCTTCATAATGAATTCTTCTATATAGTATTCTCTTCAGCCAAGGACCTTGTACCTGAATCAGTTTGAATGTGGCCAAGCCCATTTTTGGGAAAGATAACTGTGGATTGTCCTCGTTCATTACTGTTAAAAGTTAGACTTATTCAAAACTCAGGTCCATAGGGAGCACAGTTGGCAGAGGAACAAAATGAAGAAAAGTTCTTTGGAAACTCTGGACAAGATAAGAAACACGAGAACAGGGAACAGGAAAACTGCAACAAGAAGCCCTAGGAATTTGAGGTCAATAAGATTTATTCAAGTGCTCTTCAAAATTTCTATGGAGAATTATACCATGCTAATACCTTCTAGTTCATCTGAGAAATGTTCTGATTATTCAGTGGGGAGAGGAGAGTAGAAAGGCTTTAGGGTCAAGCAATAAATACAGAGATAAGTTTAGGTCTTTGGAATGTAGACATATGCTATAATAGTCATCTCCCAAAAGAAATGAATTGTAATTAGTTGATATTACATAGCACTTTGAGGTTTGCAAAGTGTTTTACATATAATATCTCACCTGTTCTTCTCCGAAACCATGTGAGGTAGGTGTTATAATTATCCACTCACAAATGGGGAAATAGAGGCCGGTAGGAGCTGTGACTTCCCCTAATCATCATTTGAGGCAGAATTTGAACTCAGGCAGGTCTTCTTCTTGAGTCCAAGTCAAGCTCTCTTCCACTATGCAACCTAGCTGCCCAAGGGTCTAATTATTAAGTGTATACTCTTTGCCAAGTACTTGCTAATCACTGGAACAACAAATCCAAAAAATGAGGCGATGCTTGCCCGATTTTTACTTATATTTTGTATATTAATATTGGATTGACACATGCAGCTAGCTACTAGAGAAGGAAGTTTTTGCCTAGGTATTCAATGCAGTTGAATGTGATTTCCTTTCCTGTTACAATGATATTATTAATTTGATTATTGTTCTCAAAGCAAGAGCAACTGGTATGAAAGGTGTACAGTGAGCTGGGAGTAAGGAAGAATATGCATGGTAGGAGGGAAGAAAGTAAGATGTCAGCTTTGGAGAGGACCTCGTATCCTAGCGTATGGATAAACGTGATGAGAAGCAAGTGTAAGTTTGACTACATTTAGCAAATTTATGTGGGTTTTCATGTGATTGATGAATCAGAACAGCTCAACTGAAAAGAAGTCTCCTAAATTGGAGCTGATTTAAGCTATTATTAAAACGTTCACTAGCTATGGCTTAACACTGAGATTTATAAAATTAAAGTTTCTAATTGATTGTGCAGGCTATCTCAGATCATTTTCTTCCAAAAGTGTACTTAGTACTGGACAACATTATAGCATGGGGGAAAAAAAAGACTTCAGATCTCAGTAATATAAATTGAAATAGCTGTATCTCAGGAATCCCCAATGTTCCTCAGCCTCTGGTTTTTGGCTAAGTCAACATTGCATGTCCTCCAAATAGCAAATATTTCTATATAAAGTACCCATTACATATTTTAATCAAGCAAAAAAGGCTACTATAATAGTACCAAATTGAGTATATAATTAAAATAGTAAAATTTTATATTTTTGTCTTTCAAGTAAGAGTGCTAATTTTCTAATAAATTTCATATCATAGACTTGCTTCCTAATTCAATTTTGGCACCCTGACAAAAGAACAGGATTTTTTGCAAGCATTTGCTTAATTTCCATTTTTCAAACCTAATTTCAATTTTATTGCTACATTTTGAATATACTGATTAAAGTAATATTAAGACTTGCAAGCTTTGCCAAAGAAAATGAAAGAATGAAATTATGCATATTTAATTAGATACAGAGTTCTTATTTGGGCACAATTTATCCATGTTCTTTAAGGTTGAATTCTTATTAAGTAAATTCTAAGTCACTCATAACTCAGTCAACCCTTTAGGGGAAATCATTTTAATATTTTAAATTTGTTCCATTAAAATAAGTTGATATTTCATTGAAAGGAAATCTGAGTATATATAGTCAAAAATTATCTCACAATCTAGGATCACTATATCTATATCTATATATCTATATATCTATAGTATGCATGTATGTATATATATATACACATATACACACATATAAAAAAATATACATGTATGTGTGCCTATGTGTATGTACATAATCACTTAGTCTTAGCAAAGAGAACCTTTAATTTGCACAATCGTTTTTTCCTCCCAGAAATAAGAATAAGAAACAAATGGTGGAGAGCGTTTAGCTCTTTAAGTTGATTATTAAAGAATATACATTAATTTCAGATTGCATAAATAGGTAATTTCAATTATAGAACACTTGTTCCGTTAAATGTGATTTAACAGCATTCACTTCTGCTTAGGTTTTATTTTGTTTGTTTTGTTCTGTTTTACTTTAAAATGCTATATTATTAGAAGCATTATGACCTAAACTAGCTGTAATGGCAAAGAAGTACTTAGCACCTTGTTTCTTTTGTTTAAAAATATGAGGCCACTTTGGTGAAAACTATGTGGACACTTTAGTGATAACTTGTTATGTTATAACATTGTAAAGATGTACTTTGGTTTCTGTAAATGTTTTACTTAATTTACTGCTGAATAAATAGAGAGTTCATTATAGTATGTGATCAAAACCTTAAAGATGTTCACCGCAGCAGTCCTCTGGAAAGCATATAATGCCATTTGACAACATATAGCATGCAGTTTTTCCTGAAATAAAAAGTTGTGCTTTTATATTCATAGATTTTTTTTTGCTTTCAATTCATCATATTTCCTAAATCTCTTTCTCTCAATAAAATAATCCATGCATTTCAATAAGCAAAGAAAAAAATAACAGATAAAAATTCGCTGAGGAGACAAAATCAATCCTATATTCAAATGAAATTATACCTTACTCAGAAAACCTTTGAGCCTGATGAAGGTAAAAAAAATTAATAATAACCCCAAAATTCATAAAAAAAATAATCAGAACTTCTTCATAACAATAATGGAACACAAATTTTAAAATATAGTACAGAGGGGAAAAAAATGCAATTCTAAATAGTTACAAAATAAAATCTAGGAGTCAAACTACCGAGATATTCATGGTTTATATTTATATCACAATTGAAAAAAAAATTCTTTAAATAAATAAAGAATGACTTAAATCTTAAAAAAAGCTATTCATTGTCATTGTGGTGTCTAACCAATAAAAATACAAATGATGACATATAAATGAATTTTCTGACAGTGATATATCAATCAGACTAACAACAGGATAATTTATTAAGGTAAAAAAAAAGTAGTGAAATTCATTTAGAGGAATAAAAGCCTGAAAAAGGGAAATCATTTTAAAATGAATCACAAAGAAGCAATACCACCTCTGGATTTCTAATTCTCAAAATTACAGAGATTATATGATGTTACAAAGCTAAAAAGTAAGGAGGGCTGCTTTCACCTTGTTTTTATCTGAGCCTGACCTTGGTAAAATCTGTATATTCAATAAACATTTATTAAGTACATACTATATGCCAGGCACTGTGCTAAGGGCTAGACATATAAAAAGGGGTAACTTCATCTCCCACACACCTTTATCAAGTGCAACAGGTGGTGATACTATTCCAGTGCAGATTGTGGTTGGAAGGAAACACAAAACTGGTGAAAGGATAAATGCAGTTCTATGAGACAGAGAAGATAAAAAAAAAAGTGAGAAAAATGGAAAGGAATGGAGAGGAAAATGCATGTAGAGCAAGGGTTTTTTTTCCTAGTTTACACTGAATTTTTACTGCCTGTAATGGTAATAGAAATTTGAAGGTCTTCCCTGTCCCTTAATAAGCCTAAATTCAACTTAAGGATCTTTCCTGATCTGAAAATGTATTCTATCTCCAATAGGCTACATGTGCTCACCTGGAACCTGTGGTGGGAGGCTTGTTTTTCAGGAAGGCACAACTTTTGTTACTTTGTAGTCAAGTGGGTCGTGAGGGTTGTGATGTTCTCTGATCCTGGAGAAGGCTCTATATACCCCTGAGATGAGATTTTGCTTCAGGGCTCACTTTAGGAAGAGTTGTGTGATTTAGCCAGATGAGACTCTGAGCAGCCATTGAACCCCCTGGCTTTGAAAACCCAGATGTTGGTGCTTCTTTCTCTGGTGACTAACTAGGTATGAATATAATGGTCAGACAGGTAGAAGCCCTGTCTGCTTAATTATGTTATTTTCTCTTGTAACTTTGGTTTGTATTCTGTGAAGTTCATAATGCTGACTTTTTCCCTTGAACAAGGTAAATAATATATGTTTGATTGATTAAAGTAAGATTGTTAACCTTTTTTGAGTTGCTTTCTCTTTAGAAAAGCAGGTGAAAGAACCTGTTCTAGTAGCCATGCTGGGTATGGTGCTTGCTGCTACACTGCCACTGACAGATCCCTCTTTTTGCTATTGTTCACAGCAGAGTTAGACTTTTGAACATCCATCTAATTTTGCAATGTAGACAATAAAACTCTGCTGCCTTCCATGTAAGAAACTTAGGCTTTATCATTCCAGCAGCAAAAGACAATACCATCCTAGGTGAAAAAATTGTTATAGTCTTCCAATTCCATATTCTCTTCAACAAGTATAATATAAATTCCTAGAGGATAGAGGATATAGTTGTTTGTTGTGGTGGTGGTGATGGCTTTGGTTATTGTTAATTGCTAAGATTTGTATATCTCTTTAAGGTCTGTGAAATGCTTTAAAAATATAAACTCAAATGAACCTCACAAAAACGCTCAAAGGCTAGTGCTATTGTTATTCCATTCTTATACATGAGAAAATTGAGGCAGGCAGAGGTTAACTATGTTCTGAGGGTCACAGCAGCTAATAAATGTTTAAGTCTGAATTAAAACTTATATCTTCCTGTCTCCAAGTCCAACACTTTATTCTCTGTGCTACCTAAGTAATGCTTCATTTTGTGGTTGTTGCTTTTCATTTTGTCTTCTTATTCCAGGTGCTCAAGATAGGGCCTTATACATAGTAAGTGATTCACAATTCTTATGGGAGCAGGTGGTTTGCAACAGTAAACTGACAAATGATGATGTGACTAGTAAGTGTACTTAGACACACATCATACAGGCATTAGAGGTGAGAAGAGATGGCTTTAAGAAATAGGTGGTCAGTATGTTCTACATTTTAATTTTTTGTCATTTCTTTTGCATTATATTTTGAGTAAAAGTTCTTTCATTATTGAGATATCTTGAAGTCTGCCTTATGAAATATCTTTACACAACTGATGTTAATCTGAGCTGGCATTTGACAATCACAGACAAAAAAATGGAGACCTCTAACCAGTGACTTCACTGGATACCGTCAGAAATTAATGTAATATTTTTAAAATGCCATCAAATTAAAAAGAGTATTGATTTTAAAAAAAGAAACATGTAAGTGTATAAAAACCAAACTATTACATATATTAACATTTTGTAATCTAATGTGCATGTACTAGTTATATAAGCAATGAATATTTATGAAGTTTGCAATAACTCAACAACACGAAAGATACTACTGATTGTACAGAAGCTAAGGGATAAATTTCCAAGAAAGTAGTTAGAAACATTAAGTATGGCAGGAAGATCATGGGCTGAGAAATGAAGCCATTGTATTTGGTGATAAAAATGTCACTGCTGGTGACTTTATAGAGGACAGTTTCATTTGAAGAGTGCAAATATAGCCCACATTTCAAGAAGTTAAGGCATGTGTATAGTAAGTAAATAGAAACAGTAGATACAAAACATTGTTTAAGAAGTTTGGCAGTGAAAGGAAAAAGAAATCAATAGCAGCAAGTTGGAGCACCTGGATTGAGCAAAATTTGTTTTGTTTGGTTTCTGTTTGCTTGTTTCTCCCACTCATATAAATCATATTTGTATGATTACATAGCACATGATATAGAAAAATTATTTTTTTTTTCTTTAATAAGAAAATAACCATTTTGGCCACTGTTAAAAAAAACCTATTAATCCTAAGTCATGACCATTTCTTGGTCAATGCTTTTAGTTTCATAGCAAAAAGAAATGTTATTGTGTCATTTTTATATTAGAATTTTAAACAATCTTTTGTAGCAAGAAAATGCAGGATTCTATGAAACTCATCTTTAAGAAGGTATTGTTCCTTAAATGGAATCCAAAACCAAAGGCTTCACTTTGTGCATTACAGGAATGTTTAAAAAAAAAAAAACAAAAGCACAAAATAAAAGAAAAAGGGAATAAATTCCATTCAGGTACTGAAACACAAATGGGTGGCATGGAAGGACCAAGGGAAAGAATAACAAAAGGACAATGCTTTGTTGTATTTTTTTAATTTCTAATACCAAGAAAAAGTGATTTTAGTATATATTTCACAGGTTCCAAAGTCCTAATCAATATCTATTTGCATGATGAAAGCAGTATATGTGAAAAAGAGTTTGCCTACTCATCTCAGGGAATGTTTTAAGGACATACTTTGATCTTCCCCTCTTAAAAATCTGTGATAGTTATTGTATAAAGTTGATGACAGTCGGTCCCCAAATAGCTTGGGGATGTCTGTAACTATCACAATGCTGTGCAACATTTTTATTTTAACTTGGGTTACTGGGAAATGTTATTAACAACAACAAAAAAGAAAGAAACGAAAGATGGAAGGAAGGAAGGAAGAAAGGAAGGAAGGAAAGAAGAAAGGAAGGAAGGAACAAAGGAAGGAAGGAAGAAAAAATAAAGGAATCATTTCAAGTTATAAAATATTCATCATATCCCTAATACAGGCCCTAATTGCAGCTTATTGGTAGAAAAATTATGTGATGAATTTGATCAGACCTTATAAATCAAATGAATATATACTTTGAAATTTGGCAACTTCCACGTAAGGCTGGGAAAATGTAAGAATGGGCAAAGATATACAGGAAGGTATGGTTGAAAAGAAAGAAGTGAGAGAGGACAAAGTCTCATAGACTATATTGATTTTGCATGCCTCCATATCCTGAAAAAAAGGAAGAAATAAAGAAAGAGAGAAAGGAAGGAAAAAAGGAAGGAAAGAAGGAAGGAAGAAAGGAAGGAAGGAAGGAGGAAAGAAAGAAGGAAGGAAGAAAGGAAGGAAGGAAGGAGGAAAGGAAGAAGAAAACAAAAAAAAGAAAAAATGAAAAGTAAGAGAAGGAGAAAAAAAGAAATCGATAGGTGCTAGATATGGTAAGAACCAAACAGCATCATACAAAAAAAAAATGAAACTGACTAAAATTTAAGACATAGGAAAAAAAATTTAGTATGGATGTTGTAATTATTCTCGAGTCAGACATCTGTGCAGAAATGACCAATTAATTTTTAAAAGTTATTAAAAGTCAGAAAAAAAATGGACAATACAAATGACATTGACTCCAATTGCAATCATTCCATGCAGACATCAAACCAATGTAAATTAATCACCACAGTAAGGAAATCAAAAGAATTGAGAAGCAAAGATTTGACTTAGGTTAGAACCAGGCGTGGGGAACCTGCAGGCTTGAGGCCACATATGGCCTTCTAGGTCCTTGGGTAAGGCCTTTTCACTGAGTACAAATTTTACAGAGCAAATTCTTTTATTAAGGGAATTTGTTCTGTGAAGTTTGGAATCAGTCAAAGGGCCACACTTGAGGACGTGTGGCCTTGATGTCACAGGTCCTCCACCCTATTTTTGTTGTTGTTGTTGCTGTACTTGCTTGTTTGTGTGTTTGTTTTGAAATTCAATTTTATTATCAGTTCGAAATTCCCACCCCTGTTAACTTCATTATCTGTATTTTCAGAAATTCCCTCCCTTCCAAACTTACCTGTTACTGTCAAGTGCATTATCATCCTCCTAGTCCTTCAGGCTTGTAACCTAATTGTTTTCCTCAACTCCTCCTCCTTATCACTCATATCCCCATGTCCAATCTGTTTCACATTTGTAACCATCCTGTTGCAGGACTTCTTCTCTTCATTCCTTGACAATTGCAATAGCTTCCTATTTCTTTTGCTTGCCATAAATCTCCTTATATTTCTTTCTGTCAAAAGTCTGACTATATCATCTCCCTTCTCAGAACGCTTTAGTAGCTCCCTATCACCTCCAAAGTCAAATGCAAAATCCTGAATTTAGGTTTCAAAACCTTTCAAAATCTACCCCCCACCTCAATTTTATAGTCTGTGTTTAGCACTGACCCAAAACCATGGCACCCAAAACACAAACATTTCCTCTTTGATCTAATGACAATACCTTCCTTTCTGTTCCTCAAACAAAACCCTCCATTTCTAGATTCTAGATATTTTTACAGGCTTTTCCCCTAAGCCTACAATGTTCTCCATCTTCATCTCTGCTTCATGGTTTTCATACCTTTTTCAAAATCCCATACTAAATTACAATGTCTAAAGGAAACTTTTTTGAATAATTTTTAATCCAGTGCCTTCCTTCCATTGATTGTTCCCTACTTATTCTACATGTAGTTTGTTATGCTAAAGTGTTTATATATTATCTCTCCCATTATAGTATGAGAATCTGGAAAGATACTGTCCTTTGCTTTTTTTTTTTTTGATCCCCAGCATGTAGCACAGTGCTTGGTATATTAACAAATGCTAATGGACTGACTCTAAAAGCTTACAAATAAAGATAAAGGACTATGCCAAGATAAGAAAAGAAACAAAATGTAAAAACTGTCCAAAACAAGTTTGGTAAGATTCCTAGTTAGGATAATCTCAAAGACATTCGAAGAGGAAAACAGAATGAAGACTACAACAAAACAAATACAGAAAAGATTTGCAAAATTTTTACAGCAGAAAGAGAGGAAGAGGTGGTATGAGGGAGAACGAGAACAAAACAGGACAATTATCAAACAAATAATTTACTGACTTACATTTCAACTCTTTTTTTTTCTTAGGTTTTGTCCTAGGCCACAGATATTTCACATAGTTAGTTTTCCTCATGTAGTTTAAATTACTTCCAATAAACACTTTATTAAGGAGTAGATTCATTAATATTTCTACTTTCTAAATCAGCATCAATGAAAATGTAGCATACTCCATGTATAATTTTCAGTATTAACTGCTAAAGAGGTTTCAAAAACAAAGAAAAGACAAGTGTTGGCATTCAAGTAGTGTACAAATTTGACTTCTTTTTATCTTCCATTTGACAGAATTGGGCCACCTGGGTTCTGAGGAGTCACGTTGCAGCAGAATACTCATTCAGGAGGATAAAACTGAAAGATTTTTGAAGTGGGTAGAGAGAGACAAAGAAATATCCTAAACAACAAGCAAAATGAAGAAACAGAGGCACAGCCAAGATGGCAGAGTAAAGGTAGGGAGTGGCCTGAAGTCTCCCACAAACCCTTCCAAATACTGTTAAAAAATAAAGATGAAAATGAGTAAAACAAATCTCCAGACAAAGACAACTTGGAAGGTCAGCAGGAAAGGTCTGTTGCCTCAAGGTGAGAGGAGCACAGTCCAACACAGATAGGGGCCCCAGTGAGCCTGGAGCAGATCTCGGGGTGGCAGGAGTGCCAGTTTCTTGACCAGCACTGTGAATTACTGGCAGGAGTGCCAGTTTCTTGACCTCTCTGCCCACAGTTGCCAAAGACAACTTTCGGAGTTTATCAGGAAAGATCTGTCACACCTAGGTGAAAGTGGAACAGTAGAGAGGGGACCCTTCTCACAGTTCTAGGGCAGAAATATTGCTTGTGGTCATTCAGAGACCACAGCAGAGGCCAGGAGAATAGTAACATCTCTGCTTAAATCATAGCACCTTGGTAAAACTGGAAATTTACAGATCCCTAGAAGTATCCCTGACAGCAGCTGCACAAAATGGCTGAAGAAATGATATGTTATTTTTCTATTTCAATTCAGTTTTCTTTAGAGGTCTATGATATCTAACTTTTCTAAAATTCTATTTATCTCCTTAACTTCTTTCTTGCTTATTTTTAGGTTAAATCTGTGTAATCCCCTAGTAGTACAGATTTACTGAGCATTTCTTTCTTCAACTCATTTAACTTTCCTGTCAAGAATTCAAATGCTATACAATTTGGTGTATATATGTTTAGTATTGATTTTTTTTTTTCATGGCCTAAGATACTTTTGAGCAAAACATAAATTCCCCGATTCTCTCTTTTACTTAGATCTATTTTTGCTTTTACTTTCCTGAGGTCATGATTGCTTTGTTGTTGCTCAGACAATTTTCAGTCATGTTCAACTCTTCATGACCCCATTTTGTGTTTTATCACTCCTCTCATTCCTTTATTTTTCTTTTTTAAAAATAATTTATTTTCTTGTTTACATCATTCATTTCCACAAGATTTTGAGTTACAAATTTTCACCCCATCTTTCCCCCTGTTCACCACCCCAAAACAGCCCTATCCCTTTCCCAATCTTCTCTCTCCTATGTCTTCCACCATTGCCCTTCTGACTTGCCAGTAGGGCAAAATGGATCTCCCTAACCCAGTGCCTGTATATCTTCATTCCCAGTTGCATGTAGTTAATGAAAATCATAATAATAATAAATAAATATACATATGCATAAATATATTTTTAACATTTGATCATAGAACTTGAAATTCTAGATTCTTTCCCTTCCTCCCTTATCACCCACACCCACTGGAAAGACAAACAGTTCAATACAGGCTGTACATGTGTAGTTACACAGAACATTGCCACAACGGACATATTGTGAGAGACTGATTATATGTCCTTCCTTCCTATCCCCCCCCCATTATATTCTCTACGCTGTCTCTGTCCCTTTACAGAACTGGGGGCTTCCAGCAACCCTCCCCCCCATGCTACACTCCCCTCCATCATCCCACCTCTCATTCCCATCCCCCCTACTCTCCTGTGTGTCAAGATCCCCAGTTTAGAGTTTACGTCATTCCTTCCCTAAGCCAAATTCAATGAGAGTAAGGTTGACCCCTTCCTTTTTGCCTTCCTGTTCTTCCCCCTCCATTGGATCAGTTATGCTTTGCCTCTTCTGTGTGAGATGATTAACTCCATTCTGTCTCTCCCTGTCTCCTCTCATTTTATTCCTCTCCCACCTCAGAAGTTTACCTTTTAAAGTATCGTCCCTTCCCATTCAATTGATCCTGTGCCCTCTATGTACAGATATATACCCATACCCAGATATGTATTCATACACATTTATATATATATATATATATATAT
>CM053592.1:65915673-65941644 GCA_028646515.1 Pseudochirops corinnae | reverse complement strand
GAGAAAAGTTTCATAAGTTACAATTATCGTTTTTCCATGTTGGCGTGTAAATAGTTCAACTTTGATGAGTTCCTTTGATTTCTTTTCCATGTTTACCTTCTCATGCTTCCTGTATTTGAGTGTCAAATTTTCTTTTCAGTTCTTGCTTTTTTAGCAAGAATGCTTGAAAGTCCTCCACCTTATTGAATGACCATATTTTCCCCTGGAATTCCTTTATTTTTCTACCATCCTACTTCACAGTAGGTCAAGAAAGAATGCTATATACAACTAAATAAATATTCTTTCCTTGAGCCAATTATAATGAGAATGAGATTCAAGTCCTATAAACCACCTTCCCCCATCTTCCTTTAGAGAGAGCTCAATCAAGTGCTTCCCTTGACTCTACCATCTTGTTCTATAATCTATAGAAATTATTGCAAGTTTTAGCTACCAGGTGATTAGTCTCCCCACCAATATAGCAATGCACATATATATATTTATCTATTTATTTTTTACTATGGCATAGAAGGAAATGGAGAGGTTCTCTAAAACAACAAATTCACAAATTTTATTAATGTTAATATTCTTACTATCTCTCTCTCTTTCTCTCTCTCTTTCCTGTATATCTATATGCAAGGTATTCTTGGAGGACACTCAGAATTGAAAATTGAAGATGTATAAGTTTATAGAGGCAAGAACAAACCATTTTAAACAGATAAGTCAGATTTCTGTCTTCTCCTTAGATACTAATATCAACGTCATCTCTATTTCCCCTGTAGACCTCTATTTTCAATTAAGGGCATACAGGAATCCAAAAGCTGTTAAGATTAAGATTAATTGAATTTTTTCCTAATGAATGATATATTTAATACCAATTAAAACTGAATATGTAAGTTTTACTTTAAATAGAACAGAGATAGCCAGTGTTTCTCATTCTAGCCCTGGGAGGCACCATCATGATCTAACCATTTATTTTTCATACAGGCAGCAGCCCCCATGGCAGCTAGCACTTCTATCAGTTTTGCTAATCTTAAAGTAAAAAAGAAAATACATTCACTGAAGCCATGTACTACCACCCACCCCTTTTTCCGGGACTGAGCTTTTCTAGCTCATGGTTCAAATTTCCAACTTGTAAATTCATTTACCTCTTACTCAATCTCCTGGATTGGCAGCCTATTTTTCTTTCATTCTGTTCTCCATTTGTGCTCATAACAAAGTTAATTCTGCTATATTTGTCATTTATAAGCAAACCTTTCCATATCTCTCAGGATTAATTTTTAAATTATTTTCAAACTTTTCCTAACACTTAATGATCCTATTCTCACTGCCCACAAGCATCCTCTGATCTCAACTCTTTCAAAAACCTTCAGTTGATCCAGCTATTATCTAGTTCCTGACCCTATATTTCTGATTTACCTCTAGACTTCTAGAAACCCAAATCTCCTTTTGCTACCTCTGCTGTCATTGTTGTTGTTCAGTGATATCTGACTCTTTGTGATCCCTTTTGGGATCTTCTTGACAAAATGCTAGAGTCTGCCACTTCATTATCCAGCTCATTTACAGATGAGGAAACTGAGACAAATTGGTTTAATTGTGACTTGCCCAGGGTCACACAACTAGCAAGCTTATATACCACCCATTCATTACTCAACTACATGCAGTATGGCTTCTAATCTCACCAATTTTACTACAAGTTTTTCAGAGTTGTTATTGGTTGTCCTCCTCACCATTTCTGTAACTTTTAGCATTATTTACCATTTACTCCCAGCTGTTCTCCTTATCTTTAGTTCATTCTGCTCTCCTAATTTCCCTTATAATTTTCTAATTTCTCACTTTTCTTTGCTGTTCATCTTTGATTATGAGCTATAGGTGAATTGCCAGTTTTCATGAAGATGGCGTTTCTACATTCTGGTTTTCCCAAAGAAATCAGATATACAGACCTCTTCGACTCCACCAAAGAAATCGGTATATGAAGTCAGTATGTCACTCAATAAGTCTTTGTTATTTGCCTGCTCTCTGCCAGTTCTGGTGTTGGGTCTTTCCAGGGAAGACTAGTCCCTCCAGTGTGATGTTTGCTGAACCTTTTTCAGGGCTGCTTTCCACCTTTTCCACGTATGACACACATGTGACAGAGCAGTAGCTGTGGATACACTGAGAGCTGTAGTTAAAATCCGGCACATAGGCAGCCCAGGCCAAAGGGTTGTCTTCTCACTGGAAGTGGCAGTAGGATTCAGCGGTCCCATGAGTGTGTGAGCAGCCTTTAAGGATCATGCTGCTCACCTCATGGTGAGAGAAAGGGGATAGAAAAGGTATCCTATTTTATTTATTTATTTATTTACTATTTTATTAACCAGCCTTGGCCTGATTATGGAGGCAGATGGAGATCCCACCGTAAGGTGGAAACAAAAGGAAATATACAAAATCTTCTGCAAAGATGATTTCACTCACCATCGGTACATGAAATGTGCACACGTTTATAGATAACACAAAATCCAGGAAACCTGAAAGACAAACAGCTCTCATTGTGAAAGAACTCAGCAGGTATGACATCCAAATAGCAGCCCGGAGTGAAACAAGGCTGGCAAATGAAGGGCAACTTAATAAAGTCAGAGCTGGTTCCATGTTTTTCTGGAGTGGCTCCAGTGAAAGGGAGCACTCTGAAGCTGGTGTAGGTTTTGCCTGGGGAAGTTTATATGTATTATGTATCTATTTCATTATAGCATGCTTGCCCAGGTTAATGGAAATTCTCTTGTGTTTTCCAAGTCTCCAGTGCAGTAAAACAAGGCTATGTGCTTGTTCCCTTTCTTTTTAGCATGATGTTTTCTTCCATGTTGTCAAATGTCTTTAAGGAGGATAAACATGGCATCAAGGTCTGCTACTGCACTGATGGCAAATTCTTCAACTTGAAAGTGCTACAAGTCAAGATTAAAGTGGAGGAAGAGATGGTGCATGATTTTTGGTTTGCAGATGATTATGCTCTCCATGCAGCCTCTGAAGCTGAGATGCAACAGAGTATGGATCAATTCTCTGATGCTTGTGCTAATTTTGCCCTAACAATTACCTCCAAGAAAACAGCTATTGACTAATTTTTCATGATTTTCTTTTATCACTCTTGTTTCTCTTCCAAATTTTTCCTCTCCTTCTCTTACTTGATTTTCAAAAACATTTTTGAGCTCCTCAAAGGTCTGAGACCAACTCATATTTTTCTTGGAGGCTTTTGATGTAGGAGTTGACTTTGTTGTCTTCTTCTGGTTTTATGTTTTGATCTTCTTTGTCACCAAAGTAAGATTCCGTAGTCTGACTTTTAATGCTGTTTTTTCATCTTCCAAGCAAAATACTTGACTTTCTAACTCCCTCTCAAGGCAGGGCTCTACTTCCAGTGTGGGTGTAGGTGGGGGTGTGTATACCTTCCCAGGCTTCTAGGGATTGTATCAATTGCTGGATCCTCCACTATCTATGGGCCCAGAGCTTTGGAAGTAGCTACCTCTGCTGCTTTTGCTGCCACCTCCTCTGCTACCCAGAAGCTAGGGACAAACCTTATGCTTCTTTTTCACCCACATCCCACAGACTTCCTCCAGTGACTTTCCATGCTTTTTTTTGGCATTTGTGGGTTGAGAAGTTTGGAAATTGCCACAGTTGCCAATGATTCAGTCCCAGGGTCTGTTTTGGCTTTTCCTGCACCCTGCTTAGCCTATACAAGACGGTGTTTCACTCCCACCCTGGTGAGATATACACTTCCTGTCTACCTAACAGGGTGTTTTAGGCAGGAGCTATGTTTAACTAAGTCATTTTGTGGGTTCTGCAGCTCTGTAATTTGTTTAGAGTCATTTTTACAGGTATTTGTAGGATTTGGGGGCAAGCTCAAGCAAGTCCCTGCTTTTAGTCTGCCATCTTGACTCTATCATACATAGCGCTTTTGAAGACATACATGAATATGTTAATATATTATAATTATGTGTGCATATGTATATGTATGATATATACATATAGCATATGCATGCATATCTATGTATATCCAAGTATATTAAGCAACCTAGTTAACCTATCCTATATTCATATGTGTTGTACATGTGCATATCTGTGTATGTTTGATGTGTTTGGAATTCTGAAAAATTTCTAGCTCTCATATGAAGCATTTCCCTTCTTTATTGAGACATTAGAGTGAGAGCAAATGAAGTAAACTAAATATCTCTATATATAATATTAGGCATCTGAAAGGGGAAAGTTGAAATATTAAGCAAAATACATGGGCACTTTTATAGAATAGCACATATTTTAATGCTTGAATTTGTTTTGTCATTCACTGAATCTCTCAGTTTGTATAGTGTGATAATTATAAAAAAAGTTTGCAAAATATTTTCCACATGTAATCTCATTTGAAACTCATAAAAATAATAGGTGTGCCACAGATTTTTTTCCAGAAGTTTTAAAATTTTATTTTCCTCCCAATTATATGTCAAAACAGTATTTTATATTTGTTTTTGTAAGTTTTGAGTTCCAAATTCTATCCTTCCCTTCTCCTTTCCCTTCCCCCTCCCTGAGACAGTAAGCAAACAGATATAGGCTATACATGTATAATGATGTAAGATATTTCCATATTAATCATTCTATATAAGAAGACTTGAATAAAAGAAAAAACATGAAAGAAAGTAAGTGAAAAATAGCATGTTTCAATCTGTATTCAAACAGTATCAGTTCTATCTCTGGAAATGGATAATACACTACATCATTAGTCCTTTGGGATTTTCTTGGATCATTGTATTGAAAAGATTAGCTAAGTCATTCACAATTCTTCATTGAACAATATGCTGTTTCTATGTATAACAATATCCTGGTTTTGCTCATTTGACTTTGCATCAGTTCATGTAAGTCATTCCAGGTTTTTCTAACATGATTTTGTTTGGTTTTTCTTGTAGCACAATTATATTCCATTGTAATCATATACCACAGCTTGTTTAGCCATTCCTCAGTTGCTGGGCATGATTTCAATTTTCAGTTCTTAGCTACCAACAAAAGAGCTGCTATAAATATACAAATAAGTCCTTTTCCTTTCTTCTTTAATTTGTCTATCTCTTTATTTACTCATTGATTCATTCATCTTAATTGTTTATTTATTTTTGATGTCTTTGGCATATAGGCCATGGGTGTTATTGCTGGATCAAAGCATATGCACAGTTTTATACCTTTTCAGCATTGTCCCAAATTGCTTTCTAAAATAGTTGGACCAATTCACAACTGTACCAATAGTGTATTAGCATCCCAGTTTTACCACATCCCCTCCAACATTCAATATTATCCCTTTTTTTTTTTTACCCATAGTAACCAGTCTCACAGGTGTAAGGTAAGTACCTTAAAGCTGTTTTAATTTCCATTTCTCTAATCAATGGAGACATAGAGCATTTTTTCATCTGACTTTAAATAACTTTGATTTCTTTGTCTGAAAACTGCCTGTTCATATCCTTTGACTATTTATGAATTGGAGAATGACTTGTATTTTTATAAATTTGATTGGGTTCTCTATAATTTAGAGATGAGGTCTTTATTTATTGTTGGAATTTTTTCCCAATTTCCTTCTTTCCTTATAATTCTGGTTGCAATTATTTTATTTGTGCAAACACTTTTCAATTATATATGATTAAAATTTTCTATTTTACATTTTGTAATTCTCTCTAAATTTTCTTTGGTCCTAAATTCTTCCCTTCTCCATAGATTTTACAGATAAGCCATTCCATGCTCTCCTAATTTCCTTATGATATCACTCTTAATGTGTAAATCATGTACCTATTTTGATCTTACCTTGATATATGGTGTAAGATGGCAGTCTATAACTAGTTCTACAATATCATTTTCTAGTTTTCTCAGTAGATTTTGACAAATAATAAGTTATGTTCCAAAAGCTTAGCTCTCTGGATTTGTCATAAACGATGCTCATTTACTATAATATAATTTGTACCTAATGTATTCCACTAATCCTCCACTCTATTTCTTAGCTTGTAATAGATTATTTTGACAATTGTTGCTTTATACTACACTTTGATGTTTGGTATGGATAGAGCACCTTCATTCATTTTTTTTTTCATTCATTTCTTTGATGTCTTTGACCTTTGTTCTTTGAGATGAATTTTGTTCTTTATTATAGCTCATAAAATACTTTTTGTTCGTTTGATTGGAATAGCATTGGTCAAACAGATTACGTTAGGTAGAGCTGCCATTGTTATTATATTGGCTTGGTCTACTCTTGAAAAAAAAATTCCAGTTATTTAGATCTGACTTTATTTGTATGAAAAGATTTTTGTAATAGTGTTCATATAATTCCAGGGTTTGTCTTGGCAAGTAGTCTCCCAAACATTTTGTATTTTCTACAGTTATTTCAAATGAAATTTTTCTTTCTATCACATGCCGCTAGACTTTATTGGTAGTAGGTAGGAATGCTGATGATTTATTGGTATTTGTTTTGTGTCCTACAACTTTGTTAATGTTGCTGATAATTTCAAATAGACTTTTAGTTGATTCTCTAGGAGCCTCTGAGCATAACATCATATCATCTGCAAAGAGTGATAGGTTTGTTTCCTCATTGCCTGATCTAATACCTATTATTATAGCTAATAATTCTGGAACAATATTGCATAACAGACATCATAATAGCCATCTTTGCTTCACCCCTGATTATACTGCGAAGACTTCTAGCTTAGCCCTGATACAGATAATACTTGGTAATAGCTTTAAATAAATATTCTTTATCATTTTTAAATAATCTCCTTTAATTCCCATGCCCATAATAGGAATAGGTGTTGTATTTTGTGAAAATATTTTTCTGTATCTATTGAGATAATCATATAGCTTCTGTTCGTTTCATTATATGGTCAATTATGCTGATAGTTTTACTAATTTTCAATCAACTCTGCATTCCGTCTATAAATCCCACCTGGTCAATATGAATGATCTTTGTGATATATTACTGTAATCTCTGTTAGTGTTTTATTTAAAATAGCTGCATCAATATTCATTAGGGAAATTTGTTAATATTTATCTTTCTCTGCTTTGGTTATTTCTGGTTTACGTATCAGCATCATATTTGTGTCATAAAAGGCAATTTGGTAGACTCCACCTATTTTTCCAAATGGTATTGGAATTAATTGTTCTTTTACTATTAAGTAGAATTTGCTGGTGTATCCATCTGTCCCTAGCGACTTTTTCTTACAAACTTCAATGTTGGCCCATTCAATTTCTTTTTTTAAGATTTGGTTATTTGTGTATTTTAATTCTCCTGTCAATCTGGGTAATTTATATTTTTGTAGACATTTATCCATTTCATTTAGATTGTCAGATTTATTGGCATATACTTGGGCAAAATATCTCCTAACAATTGCCTCAATTTCCTCTTTATTTGTAGTAAATTTACTTCTTTCATTTTGCTGCAATTTGATTTTCCTCTTTCCATTTTTAAAAATCTAATTAGCCAATGGTTTATTTATTTTTTCATTGAAACAGCTTCTAATTTTATTTATTAGATAATATTTCTTTATTTATTATTTATTTATTAGATTACTTCAATTTTTATTAATCTTTACTCTGATTTTGAGGATTTCCAAATTGGTATTTAAATGGGAATTTTTTATTTGTTCTTTTTCTAAGTTTTTTTTTTCTATAGTTGCATGCCCAATTAATTGATCTTTTTCTCTATTTTATTAATGTAAGCAATCATAGATATAAATTTTCCCCTCAGTAACATTTTGGCTATATCCCTTAAATTTTGGTATGCTGCCTTGCTATCATTTTCTTTAATGAAGTTATCAATTTTTTCTATGATTTGTTCTTTTACTCACTTTTTTATGATTAATATTATTTAGTTTCCAGTTAATTTTAACCTATCTTTCTATTGCCCATTATTGAATTTCATTTTTATTGCATTATGATCTGAAAAGGAAGCATTTACCATATCTGCTTTTCTTCATGAATAATAATAATGCATGAAATACATAATATGTAATCATACATAATACATGAAATATATAATACATGACCCATTTTTGTGTAGGTGCCATGTATTGCCGAGGAAAAAAAAAAGCAACAACAAACTATATTCCTTTCTATTCCACCTCAACTTTTCTCCAGAGAGCTATAATATCTAACTTTTCCAATATTTAATTCCAATCCTTAACTTATTTCTTGTGTATTTTTTGGTTCAATGTATCTAGTTCTGACAGTGGATGGTTGAGTTTCCCCCACTATTATGGTATTATTATTTTCTCCTAAAACTCTTTCAACTTCTGCAAAAATTCAGATGCTGTACCATTTGGTACATATATATTTAGCACTGATATTATTTCATTGTCTATGGTACTTTTCAGTAAGTTATATATTTTTCCTTATATCCTTTTGAGCTAGGTCTATTTGTGCTTTTCCTTTGCCTTGGGTAGTGATTGCTACACCTGCTTTCTTTGCTTCAACTGAAGCTTAGTAGATTCTGGTCTAGTCAATTACCTTCACCCTGTGTTTTTCTCTGCTTCAGATTCGTTTCTTATGTACAATGTATTGTAATATTTTAGTTTTTAATCCCTTCTGCTATTCTTTACTGTTTCATGAGTGAGTTCATTCCATTTATATTTATTTATGATCAATATGTATTTCCCTCTATGTTATTTTTTCCCTTCTTTATCATCCTGTCTCTCTTACCATCATGCTTTCCCTCGTCATAAATGTTTTACTTCTGATCCCTGCCTCCACCAATAAGACCTCCCTTTCATCAAATCCCTTCTATTAGTCCCATCCCTTTTTTTATTTCTTTGTAGAATAAGATAGATTTCTGTATCAAACTGAGTATGTATGTTATTTCCTCTTTGAGGAAATTCTGATGAGAGTAAGGTTTAAGCTTTGCATGCCCTGCCCTCATTCTTCCTTCCATTATAATAGCTCTTTCATGCCTCTTTTATATGGAATGATTTACCCCCATTCTATCCCCAACCTCTTTCTTTCAGCTCAATCTTCTTTCTTACCCTATTTTTTTGTTTCTTCTGTTATAACCCCATGAACGTCACTTTATGTCCATACCTTCTGTACACCTTCTATTGGCCCTTAGAGTAATAAATTTCTTTTGAACTATAAATATTATTTTGCCATATAAAATATGAAAAGCTTAACCTTATTGAATTTCTTATGTTATCTGTCTTTTTTTTTTTTTTTACCATTTTTGTTTCCCTTAATTCTTATATTTAGAGGTCATTTAAAAAAATCATCTCTGCTCTTTTTATTAGGAATGCTTGAAAGTTCTGATTTCATTAAATGTTTATTTTTTCCCCACAAAGATTATATTTAGTTTTGCTGGGTAGCTGATTCTTATTCATATTCATAACTCATTTGTCTTCAAGTATTGCATATTCCAAACCTTCCAGTTCTTTAATGTAAAAGCTGTCAAATACTGTGTAATCTGATTTAATTTCTAAAATATTTGAGGTTGTTTTTTTTTTTGTTTTGACTGCTTGAAATTTTTTTTTTTTTCTTGATCTGTGAACTCTGGAATTTGATATGGGGTTCCTGAGAGTTTTTATTTTGAGATCTCTTTCAGATAGTGATTGCTGAATCTTTCAATATCTATTTTGCCCTCTGTTTCTAGTATATCGGGGCAATTTTCCTTAATCATTTCTGGAAAGATGTTGTCCAGAAGGCTTTTTTTCCTTTCTTTTTTTTTTTTTTAATATCATGGCTTTTAGGTAATTAAATAACTCTTAAATTATCTTTCCTGGACCTATTTTTTAGGTCAGTTGTTTTTCTAATAAGAACTATCACAGTTTTATTTTTCCTTTTTTTGATTTTGTTTTGTTGTATCTTGGTGTCTTATGAACTCATTAGCATCTACTTGCTCAATTCTTTTTTTTTTTGTAAATTTTATTATTTATTTTAAACAAATACAAAATGAGAAAAAGAAAAAAAAATACCATGTACAAAGTAGAACATAAGGGAGGAGTCAATATACAACAATGCATTTCCATTTCAAGAAAATTTGTATAATAAATACTACACGGTGTTTTTTGATGCTGCCCAGCTTTTCTTTGCTTCCTTGTAGGTTTTCTTTTGTTATCTGTTATGCACTTTTTACTTTATTTTACCCTCCCTTCCTCCAGCCCCCAGCTGCTACCCTAAAGAAATTTGTAATTAAGTGTTGGTATCTGTTTATCTCTCTAGACAGATAACTATTAACTATTTATAAACATATATATAATATATTATATATATATATATATATATATACACACACACATACATATATATGTAAGACCATAGTATGCTCATTTCCACTTGCCATCTGTTTTTCAGAAAGTAGCATCTTCCTTTATACATCTTCATACATACAAGTCTTCCCATGTTTTTCTACTTATATTAAATAATATTGTTGATATAGTGTAGTTTTCCTATTTTTCTCATTTGATTAAATCTATTTTTGCTTGAACTTTGAGATCATGATTATTATGCACTGCTTTTTTTTTTACATAATAAATTCTACTCTTGATCTTTATTTTATTTTTGTGTGATAATTTTTAGGAATTTTTTTCTTCAGTGAGCTTTTGTACTTCCTTTTCCATTTGGCCAATTCTACTTTTTAGGAAATTATTTTCTCAATGATTTTTATGTATCTTTTTTTTCCATGCCGTTGACACTTTTTTGTATGATTCTCTTGCATGCTCTCATTTCTTTTCCTAGTTTTTCTATTTCTCTAATTTGTTTTATAAAAATCTTTTTTAAATTCTTCTAGGAGATCTTTTGGGCCTAAGACCAAATTTCATTTTTTTTTTCTTTTGAGGCTTCACATTTGGCCATTTTCACACTGTTGTTATATTCTAAGTTTGTGCCTTGATCCTCCCTGTCATCATAGTAACTTTTTATAATCAAGTTCTTTTTTTGTTGTTTTTTGTTAATTTCTCTGCTATTTTGTGACTTTGTGTTTTTATGTCAAAGTTCGGCTCTGGTTGTGCACTATACCAAGCTTTTTGTTGCTATGGGCTTCCACTGACCTTCAGGAACTAGCTGCTTGCTTTCACTACAGGATAGGTTTCCATTTTGCCTTGTACTAGGGAACAGGGCCTACCCATGGTATGGGGTTTCTCTGATGGCCTGCCCCATGGGTGGGGCTTTGATGCTGGGTTGTTATGGAAACAGAGTATTTCTGTTTATTTTCCCTGGGAAAGGGATCTTATTGCTGGTCTGCTCTAGGTGTGGATCCTGCTTTATTTGTAGGCTTGGTGACAGGGTCTACCTCACGGGTTAGGAACCTGGGGCCTGAAGGCCACATGTGACCTTCTAGGTCCTTGGGTGTGACCTATTCATTGAGTCTAAGTTTTATAGAATAAATTCTTTTATTAAGTGGACGTATTCTGTGAAGTTTAGATTCATTGTTGACAAGCCCTGGGGCAGGGTCTCACTACTGATAGTCTTGTGCTCGTGGAGGGGCCAATGGAGTGGGAAATTTTTGTGCTGCCCAGACTGCTGGCTTGCCAAGGGGGCTGCCTGTTTACAGAAGGGTGAATTGCTCCCAGCTAGGACCCTTGCTACAGCATCCCTACTGTGAGGTTGACAGCTACTGCTGCTTTAGGACCTTATTCTCCTCCCATCCCAGTGAGATAAATTTTTTCTGCTGTGCTAGTAAGCTGTATCTCCACCCCTAGATCAATTCAGAAGTTGTTTTCAAGTTTTTTGGAAGGGAATTTGAGAGAGCTTCAGATGCTGCCATCCGCACTCTGCCATCTTGGCACCAGAAGTCCCCACAAATTTTAATAACTCCATATTATAGATGATGAAACTGAGGATCAGTAAACTGAAGTGACTTAACTGTGCTCATATAACAAGCAAATGCCAGAAGCATTATTTAAATATGTATCTAACTTAAAGTCCAACACTCTATCCACTTTCAAAACACTACTTCCTATTCCAATACCTACAAGAAGGTTTAAATATTTTTCTTTCAACTGAAATGTATCACTTTGAAAATAGCCAGTTGCTATTCAATTCAAACAATTTAAAAATTTACTAAGAGCCTGCTATGCCAGAAGTGTTGTAGTGAGTACTTGTGGAACAAAGATTTTTTAAAAGTGGTTAACTTCTACTAGACAAATACAACATGTACATAAATAAATTCATTCCAATTAATACAAAATAAATACAAGAAAGAGAGAATATTAACCTCAAGAGGCATTAGGTAAGTCCTGGTATAGGAAGTAGCACTTTGGAAGTCTTTTGAAGACATTTGAAGACAACGATTCTAAGAGGGAAAGATGAAAAGTGAAAGCTTACTAGTTTTCATTTGATTAATTTAACACATTTAAAAATATTGATATGCTGTTTTTTCTTATCAGTTTTATTTCTGAGTATATTTAACCCTTTAACCATGTAATAAACTCTTTTTTAAACAAATTTGGGGGGAAATAATTTAAAAAGTAATTCAGCAAAATATACCAACAAAGCAAACAAGTGTGCTAGTATATGTAGTACTCTACAGCTATAGTGTTCCCATACTGAAAAGTAAGAAACTAAGTGCTTTGTGGTATGTCTTCTCTGGGACCACACCTGACCACTAAAAATCAAACAAACAAAAAACCCTTATCCTTTCAATTTACATTGTATTAGTCATTGCCTATGCTGTCTTCCTACCTCTGTTTACTGTGCATCAGTTAATGTGTCCTCCATGCTTCTCTAAATTCTTTACATTAATCTTTCTTATCTTCATGTGCAATTTGTTTACTTACTAGTTGATAACCCACTATTTCACATAATTATGGGATATTGTGTGGCCTGGGAAGGGAATCTGATTTCTAATTTTGTTTTTGTTGTTCTTGTTGTTGTTGTTTTTGCTAATTTTAGGTAGGGTGGTATTCAGATGAATAAAACTGCTTTAATTTTAGCTTAATAATTGGAATCTGTATTTTACCCTATTTCAGATTCAATTTCCATTAAGGCATTATGTGCCTGTGCTGAATTTCAAGAGCATACATCAATGGCAGGTGGCTCATTATGCTTTCTATCACTTTGGCTGATAGTCATAGTATAGCATAGAACATATTTCAAAGATCATGCATATACTAGTTTATTTGCAATGATCTGTCTGCCTAAGTTGAGTTCTTATTTTTGTGGCTATTTCTGTTTGAATATGCTCAAAACTCACTGTGCTGAAAGTTTTTTTTTTCCCCCCCTCCTGGAATTTACCAGTCTAAACCTTTTTTTTCAAATATATTCCATGTGTATGTAAAAGCTAGCCTTTAAGCAATATTCACACTTGGTTACTGGATTCCATTACTTTGCAGGTCATGTGGGTATTTCTTGCCAAGAATCAGAATTTTTTTTTTCCTTGTCTGGGTGACAAGTGCAGCTGTAAATGGAATGGAATAACATAAACATGGAAGATTCCCAATCACTATTTGCATGCAACTGCATATTGAAATGATGTCTTCATTTATTAGCAAATGATTACAGCCTGCCAGAGTTTGAAATCAGATGTGATACATAGCTCATTCATGTACCATTATGAGGAAAAAGGCCTGCCAGGGCTAACACTAATACAAAGAACATCTCTGCATATAAAAGCACAAAGTGATTACTAGGCTCAACCTGTTTCTCATGTAAAACTCAGTTGCAACTACCTTGTCTTTGGCTATTTTCTAACTCAAGAGCTAGTCCTAAATAAATAAATAATGAAACAAAACTTTAAAACTATTTTATAGATATGATCATTTGGTGTCTGTTAGATGAATTATAAAATGTTCTGTTGATAAATCTCTTAGAAGCACTGTAAAGTTGTACAATGAACAGGATGCCTGCTAGCTTTTGACTCAGTAACCAGTAGAATTTCCACAGATAGAACCTAGTTACTTAACATTACATTTGATTTTGTTAGTTTCTTTTGTCATTTGATTCTTGAGAGTCTACTCATTAAAACTTCCACAACAAAACATTCTTTACTTTGTCATTATTAGGAATGTTCAAAAAAAATCAAAATGAATTTAAATGAATTTTTAATAATTTGAATAAATAAGAATGGGGATGTCTTAGTTTTAAATATGACCTATATTGTTACTTTGAATTTATATTGAATTTGATATTAAAGAGTAATTACTATAATTTATGCATTAAATGTATGAACAATTCTTTGAACTGTTACTATTTTTTTAATGTATGCCTATTCCTCCTATTAGAATATAAGCTTATTTAAGCCAGATAGCATCATCATAGTATTAGCCAGCAGTCAGGTAGTACCTTAAGGTTTGCAAAGCACTTTTCAAATATTTCTCATTTTATCTTTCCCAATAATTGTTGGATGTAGTAACTATTATTATTCCCATTTCAAAAATCAATCAATCAATAAATCTTTATTAAGCAATTTAGTCATTCTGACTGATTTATGGGGAGTGGGTAATATAATGCTCATGCTTCTTATAGAAGATGGGATTTTACTTGAAATTTAAAAGCAGTCAGGGAAACCAGGAGGTACAGATGAAGAGGAAGTGCATTCTAGGAAAGAGAAATAGCCAGAGAAAATGCCTGGAGCTGAGAGGGGTGTCTGGTTTATGGAACAGAAAAGAGGTCAATTTTCTTGGATTAAATAGTACAGATCAAGGAATATGGTGTTAGAAAACTGGAAAGATAGAAAGGGTCTAGGTTATGAAGGGCTTTCAATTATAAACAGAGAATTTTTCATTTGATCCTGGAGTCAAAAGTCAGTAGGGTCTTGATATAATTGAGCCTGTGCTTTAGGAAAACCACTTTGGTGGCTGAATGGAGAATGGATTAGAGTGGGGAGAGACATTTGGCAGACAGACTAATACAATAATCAGTGTTTGAGGTGATGAGGGCCTGTCCTGGAGCGGGCAGTGTCAGAGGAGAGAAGAGGGCTTATTTGGGAAATGTTACAAAATAGAAATAAATCGGCCTTGACACTAGATTGGATGTGGCAGGGAGGTGTGCTGAGATAGTGGAGGAGTCCAGCATGATGCCTAGATTGTATGTCTGAGGGACTGGGAAGATTTAGGGAGGTTAGTAGGAGTGGTGATGCTCTTATCATTGTATAGCAAATTATTGTAAAACACAATAATAAAAAAGTTGAGCATGGGGAGTTTAAGGATAAAGTTAATGAATTCTGGTTTTGGACATATTCAATTGAAGATGTCTCCTGGATGTCCCATCTGCAATGTCTAAAATGTAGGTGGAGATGTGAGATTGATAGTCAGTAGAATGGGTTGGGGCAGGATATGTTGATTTCAGAAACATCAGCATAGCAATTATAATTAAAATCTTGGGAGCTTGATCAACTGATCAACAAGTAAAGTAGTATAGTGGGAGAGGAAAAGAGGGCATGTGGAAAAGCCCTGTAGCAAACTGCTGATTATAAGTCATGATCTGGATGAAGATCTGGTGTTCAGATAGGTAGAAGGAATCAGGAAAGAGTGGTATCCCAAAAACCTAGAGAGAAGAGAGTACAAGGAGAGTGGTCAACTGTGTCAAAGGCAACAGAGAGATTAAGGACAACAAATACAGAGAAATGGCTATTTATTGGATTTGGTAATTTAGCAGTCATTGGTAACATAGTAAGAGAAAAGTTTCAGTGGAGTTGTATCACAGGTAAACACAGGTAATAACAACTACACCAATTGTTGGATGGAGACACGGGAGGACTGCTAGCAAGTGTTGTAGTGCAGGTTCATTCTTGATCTGGGCAGACAGAAAGACAGGAACAGAGTCATAATCAGGAGTTAAATAAGCTTACTTTACTCTAGTCTTTTCAAAGGGGTTGCTGCTAATGGGAGTTATGACTCCTACAACATTTATTAATTACTCTTCTTGCAGGGGTAGGCAAGAATATAGTAGGAGCTAAAACTCCTACAGTCTTATGGTGGTAGCACACACACACACACACACACTCACACTCACACATAGCATTTCAGCTTGTGCATTCAGATTCCCCTAAGCGTTCCCCACTTACTGCCCACTGCCTACTTGATTTATAGATCAACCTACAAAGAAGGCACTTTGCCAATATTAAGCTAACAGGTTAACTTTAACAATATTGTCATGACTTAGTACAATGCAAACATAGTAAATATTAAATTATGGCATCCCCATATCTCACAGTGCACTTGCAGTGAGAACTATTTACAGCCAGGATCCTGGGAAGTTATATCTAGGATCCGTGAAACTGCAATCTGAAAAGAATAACAAAATCCTCCTTACTTACAGAAATTATAGCGTTGGAAGTCAGATTATAAAGTTAAGCAAAGAGTGAGAAGAGAGAAAGTGGAAGCACCTACTTTTTGATGCACTTTTCAAAGAATTTAGCCACAAAGAGCAGAAGAGATAGAATGATAGTGAGGAAGCAAGGTTTTTGTTGTTGCTGTTGGGGTTGTTTTTGGTTTTTGTTCCTTCAGGATGAGACGGACATGTAATTATAGATGTGGCCACTAAAGCAAACAGGTTAAATGACTTATCCAGAATCATACAGTTAGTAAGTATCTGAAGCTGGACTTGAACTCAGGTCATCCTGACTCTGGTTAGCCAGATGGCATGATGGATAAAGTGTCCTAGAATCAGGAAAACTTTTCTTCCTGAGGTCAAATTTGACCTCAGATACTTGAATACTGCATGAACCAGGTGAAGTCACTGAAGCCTGTTTGTCCTACTTTCTTCATCTGTAAAATGAGCTGGAGAAGGAGAAGGAAATAGCAGAGCACACTAGTATCTTTACCAAGAAAATCCAAAATGGGTTGTAAAGAATTGGATATGACAGAAAAATGACTGAACAACAAACATCCTGATTCTAGGTCCATTGATATACATAGCTATATCTAGGATTATATTTTTGGTAGTTGTATACTCATTTTAGCTCAGTGCCTAACTCACTATATGCATATTAACATTTGTTGAACAAATAAAAAAGTGAGAAAGATTTTTGAAAGATTATTATTTAGAAGTTAGATTGAGGCTTACCAAGCTTCGGTGGAAAACTCATGAGAGGAAAAAATCAGGTAGCAGCAGCTCTATGCAGAGTAGGAGGCTACTGTCTCAAGTGATACGTTGATTTGGTGTAGAGGGACATCCTATTAAGTCAGGGTTAAGACTTTGTGGTCTATGAGGCTCCATTCAATTCCAAGGTTCTCTGTCCTATGGCCTGGATAAGCTTGAGTATCATCAAATTCTTGGCAGTATAACTAAAAGGTAATTCAAATGATTATGGAAATATTACCTTATTTTAGCAGTTAGCATAGGAAAATATATTTGTCCCCTTGAAATGAAAGCTGGAAGTATTATAATAATGATAGTTGATTTAGTATTATAAATGTAATAATATTTTCTCTTAGTTTAAGATATCCTGAAGGGAAATGAACAGGTGTACTCTACATATAGAGCAAGAGTTTACACATATATGTTGCTTATTATGATTATAGTTAGTCTTATTACATTTAACATTTCCTCATATTTAATAGTCAAATGTTGATATTCAGTTGTTTCAGTCATGTATGACTCTGTGACCCCTTTTGAGATTTTTGTGGCAAAGGGACTGGAATGGTTTGCCATTTCCTCCCTCTAGCTCATTTTAAAAATGAGAAACCTGAGGCAAACAGGGTTAAGTTACTTGCCTAGGGTCACACAGTTTGAGGCCAGGTTTGACCTTTAGAAAATGTGTCTTCCTGACTCTAGTCCTAGAAGTCTATCCATTGTACTCCCTAGCTGTTGAAACTCAATAAACATTTGTTAAGTGCCTACTATATGCCAGGAATTCTGCTAAGTGCTAGTAATACAAAAGTAAAAAAGAGTCCCTACTTTTAAAGAACTCACAATTTAAGTCCTCTCAACTCTTTTAAACAATTTGCATAACTAAAAAAATATTTTAAATGTTTTTCATTGCGTATCTATTTCTAAGCACAATAATTAGGAAGAGCGGGTCCACTTTGGTGTCATACAATAGAATGAATAGTGGCAAAGGACATGTGTTGAAATCCTATCTCTGTCACTTATTGTTGTATAGCTTTGAAGTGAACAAGTCACTGCCTCACTCTGGGGCTCAGATGCTTCACCCATGAGGTATGGGGCTCTGAAGTCCCTCTGAATTGAAATCTATTGCCCCATTATCAGAAAAATTAAATTTTGGGTGTATTTACTCATTTATACTATATATAGAGGCTTCTTAATAAGTGATTCTTTCTCAATTATTAATTTAATTGGGATGGCTAGGTGGCACAGTGAATAGAGTACTGGCCCTGGAGTTAGGAGGACCTGAGTTCAAATGCTGCCTCAGATACTTAACACTTACTAGCCTTGTGACCTTAGCACTTAACCCTAATTGCCCTGCCTTCCCCCCTCCAAAAAGCAAAAAGAACCAACCAAACAAACAAACAAAAAAACCAAAACATTAATTGAAGTCTCCTCTCTAATATATCCTAATTGGTGTGATACTGGGAAAGTCACTTTCACTTTCAGTACCACTTACATAAGAGTTGTTTCTTTGCATAGATTATAGAGGCTCTATTGCTAGTAGTCTGCCTGACTGATGACAGCATGGGTTCATCACTCCATCTTATTATCATTTATTTATATTACTAATATCCCTCAGTAATATCACTCTTTATTTCCATAAAGGTGTTCTTAACATATGTTAGCAGGCATAAACCAAGGTTTTTTTTCTATGTCTTCCCTATATATTGGAGACTTATTTCTGACTATTACATGTAAATTTTCATGGGTTTAATTGAAATTTATTTATTAAAAATATTAAAAAACAAAAACTGAGGGAATCACAAAATATTTCTTTCATATATTTCCAAATTCTGTCCCTTTACTCCGAAGTTAGGATGTCCTTTAGTTTAATGATTCATAGTTTCAACTTTAAAAACATTATTTCTCATAACACCTTATGTTTTCCTCTTGTGCCAATTAACTGATATTTCTGTTCAATAGATCCAATATCTATCATATCATTTGAAGGTATTGCACATATTTAAAAGCCTGGAGAAAAGATTTTTCTTATGTAAAGGGATATATTATCTGTGTTCAAGTATTTGAAGGCTGTGGTATAGAGGAGAAATTGTATCTGGAAACAGAAGGTAGAACCAGGAGTATTGTATGGGGAAAAATAGTCATATGTAAGCATGAATAAATTTTTAAAATATCTTCCTAATTAATAGAGCTAACCAAAAGTGGAATGGCTGGTGACATCTTGTTAAGAATGCTCTAGGGATTCTAGCATGTCTGGGTTAAACAAAATAGTAGATAAAGTGTCAGAATCATTCAATAACTAAGTGATTCTAATCAAGTCACTTAACCATCTTAGGTCTCAATTTTCTCATCTGTAAAATAGAGGTTTAATAATTGCACCTACTTCACATGGTTACTGTGAGAATCAAATGAGATAACATGTTAAGCCCTTTGCAAAACTTTAAAAACCTATGTAAATGGAGCTATAATAATATTTATTATTACTATTATGATGTTATTTATGAATTTGGATATTTGCTTCAATGATACATGTTTCAAACCAACCATACTACCCATTCATGATCAATACCTGTGATGTGCACATATCCAGAGTTGTAGGATTAAAATATTTTAATTAATATACATTGTATCAATATTACTAAATATTAATTACTACTTAATGTACAAGTTGAGAGTGGAAAGCTCATTTAGTTCATCAGTTAGTCATATAGCACACATGATACCCTAAGGTACCCTGAAGAAGCCATGGCAATTACACAATGTTGGGAACGGTGCCCTCCTTTATTCATTTGTTTTCTGCAAATTACATCATATTGTATTTTATGTGTTCCCACTTAAGTATGAATTCATCTACTTTATTATCTATTTTAACAAAACTGACCTTTGTAAAATAATCAATTGGATTACATATTCCTATATACAAATATTACAGCTATTTGAAGAATTTTTTTAAAATGTGAGCCAACTGAACAATGAAGAAGAACATGGTGGACCTGTCACTTCCCCCGTATTTAGTACAAGTTTTTTGTTTTTTGTCTGTTTGTTTTTGAGTTGTTTTGCTTTGTTTTGTTTTGTTGGTCAGTTATATTAGGAAGCAAAAGCTATGTGGTTAATAGTATTGAAAAATTACTACCATACAATAATAAGTATAACCGACAAAAAAGTATTTCCATGTGACCTCTTTCAGAATAGAAACTGGATTCCCCCTTTTATTTGTATTTCCTGAACTTAGCACACAGTAGAAAGATAATAAATGTGCGACGATGATTAATAATTTTATCAGATATGATAGCAATTAAGATATAGTATTAAAAACATGAACTTAGAAGTAACAATTTGTTATCACAAAGTGTCAAAGTTTGTGAAAGATAAGTTTGTTGATGAAATTACTTTCTCTGATATATTAATGAAATATTATTTCATTACTTTCATTGATTTCACCAATATATTAGTGGGGGGTAAAAGTTTTTGGTGTCATTTTAAGATGAAGTTGTTTCTTTTTTGAGGGGGGAAGGCAGGGCAAATTGGGGCTAAGTAACTTACCCAAGGTCACACAGCTAATAATTCTCAAGTATCTGAGGCAGGATTTGAACTCAAGTCCTTCTGACTCCAGGGCCAGTGCTCTATTCACTGCATCACTTAGCTGTTCCTAAAATAAAGTTATTTTAAAACTATACTTCTTCTTTATTTTATCCCTTTTTAATTTGTATTCTTTGTACTGTAATGTGAATAATAAATGTTTGTATATATGTATATATAATTACAATAGCATGTGTACATATGCAATTAATAAATATGCATTTATTGGCAGTACATACTGTTATAGATTTTTTAAATAATAGTGTGAGGAAGAAAAAAAACACAAGTTATAAGATCGTGATGCTAAATCCTTCATGGAGGGTTCATCTAAATATTCCTCTGACTTTGAGAGCATAGCAATAAAGCACAGGGTCTGACCACCAGTTAGCTTTCCTACTCTCTATTTTTATCATCCTTTCTCTAAATTTAAAAGCACTAATTTAAACTCGTTCCAAAAACTTACATCAGAACATTTGTGCATATTCTCTAACAAAGGTCTTTTCAATTTAAAAAATTATTTGTGAGACTTGGTTTATCACGAGTTTTAAAATAGATAAGCCTATTTAATATATTCTGATTTGGGGAGGGAAAAAAAAACAACAAAATCTGGTACCCACAGAATACATCTTTAAAAAAAAAAAATCTCTTTTCCTCTACTGAATAGTTAGAATATCATACTGCAGACACAAAATCTCAATGATGTTTTCTCCCTTTTTAACTTTCCTTCAATTTATATTCAAGTATTTTGCTTCTTATTCTGTAACAGTTGAGGTTAAAAACTATTTTCATAAACTTGAGTTTTTTAACTCTTCAGTGGTTCCAAGTGATTTAGTGTCATACTATTCTAACAACTAATGACAATATGATTCTTTAGGAATTACCATACATGACCACACATGAGGAAATCCACATAGAGCCAGGCTTGATCTTTGTTGAGTGTTCAAAGTCTGACATGTTAAACCCTGAGTAAAATTTCACAAGGAAAGCATGATTGGAAGAGACCTTCATAACACTTACCTAGTTTTCACCAGATGGTTTGTTAGTTCCAAAAGCAAAACTCCAAACAGGACAAAGGTCAGAAATTGGTTCATTTATAAATGTGCCTTTAGCTTTTAGCAAGGTGTTTAGCATATAGTAGGGGCTTAATTAATGCCACTTAACCTGTTTGCCACCTTTTAAATCCTTTGTGTACTTGCTTTTTGTAATTTGCTGTATATTTTCTGACACTTTCCTCTCCATTCCTTCTATTTACCTTCCAAATATATCATATAGACAGAAAGACGAAGACAAGACAGTGTTTGGTCGTTGTCCTTCATGCCCAAAGAGAACCAAAATGACATTATTACGTTGGGGTCAAGGCACAGTGTGTCTGAATGTTGACTGATCAAATCAATACAAGCTTGTCAGTCTCTACAACAGGTCGGGCACAAATAGTCCATATCAGCATTGAGAGTGAAGATATCTCTAAATGTGTGCATATCTTTTTTTTTAGCTAATGAAAATCTGTTTCAAGTCTGAATTTCCTCTTGGGTAATGGGTGTGCTTTTTAACATGCTAACAGGCATTTAATAATACTTGTTAATTGATGAATTATCATAGCCCCATTATTTTTTTTTTTAGCACTTCATAAGGTTTTAACCAAATAACATTACTAACAAGAGCTACAATAATAAATAACATGTTTATAAAAGAAAATTATAGATTATAAAGTGTTTTATTCATATCATCTTATGTACCCTAGAAAAATCCCAACCTAAGGGATTTTTTTGTAATCTAAGAGCAGGTTTTGATGGTTCAGGTTAATTCTTAGGACCCTAGAGTTAGTGCATGCATGTGCATGTGCACACACCCTCTCCTCCCCCCACATACTCCCCTACACACACATATGAAACATCTTCAGTTTCTTGAGCTGAGGGAAATTGCCCTTTCCATTATAGGTTTCAACTCATGTATAACTCTGTAGACTTATTTGAAGTCAAGTAAACCTTGCCCTGGTTCAAACAAGTATAAGAGGACGAATTGGAACCTAGGTCTATCTGACTAAATCCTATGTATTTTCTTTATCATATTGAAAAAACTGCTGATGTTATTTACTTGAATCACTTCACTATATTGTTATATGCTCAAGTTTTTTAGTGCTGTTTAATTGGTTATAGGCTAAAATCCTAGGATTGTCAATAATTGGATATGAATAATAGGTTTTGTTGTGCCAGAAATGTAATTAATGCCTGAATAATAATGTTTGGGAGCACACAAAAGGGAGGTCTATCCTCACATTCCCCCACACCTTACTTCCCAATATTAGCTATCTGACAAAGATATCTGGGCTTGGATAGTCTCATTAGAGAACCTCAAGTCTGAATTATTTGAAAAGATTAAGGCCATCTAGCATGATCACTCTCAACTCTGGTCCTCACAAACTCTCTGTGCCTTTGCCTCTCTTTCTCTCTAATTTCAGAGGAATGTATGATCTTCTAACTTACAAAGGCTAACCCTATTCCCTCCCTTTCCTGCTGTGACCTTATTCCATTCACCTTGTAGTAGTTTTTAATTACTTGATAACCTGCATTAATTCAGCCTCACTCTTTCCTGGTGGCTGTGCAATTACTCTCTTGTCACATCTATGGCATTTCACAGATGACATTGATAATCTGACACAGTGGATTAGTGTACAAAGTAGAGAGACTTTCAAGTTATCCAGGCTTCGTATAGATCATTTCTAAATGTTTGACTTATATCCTTGGGCATTCTAGTATAGAAGCAAACTGTGAAGTTATGGTTGAGAGAAAACAAATCAAAAATAAAAACAAAACAAAACAAAAACAAACCCCAAAGATCCTAAGCCTCTACCTCTTTATATTTAAAAAGAAAAAAGATATCTATTTATCTATCTACACATACATATACATGCATACATATACATACATATATACATATACATGCACTCATATATAAGTCAATGATTTAATCAATCAATTAATAAACATTTATTAAACAGCTACTATGTTCTAATCTAGGCAATGTTCTAAGCCAGGCCTACACAACATATAGCCCCGGGGCTGCTTGTAGGGTACCAAAGGATTTTGGATGGCTTAGGAGAAAGGCAGGATTGCCACTGCCCCACTCTCTCTTTTTTTCCATGTGACCTGTGGTGAACAATTATTGTTAGTCTGTCTCTAGTTTAACCTGTCTGTGGCCAAAGAAGTATAGCCAATTTTAATGTTGACCCCTACCTACTGTCAAGTTGTGCAGGTCTGTTCTAAGCATAGAAAATACAAAAATAAGTCAAAGATAGACTCTGCCTTCTAGGAATTTACAATCAAATGCTAACTTCCTCCACTGATATAGATTAGCAACCCATCATTTGTAGTCTTGAGGGATTACTTGGACAATGAAAGGTTATATGTGGCTTGCCCGTGTCAGTAATACATATATCTGGCAAGATTTGAACTTATTTCCCTTAGTTGGTCTGTGACTTTGGGCTATTGGAGGACCTATTTTTCCTCATCTGTAAAAGGAAGATATTGGACTAAATAATCTCTGAGGTCCCTTTGTATATGAACAGTGCATGAACACATATGTAATATACATGTCTGAGAAGAGCCATGTAACTTCGATTCAACATTTACTAAGCACTCAATATATAAATCATACTCTGGAAACTGATAGACATAAAAAAAATATGGAAAATCCCCCAATACCTAATCTACAAGAGTTTATTCTTATACAATGACATATACACAAATATCAAGCAATACCCATAGCTGAAATCATCTTAGACTGCATTCAGAGCATCCAGAATGAAGGCATGCTCTATTCCGACTCTAGGTCAAGATACATCTATAGTATATGTATTTTAGGTCACAGGGCCATATTTTAGAAAGTATATGAACAAAGTATATCTCTGAGGCAGAAACCAAGTTGATGAAGAGACATGGGGACATTCCAAAAAAGATCAGCTAAAGAAATTGGGTATACTGTGTCTAAAGAAAAGATGTCTTCCAGAAAACATGTTATCTGTCTTCATTTATCTGAAAGGTTATCCTATTTTAGAAAGAACTTTTCTGTTTAGTCCCAGAGGGAAGAACTAAGACCACTGCGTAAAAGCTAAAGACTGGAAGATTTAAATTCCAGTTAAGAATACAATACCTGAAAATTATAGAAATCTCAGAGTAGAATGGTATGCTTTTGTTGATATATTATTATTATTATTATTTTTACTATAGTAATTAAGTATTTCTTTTCAGATAAGGCTTGAATTGGAGGATTTCTGAGTTTTCTTTCAATTCTGATATTTTAAGAATATGATTCTGTAAAATGCATGCATAAATATAGAAAGCATTTTTCATAGGTTGTCACAAACTTAAAATGCTTCCAAAGGAGACTGAGCTGAAGTTTATGTTTGGTTATCAAACCCTTTATTCAGAAATGATAGAAATCAATAGAAAAAGTGAAATACAGGTGGAATCTTTAAAATATTTAAGAGATCAGACCAGAATTTTCAAAGACCTCCAAACTATCTTATAATTATCATTTATATCAAAGTTACTAAGTCAAACTAATGAAAAAAAATAAAAGAAAATGTGAAATATCTTATCTAGAAAATAGATTCAGGAGAGAAAATTTAAGAATTGTTAAACTACATGAAAACCATGATTAAAAAAAATAGGTAGGACCTAGAAATAAAATTTTAAGAAATTATCAAACAAAACTGCCTTGATATCCTGGAACCAGAATATAAAATAGAAATTGAAAGAATTCACTGTCCCCACCTGAAAAAGATCCCAAAATAAAAACTTCTGGTAATATTATATCCACATTGCAAAGCTCCAAAAAGAAACAATTCAGATATCATGGAGTCAATGTCAAGATCATACAAATTTAGAAGCTTCCATGTTAAAAGAGTAGAGGCCTTGATTATAATATTCTAGAAGGCAAAGGAGCTAGGATTACAACCAAAATTAGCCTACCCAACAGAACTGGGTATCATTATTCAGGGTGGGTGGGGCAGTGGATATTTAATGAAATAGAGGATTTTCAAGCATTCTTGATGAAACAACCAGATTTAAACAAAAGAACATAAAAAGGTAAACATCAAAGAAAAATATGATAGTCAATCCATTTAAACTATTTATATTGTATATATGAAGATGATACACATAATATCTAATAATTTTATCATTGTTATGACAGTTAGAAATAGTCTACATAGACAGAGAACTTGGGCGTGAGTTGATTTGTGTCGGGATAATCTCAAAAAAATGAATGGGTGAGAAAGAAAAAGGAAGAAGAGGGAAGGGAAAGCTAGAATGGGGAAAATTTGCTGACATAAAAGAGATGTGCAAAGAAGAATTTTTACAGTGGATGACTGTAACAATACTGGGATTTGAAGATCTTTCATGCCCCTTCAGCTTGCTGATGTAGCAGGAAGGGGTGGAGCAA
>CM053592.1:65890386-65915173 GCA_028646515.1 Pseudochirops corinnae | reverse complement strand
ATTATTATTATTATTATTATTATTATTATTATTATTATTATTGTTAACTACATCCAACTGGAACTTGAGATCCCCAAGCGCTGCGGTTGGGAGATCCATCCTGCCCTAATGAAAGATCAGAGGGGTGAGGGAGGAAGACATAGGAGAGAGTCGATTGGGGGAGGGGGATACACTGGGATGGTTGTTTTAGGACGGTGGGTGGGGGAAAGATGGGGAAAAATCTGTAACCCAAAATCTCGTGGAAATGAATGATGTAAAGTAAAATAAAATTTAAATAAAATAAATAAAAAATAAATAAAATAAAAAAATAAAATAAATATATAGCATATGCTAAATGTAAAATGCAAATAGCAAAAATATGAGATGTTACTTTGACAAATAATTGTAAAATTAAAAGTCCATAGGCTCTCTTGGCAGTCATGTTATTACTTCTTAAAACTGTAATGCATGTGTATGTGAATTGTTTTAAAGCTTATATAGTTTGTTCCTCACAATAAGTTTCTTGGGTAGGTTGTAGGTCCATAATTATCCCAATATTATACATGAGGAAGCAGTATTAGAAAGGTTAATTTGGTTTCACAAAATAAAATTGCTAATGCTTAGAAAAATCCAGATTTGAACTCAAGTCTACTGACTCCCAAGTCAGACCACTTACATTGAGCCGAACTGCTACCTGAATCTTACATGTGTGAAATTTTAAATAATAACCTTAGTATTTAACAGATTTACTACTGTTGGAATTATAAGTTAACCAATCAGCAAATATTTAGAACAGGATTTGGCACATATTAGGCACTTAAAGGTTGCTGGGGATAAAAGGGAAAATAACGACAATCTCTAATCTCAAGGATTTTAGGACAGATGGGAAAAACTTAGAATATTTCCTAAAAGTAACTACTGTACTGTCGAGCTTCAACAATATCTGAAAATTAATCTGTAAATTTTAAGAATATTTCAACTCAAACTATATAAGGATTGATTGTTTTTGTACTGTTTCTTCTTTGTCCCCCATTTAATTTTTTTTTCAATTAAAAAACACAACTAAACTAAACTGTGAAAGTGGAGTCTTTGTCTTCCAAAAGGAGATCATGGGCTTGTAAACCAGCATTGCAACTAGGAACTTTAGAACGTGGTACAAGAAGATAAGATTCAGTTGTGTGAGGTGACCCCAACATATTTACCTTGGAAGTTAAGGTTGGGTAAAGGAAGCAGGGAGGGCCCTGGTTGATATGGAATTCACTCAGAATGCAATTTTTTTTTAATTGAAAGGAACTATTCTATAGGTAAACCTACCATTTTAATGTATTAGCCTTGCTAACTAAGGGACTGTGTGCCATAGTGGATACAGCAAGAGAGAGCTAAGAAAGGTTGGGTTAAAATCTGGGCTTTGTCTGTAACATAATGAGTGTTACATTGCATAACTCATAATCTCTCTGTAATTGAGGCAAAAGTGTAGAAGTTAAAATTGCATTAAAATGGCTGATACTAATTTATGGAGTTTCTTCACTAGATAGGTCCTTATTAATGAAATCATAGGTATTTGCGTGGGTATATGTGTGGGAACAAAACAATAAGAAATTAAGAACTAGGTACTGAGCTTAGTTGGTCTTTTTATGGTCTATGATGCTGCAAAGCACTGTTATGCAATCTGTACCCTGTGGATTTTCATTTCAGCTCCCTGGAGGAAATCACTAGTCACTTTGTCCCAGGTTTGTCTCTGGTTTGTAAGCTTTACAATGGCAGAAGAAATAGTGATAGAGATGGCTGAAATGTAGGAGGGAAAAGAGAGGGGAAAGTTTGTGCCTGCCATATCTCTGTTCATGTGTGCTCCCAAGACTTTTGGGCCTTTGTGAATTTTTAAGACTAAAGAGACAATATCCAAATGAGCTGCTTTTTGTGGCAGCCATTTTTAGGTAAAATGCCATTTTTTCAGTGGTTAAAGGCTGCCCACTTAATTTACAATCCAGTCATCCACTAGTGCAGTGGTTTTGAAACTCTTTGAGGTTTTGTAAGCCTTCTGCATTATACATTAGTAATTATATAACACCAGAATTTAAAGTTCAAATGTTCTGTAACTCTGCAGGGAACTGAGAGAAAGAAGGAGGAAAAGAAGAAAAGAGAAACAAATGAAGATTTCAGGAAGATTAGGCCAAAAAAGAAATTACATTAGATCTGAAATAGAAATTATTCTATATGTCAAAAGAAAAACCCTCAGTTACTATATAAATAGAGCTACCAAATGGAATCATCCATACAAATAAGGTTTCATTAGAATGAACTGCACAACATAAGTGTTCTGCATCACATTTTAATGTATGCATTCTTAATTTATTATTATTTAATCATATGAAGGATGAGCCCCATAAATGTACATTCAGTGTTACATTTATAGCTAAGTCCTATATAAATAATGATCATCTATAACAAATGTGTGGGTCCCTATGTAGGTAGCAGTCACTCTTTATGACAAAGTGCAGAGTGGAGATATAAAATTTAAGCAAGGTCGTTGATTTCTTTTTACATCTAGGGATATAAGAGATCTCCCCATCTCTTTTTAATGTATTCACCAAATAAAAACAAATGACTATCCAAACACCAAAAGACAATGCCTTCTTTTTATTTGCTGACTCACTACAGAGGGAACAGGAGATTTCTGGGTTTTCTCTAAGTACAAAAACAAAAATAGAGAGCTAAAAGGGATATCAAGAGATCATTTAATTCAGTCCCTGTTCTCAGATAGTCAAAGTATTTCTATTTTACGAGTGAGACAACCGAGACTATTATTTAGGTCTCCCTGGCTTCTTTCCATCATAGATTTTGTGGGTTGGGAATAAGGTAGAGGAAATATATACATTAACCAAAGTATGTTATTGTCTCTACAAAACGAGCAGCTATGGTAAACACTCTCACTGGGCAAAAGATGCCTCTAAGTGAAAATCTCCCTAGCAAAATAAGACAACATTCAGAAAGACAATCAATCACCACACATTTTTCAGACTCCAATGTGCCAAATACAAAATAAATTTTGGAATTCAAAGACAAAATTGAAATAGCTCCTGCTCTCCTTGAGCTTACTTTCTAACAGGACAGAGAACATATAACAATAAATGTATGTAAGTGGACTGGTTTTGTCTCTGCAATTAGACTTGGTTTCAATACCTGGAAGATGTCCTTCCCAGGACAAACTAAACTGATCACTCCAGATCTCATCACCGTACTACTAACTCAATTTTGAATACTCCAACTCTTTACCACTTTTCTCAGGCTCTTCTCCACTCCAGCTGAAGGTCTGGTGGGTGAAGCATTAAACTCCTGAAGTTTTTTTCTTCATAAGAGGGCACTGTTTGAACTTTCCAACTCACTCTACTTTGCATCTGCAATACTGCTTGGTTTAATTTCACAGAATAAGAAGCCTCCAAAACAAATACCTTCTGGTTTGAGTCCTCCCCCTTTCCAGGTTCATTTTGCAAGTTGTCTTCACCTATTAGATTGTAAACTCCTGGAAGTCAGAGATTATTTTTCCTTCTTCTTATTCATAGTGCCTAGAAAAAAGTAGGTGATTAATAAATGTTTATTGACTTGAAAGTGAAAGCCAATCCTTTAAGCTTATGCATGTAACCTGCCTTGACTAATCCTAGTCCAAGTGTATTCTTGTGTATCCTTGACAGAAACTTACTTCCAGCTAAGAAGAAGCAGGAGTTGAAGATAGGGGATTATAAAAAAAAAAATTTCTCATTGACTGAAGAGGAAGAAGAATTGTTTGCTGAGCCAGAACTAAATGACTACATACAAAAAAGGACTACCAGCCCATTAAAAAAAAAATCTCTCTTTGAATATTAGGTTTGAAGAAGGGCTATTTATTTCTTCAAACTTTCTGTATCTTCTTAATCTTCTTAATGCATGTTTCTTTTTTTTTCCTAAAAGCTAAGAGAGTAAATTGGTTGATTATTCATGGGTAGCACGCTGGTGGGAACTCATGACCAGACTAGTACTAGAACTCATAACTAGTTCTAGCTTAGTACTAGAACTCATAACTCAATATGAGAAATTAATCCTCTTAGGGTTAGAAGCTCAAGGGGAATAGCTAGTTGCTCTGAGAGTATTCAACTTGCCCTAAGTTCTGCTTCCAAAAATATAGAATACATGCAGAATACCAGCTATCTTTGGAGGGAAGACACAGGTAGTTGAAGGGATGATCTAAAGTTTTATACAGGAGGCTGTGTTTGAACTGAGTCTTAAAGTAAATGGGTTTTCTGAGACACAAAGATCAGGAAAGAGGACTTTTCAGGCTAGAAGTCAAACATTGCAAGGCCCAGGGATAGGACTCTTATTTTCTCTAATTTCCATGACATTTAGCCTTTGCCTTTAAGTCATTCCATCTCACTGTCACTGTATTTACACATATATCCTTCTATTTTTGTTTGTTTTGTTGTGATTGTTTGTTTCATTCTGTTATAATACACCAATACAGAGGCTATGACATGAGTAAAATCCAGTGAGAAAACTTCCATGTGTATGTGTGTCTGTGTATTCTGCCACTGAATGCAGCATCATTTAATCATTCCATTATCTGCAATCTAAGAAATGCTTTAATGTTCTAGCTCAGCCCAAATATGATGGCCGTTAATAGCTCCCTAGGAAAGGCAGCAAGTTTTTAAAGCTCAATAATTATATGTTCATGAAGTATCCAACCATCACTTAAAACAATTACTGGCTTTTGACAAACTTCCAAATTACTTATTTACATTGCAGGCCATAAAAGCTCAGATGGAACTAATTTTTTTCTTTTTTTTCAAATTTAGTACTTAGAACCATACTCAAGATGGATTTTAAACTATTGTTATAAACAAATAAAAGCAAACATTAAGGTTATATCAATTTTTACTAAACAAAACCTTTTCTTCTTTTCTCTTAATGGGTCAGATGCTCTCTATGAGAATGCATAGTAAGTATCCTGGGGAAGAGTTCTAAGGTATTGATTTTAACTCTTTGTTGCCTCCTCCATCTACCAACCACTGAAACAGGAGTGGAAAAGTGACAACTATGATATAGGCAACCTCTAGCATATTTTAAATTAAGTTGAGGTAAATTAAACTAAAATATTGACAAATTACCAAGACTTTTTTAAAGTTCTAATGATGCATTTATTAATGTTACTCTATCATTCTAATAATATTATCAGGCAGACAAGAACACCACCACTATCATTCCTACTACTGCTGCTGCTGCTTCTGCTGCTATTATGATGAATAAGAACATTACCTGATTTGTTTTCATTTGATTCTCATGATAACTATGTGACATAGATATTATCTTTATATTTACTGATGAGGAAAATGACACCTGAGAAGGTGAATTACTTGTCTAGTCATGTAAATAGTGAGTTTGGAGCCTACCTTTGGATTCCAAATCAACTGCTGTTGCTACTGTACCAAGTTGCTTCTGATCTACTTGTGGGTTTTATATTATGAAATTTTAGATTATCCTTGGGAGTTTGGGGGTTTTGGGCAAATTATTCAAGTGATTTGTGCCTAAGGGTTCCCCTTCTGCAAAATGGAAGAAATGGATTTAATGCCTTATGGTTTTCCTCCTGGCCAAATTTTAGGAACCTAGGTTGTCTTCATATAAGGAAGGTAAAGAAATGAGAAAACACGGGGAAAATAATTGTTTTATCTGATAATTAGCTTGGAATAGCTGAAGTAGATGACCTTGGATTCAGATTCCAGCTCTAGAACATAGTTGTGAAACTCTTGAGAAAATCACTACTTCTCTCAATCTCAGTTCTCTCATTTTAAAAATGAATACATTTGAACAATCTAATGAGCAAAGTAGTAGCAGTAAAAATAATACAGATGATATATACAGTGCTTTAAGATTTATGGAGAAATTTATGCATGTTAACTCAATAATCATGGTCACAATAACCATTTGAAGTAAGTGTTGTTATTTATTATTACTATAAAAGTGAGGAAACTGAGGCTGAGTGAGTTTTCTAGCATCACACACCTAGTATATGACTAAGGCAGGATTCAAACTCACTTCTTCCTGGTTCCTAGTTGGGTATACTATCCACTATATAACTCAAGTACTTCATGGGATTGTGGTAAGGGGCATTCATTACAGTTATGGAATACAATTACTCTAAATTAAACTTTTGTGAAAAAGAAACTAATATAAATACATATTTAGAGATCTTCTGTCTTATCCCCAGAGCTGTAACTAGAAATTTTGTTGCTTTTTTGAAGTAGCAGGAAAGATATTGAGGCAAGGAACATAATATATTGTTCAGATCAATTTAAAAAATATATGATATGAAAATAAAGTGAAAAAAGTCAAACTCAGTTGAGTGGGAGGGGGGAATTAGTTGCTACAGTACTTTTCTTAGCTGCTAAAGGAAAGATGTATTAATTTTTTTATGCTCTAAAAAATACAGTGCCCTGGACAAAAATGCTGGTCATTCTACCTTAGCTACAACTGCTTGTGCCACTCACTCTTTTGCCCCTTTTCAGCTTCAATACTGCATTATATCTCCTTTTCTTCCTTTATTCCCTACCAGAGAGACATGAAACTTGGCATTGAAACTATGTATGCCTATCATGCATGACTTTATCAGTGCTACAAACCTAGGATCCCTAAGCCCTACTCATGATGTTCTGTTATGGTTTTTATATTATATTATAATGATCAAATGTAGCAAAAAAAAAAAAAAGCAAACCATTATGTACTCAAGAATAATCTTTTATTTTGTCATGGGAGAGAGAAGGAAGTTACCTAACCAGGTTCACTGCCATTCTTCCATTTTTCTTTGTCTGGTAACACTTTTAGCGCCAATGACCTCTAAAGTAATCTCCTGAATACACAAAACCTATTCGGAAGTGTTGTGAAACTAAGGATAACTATAGTGTCAAGAAATCTTCTCATACTTGGGAATTTGAATTGATTGTGCAAATGGGGTACAGTTAAATTCAAACATCTTTCAACAGCAATCTCTGGAGTAATATAAAATAGAGACAAGGAAGATCATTGATCTTTGATCTTTAACTTGTTGACCTCCTAGGTTGGATTTGAAATCCATTTTGCTGCTTTATTTTATGAGATTGCCCTACTAGCTTTGTCCATTAATAGAAACCTGTGAGTGAGTTAAAAAGGAGAGCGGAATCTTTTTAAGAACTAACCTGATGTCAGTGCAATTGGTGAAATAAACAGTACAACAGGCATAGAAATCATTATAATTCTAACCTAAATAATGCTCTCAAATGGACATGTTAGTTAAAGTTTCCCTCATATCTGATCCCTTTCTTCTACTGTACCATTTCCTTAGTTCTAGCTCTCTTCATTCATTAGTCTTTTGATTGCTCTTACTTTTTTCAATTTTTCTCCTCTTTGGTACATAAAGCTTCCAAAATAATCTTCATATATGGGACCATTTCACTCCATTGCTCCATTTCACTCAATAGCAACCTATGACCTCTAGGATAAAAATGTAAATAATGAAGGATAGTATGCAGGACCCTTCACATGTAGTTTAGACTTTCCTTTCCAACTTTCTTTTATGCAATGTCACTTTAATCTAGGTTTCAGAAAAATTGGATTTATGATCATCTATGTTCAGCACTATTTTGTCCTTGAAATCTTATGCAGGCATCTCTCCCTTGTTTGGAAGGTATCAGCATCCAGACCTGATGAAATTTTCCTCTTCTTTCAAGACCTTGCTGAGGAGTGACTTGTAGGTTGTTTTCATTATTATTGGTATTTTCCATTTATATTTTTGTAGTCATTGTGTATATTATTTTCCTGGTTCTGGATCTGCTTATTTTGTATGATTTCATTTAAGTATTCCCATACTTTCTTATTCATTTTTGTTTTTCTTTCTGGATAGCAATATTTTATTACATTCCTAAAATACAACTTGTTTAGCCATTTCCAAATAAATGGATTTCTGCTTTATTTCCAGTTTTTTGTTACCACAATACAAGTACCACGCTAAATAATTTGGGTCTATGTAAGTCCTGTCTTTTTATCATGACCTCTCTTAGGGTTGATAACTCCTTGTGAAATCTCTAGACTAAATGGTATGGGCATCCAAAACCCTTACAGAATTGGTGGTACAAGTCACAACTCCACTGGAAGAAGTTTTGAATATTATCGTATCACCTTCTCCAAGAGGTCTTCATTGATTACCTCAGAACTTAATGCTGTCCTCCTCCAAAAAATTACTTTGTAAATATTTGGCATTTAATTATCCACTTGTATGTAACACTGAATGTAAGATCCTACAGGATAAAGACAATTTGTATTTTGCCTTTGTCTCAGTCACACCTTGCACAGGTATCACAAAACTAAAATGATACTCATTGAATACTAATTAAATTGATAAACTGAACATGTCAAAGATATGCTATTTGGTTGGTTTAGTAAATACGTTGGCCATTTCATAAATAAAACTTTATATAAAAGTCTCATAAATTTTCCTGAGGCTCAGAGAAGTTCAATGTCTTCAAAGAGTCATGCTGCTGAGTGATGAAGGCATAACTTGTACTTAGGTCTTCTTTGCTCCAGTCTCAACAATTTCTTCATTGCAGCATCTTTGCAGTCCATTTATGTGTGTTAAGGGAATGAAATAATCCACGTTGGCTGATATTGTTTTAAATGGCTGAAAAATCTTGTAAGAAAATGTTATTTTTGTTTTTTTCTTATGATAACTGGAGTTGAAAAGGGGAAGAACTGAAGGGGTACTACCAAGAGCCCTAAGGGACTGTCATTTTCTGGACAGATACAATGCATTACGTGTGTTGTCAGAATTTCGTTTGAATATCACAAGCTGATGTCAATTTGTAGCAGTTAGAATCCCTCAAATATTCTTTTACATTACTTCTGAAGCTCTAGCCTCTCTCTGGCTCCATTCCAAGTTGCATAATCCCATCCACCTAAATTCCTAATGTCATTTCAATTGGATGTAACATATTTCTTTCTTTCTACCACATGCAGCCTTACAGTGCTAAGTATTTTCATTCTGGAGTGTGTCCCAGTAATCCTTTTGTTTGGTTTGTCTATCAGAGTGTGCTTCTTTTCTTTTTAAACTAAATGTAATGGGATCTTTAGGATGAGGGGCTATAATGATTAGGAACAGTCAATGTCAAAAGCCATTATCAAGCACCTTAAGAGGATTATATTCAATGTTGAGAGCTTTAGTTTTCATCCAAGGGCACAGGAAAGCAGGCTTTCATTAATTCTTCAACAGTTCATTGTCAATAAGCAAACACACCCTTGTCACTACAATAGACTGACTAAATTGTCACTTGGCTTTATCTTTCAGGAAGTTAGACGTTTAGGTTTGTAGATTAACAACAATACCAATACCTTTGGCATCTATACCTGAAAGGGAATCTAGATAGTTGGTCAATACATATTTATTAAGTTCCTACTGTGTGCCAAGCATTAGGCTAAGTGCTGAGGATTAAAAAAAAAAAAAAAAACGAAACAAACTAAAAGACTGTCCCTACTGTCAAGGAACTCAGAATTTAATATGGAGATAACTTGCAAACAGCTATGCAGAAACAAGTTATATATAGAATAACTCAGAAAAAAAAATCAATAGAGAACAATCAACACTTCATTTAAGGATGAGCTAAGAACTAGAAGCAAGATATCAACTGAATTTGAACCCAAATTCAGTCAATAAAAAAGTATATAACTATTTATTTCTATAAGACCAATCTGACTATGATTACCACCAGGCATTTGTTATGTGAAATGTTTCCCCTCTGTCAATACATTTCACTAGGGAAACTGATTTCTTTTTTTTAATCAACCAGGTTATATTTAAATTGGATCTTAGAAGATAACCACCAGAAATGCCTCTCTAATGAATCAAACAAGTGTATTTAACAAATCTGAGGCAGTTCTGAACTGAACCCTTAAGAAAGGAAGGGATTAATAAAAGAAACCTCACAGGACTAGATAGTAAAAGTAGAAACTACCTTGCTAAATATGTATAGGAATGACCTACTTGAAATATGTATACTTACTATAACTTCATTAACTGGGACCAAATATACAAAATCTAAATAGAAATAGTTTTTTAGACTCAGTATAAATCAGGATATGGGTAAGAAACGGTTTTAGTAGCAAGTTAAAAATAAAATTCACATTACTACTCTTCTTTTTTTACCTATAGAGACCTCATAGTATGAAACAAGCCATTCTCTCGATCACAATCAATCTTGTTCTTGTCCTGATAAAAACTTTGAAATCTAATTCAATTTCCTTAAGATTAAGCTCCCTCCAAAGCAAGCCACTTGTCAATTAATTAATCCATCAGTTAACAAGAATTTATTAAATATTTGCTATATTTCAGTGAATGTGCTAAGGGCTAAAGTTACAGAGATGATAATCTATAATCATTTTCATTGTCCCACATAATATATATAATGATAAGTTGGGAGTGTCTAGAGTCGGCAATTAGGAAGAGGAAGAACCCTGGGATCATATCAATCTATAATTATTTTCATTGTTCCACATAATATAGATAATGATAAGCTGAAGAGTGTCCAGAGTCTGGCAACTAGGGGGAGAAGAACCCTGGGATCATATCATGTGAGGATGAGATAAAGATAAGTAGCATGAATTAGCCTGGAGAAAAGAAAACTCAGTGGGGACATGATTTCCAACTTCAAGTATTTGAAGGTTTATTAAGTAGAAGAGTGATTAGCTTGGCCCTTTCTGCTTGGCCCTAGTGGGTAGAAATAGGTAGAAATTTTAGAAAGGCCAATTTAGGCTTAGGTTAAAGGGGAGGGGAGATGACTAAAAAATAAGGGCTTCCCCAACAGTGGAACAAAGTTATCTGAAAAATGAGTTTCCTCTCATTGCAGCAATTTAAGGAAAGGTTATATAAAATCTGGTTGATTTTCTTATATAAGGGATTCTTGTTCATATATATTGAATTAGATGAGTTCTAAAATGTCTTCCAGTTCAAATATTCTGTGATTCCACAATCTGTTTCAGCTTTAATGATCATTTATTTTTGTTCTCTTATTTCTTACAAAATTTTCTCATTAAAAAAAAAAAAAAAGTACTTCCCCCTTCACTCATAGTACTTTCCTGGTTATGCTTCTGATGACAGTAACTATTTCACCATTCATTTTCTACCTTGTGCCTTTACTCTAAATTTTCACCTTCATGCTCCCCCATTACTTCTGGAGTTGCTTGGCTGAAATCAATCAGCCTAAATACATCATCTCTGCAGTTTAAAATGTTTCTTCGAGCCCTGTGATTTTTGAGTTCATAGCATTCCTGTTTGGGCTATCTCCTAATTGATGTCTTCTCAAATATCTAATTGTCCAAAACAACAAGTCAAAATTGGAAGGTGAAAACAAGTTCTCAGGATTAACACAGAAATACAGAACAGCTGTGATTTACTTTGTTAATTGCAGTCTGAACTGAAATACCCAAGCTACTGCTATTACAGACAGCTTATCTTTTATTTTCTATGGTTAACTTTTGCTTGATAATAAAGAAATAAGAAACAAGTCATGTTATGATTATGATTACATCTTATTTCTTCGTGATTTGAATTAGATTCAAAAACCCAACACATTTTTTCAATATATTTGACAAATGAATGCTTTTATTATCCTACCAATCCACTTCTTGTAGATTGATAAATAATATTTATCTTCCTTTATGATACTGAAGGCCTTTTCATATATATCAACAATATTTTCTCACTAACTATAAATATTTGGACATAGCTCTACACTTAGTTAATGGATAAACACTTTTGATCCCTAAATGTCATACTTGCATTATCTCTGTGATTTTTTTTTATGGTGATATTATAAATTAAGAGCCAGAAAGGCTCTTATCTCCTTTGCTGGTTGATCATTCATATCACATCCCCTAATTGTGGGATGAACCCGAAGGCTCTGTCCTGGACCCTTGCTTTTTACTCCAGCCTCTCTTTCACTTCAGTCATCTTATTACCTCCCATGTCTTTAAATAGAATCTTATGTATATGACTCACAGATTTCTATTATCATCCCCAATCTGTCACCTGAATTCTATTACAAAATATCAGGTATTTCAAACTGGATATCTGATATACACATCAAACTCAGTATGTCCATAACAGAACTAATGATCTTTCCCCTCAAAATATAGTCCGTAAGCATTTATGAAGTCCCTACTATGTCTCAGGCACTGTTAGTAAGCATTGGGGATACAAGGAAAGGCAAAAAAAAAAGTCCCTACCTTCAAGGAGCTCACATTTTATAAGGGGAAACAACATTTAAAAACAAACTATGTACAAATATGCTACATACAACATATATGGGAAATAATCAAGACATGGAAGACGGAATTAAAAGGGAATGGGAACGAATTCCTATAGGTAGTAGGATTTTAACTAGAACATGAAGGAAATCACAAAAGCCTGGAGTCTGAGGTGAGTACGGTCAGCATTTAAGTATGGGGGTCAACCTGTGAAATACCATTCCTCTTCTTTTGAAGGCAATGCCATGCACTCATTCTCCACTTTCAAAATCTTGTTGCTTTCCATGAGTCCTTACTCTCTTTAATTTCTCATATAACATCTGACACCAAATCATGATTCTACCATGAAAAAGTCTCTCATATTCCTCTTCTCATTCATACAGTCACCCTCTTAGTTCAGGCCCTCATTACCTTTCAAGCAGACTATTGCAATAGCCTACTAATCAGTCTTTCTGGCTCCAGTCTCTCCCTACATACTCCACGAAATTACCAGATATTTTCAGATCAGATCATGTACACCTATGTTCAACATTCTCCTGCAGTTCTCTATTGCTGCTAGAATAAAAGAAAAACTTCTCTGGACTTAAAACCCTTTACAATGCAATTCAAACCTATCTTTCAATCTCATTATTCATTAGTCCCTTTATTGTACTGTATAGTTCAAACTGGTCTTCCGTTCCTCTTAAGTGCGCTATTTTCCATGGCCACGCTTTTGAATCGACTATCATTCGTTCCTGTAATTATTTCCTCCTTACTTTGACCTCTTAGAACCCCTACTTCCTTTAATTTTAAAATTTGAACCAAGGTGCCCTGACTCCAAATTCAATTTTCTTTTCACTGAACCATCAGAATTGTATACATACAGTGCAATAATTGATTTGATTTTGATTCTCTTTTATAGGTCTCTTCTCTAGATGACAAATGCATTTACTTCTTAATAACTGAGAAAATATATCAATAGAACACTCACATATGCAGACAGATTATATGTGTGTACATATACATGTATAGGTATGCATAGATGTGTGTATGAATGTGTTTTTTTATATATGCTTTTTGGATAGTCCCTAGCCTGAATTTTGATGTTTGCATTGTAATCTTTGTACTGTGCTTAGCAAAGTGCCTAATATATAGTAGAGTCTATGTAAAGGACTCATTCCTTTTCCTTTCCTTTTTTCTTCCTAGACTTGCAATCATGCCATAATACTAGCAGAATATTGGTATTAAAATGAAAAGGCTTTGCTTGAGGGAAAGACTGGCATTATTATGCAAAATTTTGTAGCTCACCAATGGACATGCAAGCTGTTCTCTTCCTCTTCTTTTATCTTGGGGCCTATACCTTTGCAATATCTACCCATGCATGAATACATGCATATGCTTTGTGTAGATATGTGCTCATACATGTTACACACATGTATTTTATAACAGAATTAGAATTATCAGAATATATAATACTAATTTGGAATTAGAAATCTATTACTACTCCTTCTATTGATGCAAATCTAATTTTTCTCTGACTTCATAGTCTATCTTTTTGAGTTTCTTGGCTATAGAGCTAGCCTGGTGATCAGCCTTTCTGAAATGAGTTTGCCTACATCTCAGATTACTGACATAGTCTCTAAGCTTCTACTTGAAGCCTTTCAGTTTTATAGAATTATTAAAACTTGGAATCAAACTGCATAACCAGTAAGAACTCAGGCCCCAGGAGAAAGGGTGAAATGAACAAAGAAAGCTAAGTTATGTCTGATACAAAATGAACTAGTAAGCATACTCCCCAAATCAACAATAAAAGTTAGCTAGTTAGCTCAAGAGAGGAACTATACAAATTTGTATAAAAGCCTATGAGTGTATGAACAAAATGTAGACAAAATGTTGTATTTGATGAAATGTAGAAATTAGCTGATTTTCCCTTAGGGAGGTGGATCAGAGACTTGGAGTTTGTAAGTCCTCAGTCTAAAGCCTAAGTCAGATGTTTAGTAATTGTGTGTTTCTGGGCAAGTGAGTTAAATACTTAGTTTCTTTATCTGTAAAATGGAGGATGATAATAGCATGTACTTCCTTTCTTCCCTCACCAGGCTACCCTGCTGACCAATTTCCATAGAACTTTCTTTACCACCCCATGCCTGGGACCTTCTCTTCTTTGCTGCACTCCCCCCCTCCATTTTAGTTATATTTTATGTACTGTCTTCCGCATTAGAATATAAATTTTCTTAAAAGGCAAGTTTCTTTCTGCTTCTAATAATATTGCCAGTTCTTAACTGCACCTAAATTTGAGGAAACTGGTAGCACAGTAGATAGAGCGCTGGGCTTGGAACCAGGTTTATTCAAAAACCAGAAACCTGAATCCCAACACCAGAAATCCAAATCTATTGTAACAACTAAGAAGTTGGTACACATAACCAATGCAGTAAGCACTGATATCCTGAAAACATGCCCAAGCCTTCTCTCCATCAGATCTTCAAAACAAAGCAGGCTCCCTTAAGCAAAAATGCCCGTCTCTCACCGACACTAGCTGCTCTGCCTCCAAGATGCTTGCTCCCAACTCTGCTCAAGGTTTCCCCTGCTGCTTCCTTCTCTATTCTTTCTCATCCACCCTTTCAGCAAGCTTCTCCCACTGAGCAGTCCAAGTGAGTATATCTGACCTATGAAGGGCAGCCAGGCCTTCAAATTAAAATGACCCTTAAAATAACCCAGGATGCAATGGGAAATCCTGGCCCTTTTAGGCTAAAGCATTTTCAGCTGCTCCCTTACAGTGAGGCCCATACAGTGAACAGGCCTTTTCAAGAAGTGAGTGAAGGGATGGCCCCTTTAATTAGAAGAAGGAAAACAATCAAGCTGGCAGGGGAGGACCCTCAGGGGTTGCTATTCAGAAGAGAAACAGTTACCATTGACATTCACTCTAAGCCTGGAGGGCCCAAAATACAGCCATTAAGTGGAGCTTGGGCAGGGACCTGTTATAGTCCAATCTTTGAGCTTCAGAGTGAACTGGGTTTAAGGTTTTGTGGAAGAAGAAAGGGGGGAGGGGAAGGGTAGCTTCTACTCTAAGTGTCATGAAAACCCAGGGGAAAAAAAAGTGTTTTCAGATGGTTGTTAGGAGTATCAAATGTTGCAGAGATATAAAAAAGAATGCGACTTCAGAAAAGGCCATTGGATTTGGCAAAAACACATTTCTAAAACAACTCAAAACACTGGAATACTAGAGCCTCAATATCCCTTATTTCTTTGGAGAGAGTATTCATAAAGTTGACTGGAATTGATGAGGTGCAGGCTCTGGGACCCCCCTTGAGCTCTCCTTGAATCTTCCATAAAAACGAAGAGGTTATCCACAAAGAGGTTGCTCTGGAGACCCCAAAATACCAACACGCCAAGTTCTGCTGAAAGAATTCCACTCAAGTCTTCTCAGCCAAAGAAAAACAAAGTTTACTGAAAGTTCACCATATAGGGTAGACTCTTAAGGAGCCAGTCTATGCTAGGTCATTCTGTAGCTCTCTCACACAGCAAGTCTGTGCTAAGCCAACGTATGGCACTGTCACACCACATGGAGGGAAGATGGGGTCTTGTAGAAGAATCTAGGGGTGGTCTAGAGAAGGAGTTTGGGGAGGGTCTTCAGGAGGAGTTAATGAGATCAATGCAAGGGTAGAATGATATTTTGATAGGCTCAAGGGTGGGAAGTAGATGAACAATGGAGGGCTAGGCTAGTAACAGAGGTTTGGGCCCAGCCACAATGAAAAACTTATGGCCTCTGCAAATGCCTCATCAAGTGGGAAGATTTAATCAGACTTCTAGGGGTTTCCCACAGCCTGCACCTCAAATATTCAAGGAGAGCTCAAGAGGGGGTCCCAGAGCCTGCACTTCATCAGAATTGGGTATTGGTATTGGTGACAATTCTTTTTTCTCTGCTAGGCAGGGCTGGCTCCGGAAAGGATTGGGAATCCATACATGCTTGGGTCAGCTGGGCCAGCTCTTTGGTGCTTAAATACCAACTGCTGCTGGGCTGTGATGAGTAGGTAGGTCACTTTGATGAGGCAGATGAAGTTAGGAGTCTGGCTGTCCAGTAGTAATTCAAAGGGCAGAGTTTCTCCTAGTCAACAGGGCTTTATTGACGCAAAAACAGCAGACTGTCCCTGAAAGACAGACTTGCAGTTTGAGAAAAGACAGGGGCTTGCTTTTACACACAAGTTTTGGGTACTCAGCTAGGTACTAGCTCCTACGCGGTCAGTTCACCACAGGAAAGGGGAAGCAGGTGTGTTGGATATTTTATAAAACAATTCAAGGACATGGTCACAAAACAGGAAACTTAACTTGCAACATTCAAGGATATGGGCACAAACCATAGAGGTCAGTCACATACACAGAAACTAACAAAGTGTTCTTGTGAACAGATAGAGCCCTGCTGTTACTTGGCAGATTTTGATTTAGGCCAGGCTCTCACTGTAGCTGGGCAGAAGTCAGTCTGATCAGCTAGACTAGCCGTGCTCAACCTGTGGGTTATGTTCAGTTAGTAACAATGAAAATACATCCTGCATATCAGATATTTACATTACGGTTCATAACAGCAGCAAAAATTAATAAAGTAGCAGCGAAAATAATTTTGTGGTGGGGGGTCACCACAACATGAGGAACTGTATTAAAGGGCCATGGCATTAGGAAGGTTGATGCTCCCAAACAACTGGGCAAGTCAATAGGCTTTTCACAGGGAATTGTGTCTCTTTTCTGTGCTATAACTGTCCTTTGCACTTTTTGGACTCACTTTCTGATAGGGAGCTACAATCTTCACAACCTCCAGCCTTTGGCCGGGGAGTGTTGGCTGTTCAGTTGTGTCCAACTCTTTGTAACTCCTGGCAGAGTACCAGAGTAGCTAGAGTGTTTTGCCATTTAGAACTCTAGCTTTGTTTACATATGAGGAATCTGAGGCAAACGGGTAATTGACTTGTCCAGGGTCACACAGCTACTTGGTGTCTGAGGCCAGATTTGAACTCTGGAAGATAATTCAGACTCTAGGCCCTAGACCCTGTACTCTCTCCACTGTACCACTTAGTGATTTTTGGAGCTGTACTCCTATTGTGTCCTTAGCTTCTTATAGGCAGATTCCTCTTAGCTTTGACTCCCTAAGGGTCTTGGCTCTGTGTGGGATAAAGACCCCAAGGACCCTTACCCAAATAAATTCAGATGTTTCTCAAGGTAAACTCAGAAGCTCTTTATTCCAGAATATAGACAAGTCCCACGAGAGTTAGGCATCACCTACCTCAGACAAGCCTGGTATAGAGAGGCACCCAAAAAGAGTCAAGCAAGCAGTTTTATACCCCTGTACAAACAATTCTATGAAAAACTCCAAAATTCCCAGATGAACCCCAAAATCCCCAAACCCCCTCCCACTAAAAATCAACTAATAATGGATCATTACCCCATTGGTGGGCCTGTCTGACCTCACAGTCTACACAAGAACCCAGAAAGTCCCTCTTACCCAATACCAAATGCTAATAAATATCCCTATTTAGCAGAAGGGGCTATTACAAAAAGCTCCTTACAGGAAAAACGGAGGGGGAGCAGGGGCACACCATCTGATTCCCCAAAATTGTGTGATTTACAAGAACATGAACCTTAGGCCTATAGAGATCTAAGATCTAGCTCAAACTTGGTGACTGTCTCTTTCATTTTATGAGAATACTTTCACTTCTCTCATTAAGCTCTGTTTGCCACCTTCCTATCAAAAAGTTAGAGTGATCTAGCCTTTCTTGTTTTATAGTTCTTTCAGTTTTATTGGGGTTCTCTCAAAGGGACCTCATTCTTACTTAGACTAGCTAGCCTTTGATTTATCCCAATGTACAATGTGTTCCTAAAGTCTGGACACATAAGAAATCTCATTAACTATGCATATTTTAAAGAAATGAATGAATGAAATTTTCAACAATATTTTTAATTAATTATCATAAATTTCAGCCATGACACTTTCATATGGAATAAAAGCTTTCATTAGTTATTGAGGACTATTTTCTATAGTACTGAGATTAATTTAATTATACTAATTAAATAAAATCTTGAAAATTCCATTCATTTCATTTCTTGAAAATATGCATAGTTAATGAGATTTCCTATGTGTCCAGACTTTAAGGGCACCCTTGTATATCTGAAAGCTGATGAGTGACTACCGAGGAGGATTTTGGTGGAGAAAGTAGGTGCCTTGGAGTAATTTAATTTCCCTTGCTGGTCTTTTTATATGCAGTTGTGTTATACAGGTCTCAGATTCTTTCAATGGTGGAAAATGTTTCATTTACATTATAAAAAGCTTCTTCTTTGTCCATCGTAGTCTTGGTCTTTACCTCTCCTGATCTTCCATTCTCTTGAAATCAAAATAAGGACACATAAGACTTCATTAAAGTAGACCATATGTCTCATCAAAAGAACTGTGAAAAATGTGGTGGGAGTAACCTTTACTTTCCTGAGGTCTTTCATTTGTAAAAGGATGGTAAAACTGATAGCCAACACTAGGAATAATATAGAGATAATATATGATCTGTACTCTATGTGTGTGTAGGAGAATGCCCAGCCCAGTAGGAGTTTCTGATATTTGCCAGACCATGGTTTCAGATATATTCTGGTGCTAATTATGTCTCACCAAACATAACTGCCTCTGTAAAAGACTAATTCAACATTTCATGTAACATGAGTTAATCTCCTCCTCAAAATGGGATTCTACTTTTTTTTTTTCCTGTCATTACACAGTCATATAATTGTAATGAAATGATGGGCTTTTTCATGGTAAAATTCTTTCCCAAATTAAAATTTTTAAGGCTTAAAAAAAATCTTTAAAGGCTATCTCTATTTGTGATATACATCATCCTTTAATAATAAATATCCCCTCAGAGTCTACCACTATTTTAGATGCTTTGGGGTTGTCATAGATCATAAATAAGGTATGACAATTGCCATCAGCATGCTTATAATTCATTCGAAAAATTTTATGTCATCTTGAATGCCTTTCATACAATATCATAACACTGTCTTTCTTAGATTTATCATTGGGCTAAAACACCTTTAAATTTCAAAATCTAAATATAAGCATGGCTGTTAATAAAATTCAAACACATAGATCACTTCCCTTTTTGAAAGTCATGAAATCAACTGACAACACCATGGAAAATATTTTCCTTTGTAAGACATATTAAGACCAGAAAAAAAGACATTCTTTTGGCTATTAATCTTGCACTAAAATCAGCATGGCAGAGTATATTGAGTACTGGCCTCATAGTGAGGAAGGCTTTGGTTCCAGTCCTGTCTCTGGCACTCACTAAATTTGAGATCATGGACAAATTGCAACATCTCTGATTCCCACTTTCTTAATCTATCAAATAGGGGTAGGTAATACTTCTCATATATCTTAGGGCTCATTTGAGGTTCAAGTAAAATAATGGACTTAATCAATTAGCATATTTCTAGGTGAGAGATAATTGTCAATAATTCATATGAACCCTTTTGTTACTTTTACAAATTTTTATGTAAGGGCTTCTGTGTTTATGAATTATTATCACATATGAAGAATCATCTCTGAGAGAGTGGAGATTTATGTAAACAAAAGCTATATATCATGCATCCTCCTTTCACAATGCATACATATACGTACATGCATATGTACACGTATATGTATGTATACCTACATGCTTTCCTCCAGAGGCAGCCTATATTGATTGCTAGACTTGGAGTCAAAAGAATTTGATTCAAATTTTGCTTCTGATGGTATTACTTTAGAAAAAAAAATCATTGAGCTTTTACATGCCTTAAACTACTCATTACAATCGATCAACTTTAGTATAGACTTGTTCAGATCTGCACTGGGGGAGGGTGTTCCATTACCAGGAATTCCTCATCTTCAGGAAATCACACTTCCTTCCTATATTTGCTTATATCAGTGATTCTGAAAGGGTCTATCATAGACCATGAGTAGAGTAAGAGTGTTGTATCAGCAATGAAGCATTCACAGTGCCTACAGTATCTATAAGTATGCTGATATGGTTAAAATGTAACAGGTTCTCTACATGAGAAATATAGCTAGAGCATTTCCTTAAATGACAGAAAATTGAGTCCCCAAACCAGAAAGTCAAAGCCAACACAGTGGCTATGAAGTTGGCACATGTAGTTAAAGTAGTAAACACCCACATTCTAAAGCCTTCAAAACAGGACAGGCTACCTCAGGCAAAGATCCTCCTCTCCTCACTCACAACAACTGCTCAGAGTCCAGACAGCTTGCTCCCAGCAGCTCTGGCCCCCCAGCACTTCCCATCCCGGCAGTCCTCAGCAGGAGTCCTTAGTAGAGATTCTGGCTGGCTCAAAGAAAAAGGAGTTCACACTGCTGCTGCTGCTTCCAGTTACCAGGGCACAGACTCTAGCTTGGTTCCAGTGTTCTCTTGCTCCAACCCTTCCTGCTACATCAGCAAGTTCAAGGGGCATGGAAGATCTTCAAATCCCAGTATCATTACAAGTTCTTAATAGGTGTGCTGGGAAATGTGTGGTACTTCAATTTGCAGTTACATGCCATGCACCAGTCCCCCAAACCTCCCTGGCCACTCATTTTTCTTAGCAGGAGCAACACCATGCTGTCATCCAAAAAAGCTTATACCCTGCCACACCTAGCATCCTCTCCTTTATAAAGCACGGACTCTACAAATATTGCTTTATTTCAGGGGTTCTTTGTCATATACTTTTTGGAAATCTGGTGAAGACTATTAGACTCCCTCTCTGAATAATGTTTTTAAATGAATAAAATGAAATGCAAAGGAAACCAATTATATTAGTTATCAAATTATTAAACATATTACTTCATGGATTCTAGGTTAAGAATTCTTGTCTCATTTTTAATACATAGAATAAGAGCTCAGAGCTGGAAATGGAACTGAAAAGTAATTGAGTCCAACTTCATTTTACAACTGAGAAAATGGAGACCCTGAAAGATAGAAAAAAGTTACTCAAGGTTATCACTAATCAGTGGCAGTCAGGACTAGAACTCCAGTGTGATATTTCATCTATACTATGTTGTTTCCTTTGATAACACATAGCATGGTAGGTATAGTACTGATGATTTTAGTGCCTTTCTGTTCCACTTCAAACTTTATCTCAGACATCGTACTAATGGATTTTATATGCACCTATATCTTTTAAAACAAATTTTGAATTGATATTTAAAAAGAAATAGTTCTCAAAGGTCTCAACTGATCTTTTATGGATATAAGGAAAATAAGTGAGCCAAATTGTTCTTTTTTATTTTTCTCAATTCAAGACTCAATTTATTAAAGTGATAATAGATTAAAATGCTTTAGTAAATCACAGTTGCCCCTTCTTTAAAAAAGCTCAACATGGGGTTGTGGAGAACCCCCATTCTCTCCCTCCTTCCCTTTGCCTCACTGTCTTTTTCTTTGTCTCTGTCTCTCTGTCTCTCTCTGTCTGCCTCTCTTTCTTTCACTGTTTCCTCCCCCCTATTTCTGTCTAGCTCTCTCTCATAATCAGACCTGTTAAAATATTTTAAAATAGGATGATAGCCTTGGATATTTTAAAATATGCCATATACTGTAGATCAGTGACATATAAAGGTAGAGATAGGAATTGAGAGATGCCCACATGCTACAAATATACAAGTCCATACAAGTGTAGCCACAAATGTCACAGGTAGGCACTAAAGGTCTTTTCCACTTCCTATTAACAGTCTTAATTCCAGTAGTATCTAAATCCATGCCCTCTAACCTCTCTGTTTCCTTCTTTCTGCTCTCACTGCCTTACTCCTTCCCTTCCTCAGTGCAAAGCTCTTCCCAAGGTACCTAGCAGGCATCCTTCTAGGTCCCACTGCCAGCAATAGAAAATCAGAGTCACTGCCGTCTCTGGGCATATAGGCTGACACAAATTGCTGTGTACTGGGATCCACTTTGTAGAGGCTGCTGCCCTAAGGAAGAGTACCAGGCTAGAATGTCAGGCAACCTGGAAAGTGTTCCTTACTGTTGCTAGGAACCAAACACTATGGTGTGAGAGAAATAGCCCAGGAAGGCAGAGTAAGTGAAGATGCAGGGGCAGGCTCCCACGTGTGGGAGGAGGATAGAGGAAGACTAGAGATTCACAGGTTTGTAGAATGGTAGAGGGAAGGAAGACTGAATGCCTGGAGTTCTGCATTTGGTATATCAGCTTCATGCAGATATTGTCGAACCCGACTTTAGTTTCATTGTGTGCATATTCCCTTTGAGCTGCAAAGCCTAGATGGAAGGCCTGATGCTCAAAGAAACACTCCATGGTCCTAATTTATTTGGTCTCATTGGCCAAGAACCTGGGTCTTGGGTCTTTGGACCCTGGGCCTTCTGCCCCACAAAAGCTGATACTGATGACTTCAGGGTAAATATCCAATCAAAGAGACTTAGTTGGAAATGAAAATGTCAGTAGGAAGAATAGCTCAGTGGGGTTGGAACTTTTAGATTCTGCAGCTCTCGGGTTGTCCCAGAATGAGCCATATTCCCAAGGAGTCCTATGGAATGTCTCTGGTTAGGAGATTAATAAATGAATCCTAGGGAGCTTCATGAATCACATAAAAGTTAAATGATTTATGCAAGATCTCAAAGAGAATATATGTTAGAGACAATATTTGCATCTGAGTCATCTGATTCAAGGCATAGTACACTGCTGTGCCTTGCCGTCCCTGAGAAGAGTTACAAGAGGTGCCCCTGGCTTCTGACTGCTATAAAAAAATCATTGCATTGAGTAGGACACCTTGGTCATGCCTCAGCCACTGACTTGAGGATAGAAGGAGGTGGCAGGAATAAAGATTTAGTCAACTAAATTGTCAAGAATTTCAGCCCTGATGAAAGGAGTGAGAGTTGAGCGGGATGTGTAAGAAGCTAGATAGTAAAGTGTAAATTACCTCCAAATAACCTTAAATTTATTCTCTATGTACTCTGTACCTACTTATTAATGTACATATTTCCTTCCTTGATAGAATGCAAACCCTTCAGGGCAAAGGCTGTTGCATTTTTGTCTTTGCATCCTTATATAGCACAGTACATGAAACATATGGAGCATTTCACAATTTCTGCTGGATGTTTGATCAACATTAACAACAGCAACAACAATGTGCTAGGCTTGGAGTCAAAAGGCAGGTGCAAAGACCTCCACTGATGTTTACTCTCTGCCAGACCCTCGTTAAGTCATTTCGCTTTTATGCAATTCAGGAAACCTCCTAGGATTTATCTACTAACTAATAGAAAAGATTTTGATCTGCCTCAGTGGTAGGAATCCCTGCCTAGAAGAAATCACAGATAATTCTCATATTCAGTTATTGAAGTGTCCCATTTTAGCTGATCTGTTTACAATGAGTCCTCTCTACTCACAAGAGGAAAGTTCTTAGAGTTCAAGGACTTTTTCTTTTCTTTTCTGTATAATTATGCTGTTTGACAAGAGAGTAGACTAGAAATGCTTGCCAAAGTCCCCAGAATTCTGAGACCTATATTTCCCCTATTATTATTATTATTATTATTATTATTATTTAATTAGAGCCAAAGAACTTACAGAGAAGGACAGGGACTGTGAAATACAGTTATCCCTTCCATATTGAGACTTTCCATAGCAAAACTTTCCACATCTTGACTTTCTCCACTGCAGGTCAAATACCTCTAGGTTGGCATAACAAACTAAATAGGAATTTGGGGGAGTTTTGTAGTAGCTACAGATAACACATGAAAGCCAATAGACAACAGAGAGCCCATAATAAAATAGTTAACCCAAGTTTTACAATAAGGTACTATAAATACCACATAAAAGAAAAAAAAAATCAGACCTCTCTGTTATAAAGGGAGGGCCAAAAATTTTTATGTGGCTTTTACAGATCATGAGGTGCCCTGATCTTATGGGATAATTTTAACTACATTTATGGCATCTACCCATTCAAAAAAATGTCCCTGACATCAACTGGTAGAAGGTATAGGTTTGAACATCAAGAAGAAGACTGTCCTGTCAAAAGAAAACCCTCTTTACAGGCTTGCATGGTTCAGCAGTGCAAATTCCAACACTGGCCACGTCAGAAAATGTTTATCTCTTTTCTGTGTTTTTGTTTTCACCTCTCTAACTGGAGGTAAGTGGTGTGTTTCAGCTTTGCTCTTTTGGACTCCTGTTTTTTCACTGCCTTGATAAGAATACTAAAGAAATAATTTTAAAAGATTTAATAATTCTATTCAATGCAGTAACCAACCGTAATAGCAAAGGACGAAAGCATGCTACCTGCCACCTAGGAAAGGTGATAGACTCAGGGCGCAAAATGAAGATTAACATTTTAGAACATGGCCAAAGGGGATTTGTTGTGCTCCACGGTGTGTATTAGTTATGAGAATTTTGTTTCTCTTCTTTTTTCCCAGTGCAAGAGTGGAAAGTGGTAGGAACAGAAAGTTAAGACTAGTTAATTGAAAGATTTTTTTTAAGTTGAGAAGTTAAAAAAAGAAAGAAAAAAAAAAAGAATAATCTCCTGTCTAAACGGAGGTAAAGATAAGGCCTAGAA
>CM053592.1:65855053-65889886 GCA_028646515.1 Pseudochirops corinnae | reverse complement strand
TTTTCATTCCTAGGTGGAAATTATATCTCAGAATGTTTAAGAACTCAAAAGGGAAGTACTACCCTATTTGAAATTTCTCTCCTTCAACTTCCTAATTGAACTTTAGGTTTGCTTCTCTACCTTATTTAGTGACTGATTTGCTATCTGATTTGATTTGATATTTGATGCTATTTGATTTGATATCTAAGTCCCTGTATGGCTGTAGTAGCCCGACTCAAGTTTTTATTAGCTGTTTTGTTTTGTTTATTTTCACAATGGTACATTTTGATAGTTCTTGTCCAAAGCACAACAATTGAATTTTCTTCTGTTTAGTAATTTTTAGTCATGTCTGACACTTCATGACCCCATTTGGATTTTTGTTTTGTTTTGTTTTGTTTGGCAAACATATGTTTGAATTCAGGTCCTCCTGAATCCAGGGCTGGTGCTCTATTCACTGTACCACCTAGTTGCCCCTAAAATAGAACAGAACAAAGCAAGTCTAACAGAACAAACTGAATTAATCATGCCCTCTAAACATAGATATTCTCTCAGGGTTCCATCCTGTGGCCTGTTTTCCTCTGCCTCTAAACTACCTCACTTAGTGATCTCATTAGCTACCATCTATTTAATTACCATCTCTTTTCTCATGATTCTCAAATGTACCTATCATGCCCCAATCTCAGTCTCTCAACTCTAATTGTATTTTAGGCATCTCAAACTTGATGTCCAATAGACATCTTAAACTTGATCATGCCCAAAACAGAACTCATTCTCTTTCCAACTAAACCCTCTCCCCACCATACCTTCTCTGTTTCTGTAGCAGGCATCACCATGTGCCCCGTCCCACAGGTTTAAAACCTAAGAGGCATCCTGAATTCCCCGATATCTCTCACCCCCAGCTGTGGCCAAAACCTGTCGATTTCATGTTTGCAATATCACTTAAACTCACCCCCTTCTGTTCTCTGACACTCCAGATGAGATCCTTGTTACTTCACACGTGGATTAATGCAACAGCTTCTGGTGAGTCTGCCTGCCTCAGGTCTCTCCATTTCAATGTATCCTCCAGTTACTGAAACGATTTTCCTTAAATGTAAGTTATGTCATCTCCCCCTCTCCTACTCCCATAAACTCCAGTGGCTCCTTCTTCCTCAAGGAACACATAGAAAATGCTTTGCTTGTCATGCAAAGCCCTTCAGAACCCAGCTCCCTCCTACCTTTGCAGTCTTCTTACACCTTACTCCTCAAAGTGGACTCTGATCCAGTGACATTTGCCTCCTGGCTGTACCATGGACAAGTCACTCTGTCTCTTCACTCTGGGCATTCTTTCAGGATGTTCCCTATGGCTGGAATGCTCTGCCCTTTTCCATTCCTATTACTGAATTCCCTGGCTTCCTTTAAGCATCACCTTCTACAGGAAACCCCCAGTGCCTTCCCTCTTTTAATTACTTTCTATTTATTCTGCATATAGTTTGTTTTGTATACACTTGTTTGCATGCTCCTTCTCACATTAAATTATAAACTCCTTCCATGCAGGGGCTATCTTTTGCCTTTTGTACCCCAACACTTTGCACAGTGCCTGGCACATAGTAGGCATTTAATTATGGCTATTGACTGACTGATTAGTCTTTAGTGACAATTTTGTTGTAAAAAAGAAAAAAACATGCCCATTTCTCATGTTGAACCACTTGGTAATAACAAAGACTTCGGTGCTAAGGATTTTCTTCTGTGGGGTCTTTGGCAAATGACTGCTTAGGAAGAGGGTACAATGCATTTGTCAGCTATTTCTGACAAAGCAAAGTTTTGCAAGGGTTGTTCCTCTGAAAGCTAGCTTCAAGAATTGAGCTGGAGTTAGGGAACGTGGTTTTTGTGGGGAAGAGGTGGTATGGGATTCTACCATTTCTACAGCATTTGGACTCCTCTGCTTGTTGTTGATGCTGGTGTCAAGCATGGTGGTTCCTTTCTCCTACAGGGCCCCAACTGGATGATGATTGCAGCGGGGAGCTATGAGAGGCATTGCTTTGCCCAGCATCTTAGGTGAAGGTGCCTAGATTTTCTCCCTCTGGGTCTGAGGGGAGCTAGAGTTTGCCCTGGCTGGCATGTGTCATTTTCTATTTCTCTCTTAGGCCACCTTGTTCTTCATCTTTACCTTACGTTTTAACGAAAAATTATCCAGGCAATACTAATGCATTTAACTGTTGCTCTAGTTCTAATTTCCTTACACATATTCCTAAATGTTGTGTTGATTTTCCCTTAATTGAACTCTAGATTATGAGATAATATTCTGATCAAAAGTAAGAGAATGAGGCATTACTATATAATGGGAAAAAATGCTGAATGTGGGATTAAAAGTCTTGGTTGTGAATCCTGATTCTGATTATGACCATTTGGGGGACTTTAGGTACTCCTGCTAATATCTCTAAGCTTCAAATTCTTTGCCTGTCAAATGAATAGGTTGGGTACATGATCTCAAGGTTCTTAATACTTCTATGTATATTTTTATTATTATATCTTTTAATAACAATTGCAGTTTCAAATTCCTCCAAAAAACCTGTTTAACAAGGTAAAGCCTGTTGTTTCTGTTGATAATATGAAAAAATCATCTTAAGAAATGAGGCCCTTTCTGACATTATATTCTCATTCATTTATCATCCTCATGACTGCCCTTCATTATCCAATCATTAAGTGATGGAGCTCCACTTCAGTTTCTATTAGTGGTTCAACACAAATTCAAATGCACCCCCATTTGATTGTTAATTCATAACAATTTATCATAAGACCATATAAGAAAAAGTAAATGAAGCATTTTTTCATGGATGATTACGAAAAACTTTTGCAGACTGAAGACATTTCACACATATATCTCATGAACAACTCCAGATCATTCGTTATAAACTTTTACTTGAAGAAATTGTTTTTGAGTGATATGCATCAGAGAAATAATAGAATAGACAAACAGTATCTTGTTGTTGTTTTTCAAAAACCATTCCTGATATGAACATACCCATAGATCTTACAAGATGAAATGAACCATTTTGACTATAGCATGGGGATTTAAATTTCCATTTCTTTTAAAATCATCCTTTCCCCTTCCTTAACTTCCCTCACGTGTCTCTGCATTTGTATTTACCTTTAACAAAGAAAGTAGGTGATGGAGTGAGTAGATCATGTCTTTGGCCTGGAGCAAGGAAGACTAATTTTTTCAGAACTGAAATCTGGGCTCAGATACTTACTAGCTGTGTCACTCTGGGCAAGTCACTTAGCCTTGTTTGCCTCAGTTTCCTCATCTATAAAATGAGCTGGAGAAGGAAATGGTGAACCACTCCAGTATCTTCACCAAGAAAACCTCAAATGGGGTCACAAAGAGTTGGACATGACAGAAAAAAAACTAAACAATAAAAACAAAAACAAAGAAACAATATGAAACATGAAATATGTGGGGTCAAATGATACAACAATATGGTTAAGATATCCTAAGATTTGTTTATGAAGCCCAGGGATATAATAATGACATAATAAACTGACTCATATTACTTATGCCATTTCCCTTGACTCATTGTCTGACAGCACAAAAATGAATTTTGGCTTTAGCCATAATAGATTTTATTCTGTACTACAAAGCAGCCGTCGTCAAAACTACTTGGTACTGGCTGAGGAATAGAGGAGTAAATCAGTTCGAGACAAAGCAGTCAATGATTATCATAATCTACTGTTCGATCAACTCAAAGACCCGAGCTTCTTGATAAGAACTCACTATTTGAAAAAAACTGCTGGGAAAACTTGAAAATAGTATGGCAGATCCTGGGCAAAGACCAGCAACTTACCCCATATACCAAAATAAAGTTGGAATGAGTGCATGATCTAGGTCAGTGGTTCTCAACCTTCCTAATGCAGTGACCCTTTAATACTTGTGTGTGGGTGTATCTTCATGTGGGCAGAGCTGCCTTGAGACAGATAGAGGAGTGGTGCCTTAGTTCCTAAGACCATTGGAGATATGTGTTTTCCAATGGTCTTAGGCAACCACTGTGACCCCTGTGAAAGGGTCGTTTGACCCCCAAAGGGGTCGTGGCCACAAGTTTAAAACCACTGATCTAGGTATAAAGGCTGATACTGTAAGCAATCTGGGAAAGCAAGAAATAGGTTACCTGTCAGATTTATGGAGAAGGGAAGATTTATGACCAAAGAAGAGTTACGAGAGCATTATGAAATACAAAATGGATAATTTTGATTATATTAAATTGAAAAACTTCTGTACAAATAAAGCCAGTGTAACCAAGATGAGGAGGGAAATGGAAAATTGGGAAAGAATTTTTATAACCAGTGTCTCTGATAAAGGCCACATTTCTAAAATATACAAAAAATTGAGTCAAATCTATAAGAATAAAAGACATTCCCCAAATGATAAATGGTCTAAGGATATGAACAGGCAGTTTTCAGAGAAAGAAATTAAAGTTATCTATAAGCATATAAAAATGCTCTAAATCAATAATGATTAGAGCAGTCTTTCTCAACGTGTATATTATGTTCAATTTGCAACAATGAAAATACATCCTGCCTATCAGATAGATTCATAACAGTAGTAAAATTACAGTCATGAAGTAGCAATGAAAATAATTTCATGGTTGGGGGTCACCACAACATGAGGAACTGTATTAAAGGGTCACGGCATTAGGAAAGTTGAGAACCACTGGTTTAGAGAAATGCAAATAAAAACAACACTGAGGTACCACACCTCACTAGTCAGATTGGCTAAGATGAAAAAACAGGAAAATGATAAATGCTGGAGAGGATGTTGAAAAATTGGAACATTAATACATTGTTGGTGGAGATGTGAACTGATCCAACCATTCTGAAGAGCATTCTGGAACTATGCCCAAAGGGCCCTAAAAAAGTACATAACCTTTGACCTAGAAACACCACTTCTGGGGCTATGTCCCAGAGATCACAGAAGTGGGAAAAGTACTCGTATGTAAAAATCAATTTATATAAGCCCTTTTAGTGGTGGCAAAGAATTTGAAATCAAGAGGAAGCCCATCAACTGGGCAATGGCTAACCAAGTTGTGGTATGTGAATGCAATGGAATACTATTGTGCTATAAGAAATGAGGAGCAGACAGACTTCCTAATAACCTCCAGGAACTTACACAAACTGATACTGAGTGAGGAGAGCAGAACCAGGAGAACTTTGTGCACAATTACACACACATCCTATGTATGATGACTATCTTTGACTGACTGGGCTCCTCTCAGCCATATATACAAGGTTAGAAGACAACTCCAAAAATCTCATGATGGAAATGGATATCCGCATCCATAAAAAGAACTACAGAGTTTGAATGTAGACTGCAACAAACTACTTGCTCTCTCTCCTTTGTGTTTTGATTTGTTCCTTTTTTCTCTCTGTTCACTCCGTTGGTTATAATCCTTCTTTACAATTTGACTAATTTTTAATGTGAAGGCATCTTTAGAATCTCTATTTGAATGCATGCAACCAAAGGGGGAAGGGGAATTTGAAACTTAAGGGATTGTAGAACTGAATATTGTAAACTAAAAGTAAACAAATATTTTTAATAAAATTAAATTAAGTTAAAAAACCAACAATGAATCTTGGCTTGCTAGGCTTCATATAATATATTTTTTAAAAAATCTCTTTGCCAAAATACTTTGTGTAATGATAATGTAATTTGAATTTGAAGATCCCTTTGTATTGGCATAACAGGTACTTAGCACTTAGTAATTAATCAAGCCTCTGTTAAAGAAACAGAAGGTATGCACCCCTGTTGCTGATGTAACAGGAATTGGTTGAAACAGGAAATGGCTGAAACAGGAAGGAGCTAATGGTGTGTGAGTATATAAGGAAAAGCTCCTGGTGGTTCAGACAGATCCTCTTGGAGCCAGGTTCTGGGGGCTGTGGAAGAGAGGCCCAGGCTAGAGAGAATGTTTTTATTTTGAGAACCTGGATGAAGTGATGTTGATTCTGGGAACCAGCTGAAACTTCTGCTGAATCCAAAAACCAGCTGGAATTGTTAAGGAGCTGCTGAGTCCAAGGGCCAGCCAGAGCTGCAGAGAAGCTACTGAGGAGCTACCAAGTCTGAGGGCCAGCTGAAGCTGCTAAGAAACTGCTGAGTAGGTGCTAAATTCAAGGGCTACCCAGAGTTGTTGAAGAGCTGCTGAGGATTCCCAAGGACCAGACAGAGCTGCAGAAGACTGAGGAAACATGACTGTGGTTTCTGTATTTTGTGTGTTTGTGGCTTTGTTAAGCCTTGGCTTCCCAAGGATAGTCTGTGAGCTTCAGTGTGGGACAGCAAGTGCACAGAAGCTGTACAAGGAGCTGGGAGCTGTCTGCTTTTGAACCCAGATGACAGTTTGATGAATCCAGTAAGGAGCTGGGACCATGGAAGGGAATCCAGGGAATCTGAGAGCTTATCCTTAGTCAAGCTGAAAGAAGACTTTACTTGGATACTATGTACTGACTGAGAAGATTATGATTTACTTGTGACTGAGTGTTGGATAGCTTGTGGATTTTCTGATGATCAAATAGTGAATGATGATTGAATAGTGACTGATTTGTAACTTAGTGAGCCCCATGAGTCGAGAACTTTGATTTTTGTATTATGTGACTCTTAAGGAGGCAAGCCTCCTTATGGATGATTGAATGATTGGGTTACTAAGCAATTAATTAAAGGATTGTACTTTGTTCAAAACCATGTGACCACTAAGGTGAAAAATTTGTGGTCATCTTTAGTGATAAGTTGTAACATTGTGAATGCTATATTTTGATATTCTGTGATAAAGTTGTAATATTGTGAATGTTGTACCTTGATTTTCTGTGAATGTTTTTGCTCTGATTTGTTTTTGAATAAATAGCGTGTTCACTATACTGTGTAATCAGAACCTTGAAAAGCTATTCACAGTAGCAGTCCTCTGGAAAGCTGCTCATGCTTGGCTTTACACTTTGATAATTCATTATTTCATCATCTTATCTATATTCGTACTGAATGGAAGTAGACTGATTAATTCACCCATCAATTTGTTAAAATTGTCTCAAATAGTCCTTTGGTTGATTCTAAAAGATCTCTTTCATACACCACCCACTGATACCTTCCTGATAAGACCCAGAGAACACAAGATAATGTGAGCTTGAGCTTCAAGGGGTAGAAAAGTTACAATAGGATGGTAATTACTTCTTCAGAAGCATCATAGGATGTTTAGATTCCAGGGACAGTTTAAATTTCTGAACTTCGATATTGGTTTTAGACTATGTATGATTCTATTGAAAATGGATTGACCAGAATATCAAATGGTTGTCACAAAGGCAGTCCTAAATTCACTTCCTTCACAGAGTTATTTGATTTGTTATTTTAATGCTCTGGATGTTTCTGTATCTGATTATATGCTCCCATAATTGTGCAACTTGTGTATTTTCAGTGGAATGCTATGAAAAGCTGTCCTGTATCTGATGTGCAACGTGTGTGTTGAGTGCTTATATGAGAATTGTGAAGCTCATTATATACATTTGAGGAGATTGGGACGCATGTTATACCATGAATATGAAAAACTATTTTCTTGAAGAAACTTCGTGTAGAAACAAGTCAAAAGAGAAAATGGCTTTCTTGAGGTCTATTTCTCAAGATTTAACTCATGACCACCTTTATAACAACCCACTTTCCCAAGTCCTAATGAGGACAGTGGACTAACATGGATTGGATACAGTTCTGGGTCCAGATACAAGAGATGTAAAATGAGAATTATCTCATCCAGGCTGGGGGAAGTTCAGTGACCATCCACAAGATAACCATAGTGCTAATCAGCATGGAAACTTTGATCTTCTCTAGTTTTCCTAAGGCAAATTTACTCCTTTTTAGGTAGTCTGATAGCCTTCTAAAAAATGATTCATTATACTGGCTTTGGATCATTTATATATGTGTGTGTATACATATACATGTATGCATATATATATATACATATATATCATATATATACACATATATATCTATGTATTTATGTGTGTGTGTACATAGATATATAAATATGTGTGTATACTATATGTATCTCTGATTAACTCTAGCCCCACTGCAGCTCACAAAACCTCACCTCAGGAGATCCTCTACTCTTAACATCAGCCTCAGATTCCCCAGTAGCAGTAAATACAGAAAAAACATACTCATTTAAAATGATATTTTCATTATATATTGAAGACAGATTAATTTCCATCATTAGCATATTTTTCAATGTTTAATAATTGTAATGAAGTTATACATTTTCTCCAAACAGTGTTGCATTAATTCAGATAGGAGACAATCTAATGGAGAATGGTGAAGAAAAATATAAATAATAACTTAATTTACTCCTTTCATACATTCATTCATCTATCTACTCATTCATCCATTCATTCATTTATACAGGTTTTACATTGCCAAAACACCTCATGAAATGACAAAACTGAGCAATGACTAGTCACTATGAACTAGATAAAAAAAGAGGTAAAACTTTTTTTTAAATTGTAGCTATGTAGCTCATGGAAACAAGCCCATGTAGTTCTATATTTCTTTAAAAATATTGTTAACCTCATCTAGTATTCTAAGATTCCTATGACTGGAATGAAGGAAAAAAAAAGATATCAGAATATAGCCCATTTTTATGGATCACCTAATAATTAAGTCACCTGATCATTAATTAAATTATTTGTCGTATTTTGACCACTGGAAGTTATTCCAGAAATAATGCAGATGCTGAACCTGATACTTGGAGATACGATATTTGTCTAAGACCACAAAACTACTGAATGGAGGATCAGAACTCCAACTAGTTTTTCCTAAGTCCAAATCTATTGCTCTTTCTACTACACTATAATCTCCCTCCCAAATGATATTAAAATATTTGGTCTATCAGAATAGCCATAATTCATTGACCATAATTCAATGGCCATAATTCATTCCAAAATCAACTGGCACAGATTCAGACATCAAGGTCCTACTGATTAAAAACCATTAGTATGACCCTGGGTAAACTGGCTGTTCTAAATACCATTGGAAATGATTGGAGACTAATAATTGATACGTAAAGAAAATCAACAAGCAATAACAAAAGATATTTCAAGGTCGAATAAAAAATGATTTATATTAATATATAATATGTGCAAAAATGAATTAAATAGTAATCTCTTGCTTTCTTAAGTATCTCAAGGTCATTGTCTACACAGCATGGAAACCGGCTCTCAGATCTTTATCCGCATTTATTTATATAAGATTACTTTGGTTGTTGTTCTTCTTGAATAACTTGTGTCTGCTAGAACTGGAATAAAAACCCACAGAAATTATGTTATGCTGTTTAGCTGTAATTCAACCAGAAAAACAGTTTACTTTATTAATTATTCATTTTGAGGAAATCAAGCATGATTGTGAAGCTGAAAACAAATAGGAATAAAACTGTGGCATTATCTAATAAATGAGCACAAGGTTCAGGCCCTATCAAATCCAACTTGTCCTGGAAATTAACTCTCAGGATGTAAAACTTCTTCAAATGGAAAAAAGGAATAATATGTTATTTTAACCAAATAGGGAAGAACAGACACTACTAATAAAATATTGTGACCCAGTGGTTTTCAATAATTTGGTGGTGTCAACTGAGCAGAAAGAAGAAAAAAAAACCTGAAAATCGATCTGCCAGATGAGTGAATCTCTTCTTTCCATCAGGGACATGTGATGGGAGAAATTCTATTAGCAATTCCATATTTTAGAACTATAATAGTCCATGGCATCTTCTCTTCTTATAACCCATAATTAGTCCTCAAAAAATTAATTTCTGATCACAAAACCATTTTTTTTAGAGTCACTAAAAGAAATATCTAATTATGTGACAAGAATATATTTTTCAACAATGTTCAGGGGAACAATATTGTAAAAAGTGGAAATAGCTAATCAAACTCAGTTATAAAACTGAAAGTATCATTTGTTGAGCTAAGTGGAGCAACAGTTTGTAACTACCACTTAATGGAACCATATATAAGTGCTGAAAAAAATTTTCATTACTATCAAATGAATATTATAAAAATGAAATCAAATTGATTCGAATTCATGGGTTCCAAGTACCTTCAAGCAATCTTTGACATTTGAGTTGACATTTAGAATGAGACTCAACTTTGCATCAACATGGCAATGACCACAAAAGTCACTGCGTGAATAGATTTTCAATTAACCACAGTATTATAAATTTGAATATTTAACTTTTTAAAGGCCTATATTAACAGACCTATATTTGACTTTCTCATTTTTTCTATTTCTTTTGATACTTCTCATGTGTATTTTCCTCAAATACTGATGCATATATAACTATTATTAGAGAAGAACCCAACTTAAATCAAAGAATCATTTGATCCATCCGCTAAGAACAAGATATCGTAATAATAGTTTAGATTATTCCTTAGTCTTTTTCTGTCTTCTCTTTAAGTATCTGATTTTTAGATCTTATCAAGAATACCACTAAACTCACTCCACAAAAATGCTTGTAAACTGATTGAGGAACAGTCTGGAGTCATGGAAAGTCCACAAATGTTGGAGGCAAGAAAGCCTTATTGACAATATGCAATACTTAGATTGATTCATTTCCCTGAGATTCAATTTACTTATCTGCAAAATGGGTAAATGAATAAAATATCTATCCTACCTATCTTACAGGACTGTAACAAAAAATAAAAAGTAAATAAAACTCATGACAACACAGTATTGAGTTGTTGTTTAGTTTTGTGTGATTTTGTGAGTAGGGGAACTTCTATTTTATTTATTCCTCCTTTAGATGTGTCTGCAACTTATAGTCTTAGAGTCTTGCCTGGAGCAATTTGTTATTATTCAATGTATAGCCAGACAAAATATTACAGGATGGTGTTGGTTCTGAGACAGAAGGGTGTTATGCTACCATCCAAAAATTAAGAGTACTATGTGAATTTCTTTCAATTCCTCTAAAAGCCAGTGTTATTTGTTTCTCTAGGTTTTTTTTGAGACAATGCCCAATAGAATGCTTGGCCCTGAATAAACAGCCAATTTTGTTTGCCAGAAGGAGAAAGTTATCTAACGAGGACGAGCAAACACATGGACTAGCAATCACATGGGAAAATTCCTAGCTCCTTACAAACATATGTATCCATCACAATGACTTCTGCAAATTGTGAATATAACTTTTAACAGGAACCCCAAGGAATGAAGATGCACACATATTATTAAAAAAAAAAAAAGAGGATTAGATTCTCTTTGCATCAACAGTTAGCATGCAAGATTCTTTGCTTGAAAAGAAGCAGAGGGATCAGGCCCAGGAATAATATCTTTTGGAACAGCAGTAGATCACTGAGAATACCCCTTACCCACCACAACCCCACTGGAATCAGGCCTCCCACATTGTTGCCCTGCAGTAAGGTTCAGAGACTAACTTCCCGTGCATTAAACAATAGCCAATTGTTACAATGAACTGATGTGTCATTTAATAGTCCTTTTACCCAATAAGGACATGTTTGAGAGTGATATTATGGGATGAAAGATTCAGTGGATGGCTTAAGGCTTCCAAGTAAGTTTTTTAGGCAAAGCACATGCTCTAAGGACCACCACATGGGCCAAATCATGTAATCTTCCAGAATTTCATCATCTACATTTATAAAATAAGGAAATGCCTGTGAACATAAATGAGATAATATATAATAGTTAACATTTATACTGAACCTACAAAATGTCACACATTGTGCTAAGTGATTTACAAATATTAAATCGTTAGAAAAATGTTTTGTAAATCTTAACATTTGTTTTAAATTAGTTATTTTCTTTTTTCTTTTTCATTTTATCATATTTTTATCTCTTTTTAATGAGGTTTAGATAAAAGTGGTTCTAGGACTTGAAATGGTCCTTTTATAATTCTTTTATATTTGGTGATCTGTGGATTGTTGTACAGGTGGATAGACTACTTTGCAAAGTTGGAAATAAAACATTTAGATGTAAATGTCTATCTATGCTCATTGAAAGCATCCTTAGTAACATTTTAGTAGCAGTCAGGATTGTGCTTCCTTAGTCTGTTTCCACATGATTTAGATCTCTTCTGCTTAGCTTCTTTATATCTTGAAAGATTTTCATGCCATGTAACTTGGAGAATATGTCTTTTGGGCACAGTAATAACTATTAGAAATACAGCTCTAAAGCTGTTACGTATCCATGCTATGCCTAGGCCCTTGTGGTCTTTAGAAATGATGTGAATTCAATTTAATTTATTCACTGAGTTCTTCAGTCCAATTTGTGGTCTATATTTCCAGTATGGAGATTTGTCTTCTGTCAATCTAGGAAATGGTGAGCTTCTCCATATTATTTTTTTCTACTTGTCTGTTCATGACTTATTATTTGTAAAACCTATATATCTGTTACACAGATTTCATTATATCCTCTATTATTCATCAAGTCTGGGCTCCTTGACAATAACCATTATATGTTTTTAGTTACATTCAATGGGTACTGAATTGTGAACATATTATTCTTATTTCACACACACACACACACACACACACAATCATGACACGTGTTCTTTTGAAGTTTCTTTGCCATATATATTGCTGCTGTTGTTCTACCCTAAGATACTATTTGCTATAAAACAATAAAGTTGGAGAAAAACTACTGTTTTGGTTTTTTAAGGCATCCCATCCCATTCATTTATATTCTAAACTTTTTACTGGTTGTCTATTTCCTTCCAAGTACATTACAATTTAAGAATATTTTCTTGAACTATAGAGCTTTACATGCCTTGGATTCTGCTAATTTTTGAAATCACCTCTTTTCCTATATAATGTCATGTTAATTATCAGCTTGTAACTATTCATATAAATCATTGAAACAAACTAACAGTCCTCCATTGAGAGATCAATTCAGTAAGTGTGTATAGTTCACAAATGTGTTTAAACAATTAGGCATCTAATTACCCAATTAAGTTATTATTGGCAAAACAAATGCCTTAATGAGTTAGAGAGTAGTGATTTTTTTTTCCTTTGTACCTAGATGGCTAAAGTTAACAGAAATAAAAAGAATCACTCTTAAAACTTGTTACATTTTTTTCCTGCTTTAAATGTATGTTAGGATATTTTGTTTAAAACATTAAAATCATAGGAAAGGTACTACTTTTAAAGGAAAAGGGGGATGATGGTAAATTACATCTTGGTATGCCTTACAAAAAGATCAGATGATGTGTCTTGGTATTGGAATGAGATTAAGGTTTTTATCAGTCATTCACAGATATCATGATATAGGAAAAAGAGTAATACATTTAGACTCAGGAGACATGGACTTGAATTTCAACTCCTCTCATTACTTATGTGATCTTTGAAAGCCATTCCACCACGTAGTACAAGGAAAAGAACACCATACTTAGTCAGAGGACCTTCCTTCAGACCATGATTCTTCTGCTTACAACCCATATCACTCCAGGTAAGTGACATTCTCTCTCTTGGCCTCAATTTCTTCATGTGAAAAATGAGGGAAGATGAACTTGATGATCTCTAAGGTCAAATAACATATGTATTAACACACTAAAGCATGTCTCAGATTATTGCTCATTTTCTCACGTTTAAATTGGCAAATCCCTATTGGGATTTTAAAGAGTTATACTCTTAGCAGGAGCATATATATGCTTTATGATTGCCTGACCATTCCTCTTCAATAGAACCTAATCTTTTTAATTCATAGATAATGTTCTTGAAACAGAGTCTAGATTTTTTTTAACAAGGCATGTATTTTTAATTTATCATTGATTAATTTTTAAATTAATTTTTATTTAGTTTTTACTAAATTTTTATATGATTTTAAGTTTATGAAATAAGACAAGCATTTCTATAACAGAATAAAAAAGATGACTGCATATGGAACTGCATACCTATTGTGTACAACTTGCTCTTCCTTTTAAATATATAATAAAATTATCATGTAACATTCATTTTTTCTTCCCTCCTCCAACTCTAGAGATTGCTACCATTTGTGATAGATTCTAGACCAGTGGTTCTCAACCTTCCTAATGCCACGACCCTTTAATACTCGTATGTGGGTGTATTTGCATGTGGGCAGACCCACCTGGACACGGAAAGAGGAGCGGTATTTCAGTTCCTAAGACCATTGGAAAATCTGTGTCTTCCGATGATCTTAGGCGACCCTTGTGAACCCTGTGAAAGGTCGTTCAACCCCCAAAGAGGTCACGACTCACAAGCTGAGAACCGCTACTCTAGACAGTGGGACCAGTTTGCCTTCACTTGTTAGGGCAGACAATATACTTTCACCTGCTTGCCCCAAGGAAATCTGCATAGTTCCACTATTTGTCATAGGATTGTGGCTGAACATATGGATGAATTAAAGCTACCTAGTATACAGCTTACCCACTACATTGATGATATTATGATACAAGGAAAAAATGTAAAAGAAGAGAAGAGTTTGACACTTTTGATTGAACATATGAAAAGCAAAGTGTAGGAAATTAACCCAGTAAAGATTCAAGGACCAGCTCAAAATGTAAAATTTTGGGGAATACAGTGGAGTAAGGGACTGTGAGACATTCTGCTGCAAGTCTGACAAGAGATTCAGGATTTTCCTATCCTTACAAATAAGAAAGGGGCCCAAAATTTTATAGGATTATTTGGATATTGGCGACACCACATTCCACACCTGGGACAGATTTTGAAACCCTTATATAAAATTACCAGGAAGAAATATCAATTTGATTAGGGAGCAGAGTAAACCTTTGGAGGAAGCCAAAACTGCTATACAATTGGCTCTAGATTTATGGCCTATGCAGAATGGTCCAGTGGAATTACAAGTGACTGTAAAGGATGATTATGCAAACATTCCAGTTATTCCAGTTTTGCTAGTTATGGCAAAAACAACAGAGCCAAAATGTAAATTTAGGATTTTGGTCCAGGAAACTTCCTTAACCTGGAGAGCAATATACATCTTTAGAAACACAGTTGTTAGCTGTGTATTGGGCTTTGGTAGAGACTGAAAAACTGACTCTGGGCCATGAAGTAACACTAAGGCCTGGAATCCTGATTATGACCTGGGTGATTAGTACCCTAGCTTCTCACAGAATTGGACATGCCCAAAAGACCAGCATAATTAAATGGAAGGGGTATACTCAAAAGAGAGCTAAAATTGGCAAACATGGACTTTCCACCCTGCATGAATCTATAGCTAACATGGATACTGAGGGATATGATACATTCCCTGAACCAAGGCAACAGCTGGTACAAAGCTTGGTAAGACGGAATGATGGATATGATGGACTAACTGAAGAAGAGAAGAAACATGCCTGGTTTACTGATGGGACAGCAAAATATTTGGGCCAAAAAAGACACTGAAAAGCAGTACCCTATAACCCATGTACTAGAAGGACTTTGGAAAGTACTGGAATAGGTGGAAATAGTCAATTTGCTGAATTTATGGCAGTACATCAAGCAATGTAAACAGAACAAGGAGGACAGTGTCATATATTCACTGATTCATGGGCAGTCGCTAATTGAATTAGCTACATGTATGCTCATGTGGAAAAATTAAAATTGGGAAATTCATGGTAAACAAGTCTAGGGCAAAGAATTATGGGAAGATATATGGGACATGTCTTTGGTTACTGACTTGTCAGTTTTTCATGTATATGCTCACGTGGCCCTCACCAAACCACAACATGAGTACAATGTTCATGCTGATTGACTATCAAAGATTGCTACTGAACATATTGTCCTTACTTTTATAACAACTGATGATGAGGTATTAGCAAAATGGGTCCAGCAAATGGCCAGCCATTTAGGGATCAAGGCAGTGTACACAAGATTGAGGCATTAGTGTCTCTCATTCATTGTTAAAACAGATAGCAGAAGAATATCATATATGACAATTGGAAAAAACAGTGAACTGTTCCTCTGGTAGTAACTGGAGAAATAGCAAGAGGAAAGGTCCCAGCTCAAATCTGGCCAATAGATTGTATTGGTCCACTACCACAAGATAAAGGATGCAGATTTATATATACTTGTGTTGACATCTATTCAGGTGTACTGGGAGCTTGTCTTTATAAGAATGCAACCCAGAAAAACACCTGTAAAACTCTAGATCTCATAAGTCTATATTATAGAACCATAATGCAAAATTCAAAGTGATAATGGGTCACATTTAAAAGGTAAGGAAATGAAGAGATATTTTTTATTAAACAATTTAGAATGGATACATCATATTCCATATTATCCACAAGCATCTGGGTTAATTAAAAGAATGAATGGATTATTGAAAGAAGAGTTAAGGAAGTTAAGTTCTAATAATTCATATCAACATTGGAAAGATAATTTGTTCACTGCCTTAGATAATTTGAATAACAGACCACTGGGAGAAAGTATACCTTTAGCCAGAATGATGACCCAAATGACCCAGATGACCCAAATGACCCAGAATGACCCAAAATCTGCAAATTAGAAAACAGCAAACACATACAATCCCAAATATCGAGTATTGAACTGTTAGGCAAGATGTCCCACCACCATATAAAGGAACACCTGGTTTGGCAGGATGTGATTTACATTGTTTAGAAGACTTTTGGTTGGATAGGAAAGAAATAAGGAAACATCTCTTTTGGAATATGTATGAGAATCCCTAAAAATCATTTTGGATGGATATTATCTAACTCAGGTTTAGCAGCTTGAGGTATACATGTATTGGCTGGAGTTATAGATTCTAATTATCAATGAGAAATTGTTGTGACATTGCAAAATTTGGGTGAAGAACCCATACAGTTTTGTAAAAATGACAGAATAGTTCAAGTGATTATTATTCCTTTGGGAAACAATACCACTTGTGAAAACTGACTCTCCTTCTGAAATAACTATCAGAGGAACTAAAGAATTTGGTTCTACTAATAAAATATAATTGGGAGCTAAGGTATGGGTAAAGCGGAAACCAGATGATGTTACAAAGACTGCAGAGATTATAGCACATGGGAAAGACAATACTGTAGCTATTGTTTATTCAGGAGAAGATGATTGTCAAATTGTACCATTAACTCATGTGTTCTAACGTGAATGAGGTTATGATCCATGAACTCTAGAAGCATGGCTGACCCTATATTTGTCTCTTTTCAAGCTTTTTGTCTATTAAACTTGTTTGTGAGATTTTTTTTTCGGTACAATTGGTACCCTCCACCTGCAGAGGCCTGATTTCTTAAGCCAGATATCATCCCCTGTCCATGACTATGATGTCCCACTTCTGGACCTGGCGTTGGCCAGGTTCCAGATGACAGCTAAAGAACTGAACTCTCAAATGTGACCTCTTGGGGCAGGGACAGCTCTACATCCAATTTCAGCTTGAAGTAGCTTTGGAGAAGAGACCTTTACCCCTTACCCCAAGATTTTGAGCCCCATTCATTCAAGGGGGGGGAAGGATGGGTTTCCTGTTCCCAAGCCCCAACCTAAGCTACTGTTTTATGTGTAAAGTTTTTCTATTATCACTGTTATATTGTTGCAAAGTTTTGTTGACATCAGTTTTTCCACCAGTTATCCCTAACCTCTCATTTATTTTTAAGGTATTTTTGGTATGTAAGGAACATGAAAGATCTTAGGGACTAATGTAATGGGAATGGGAATTTGAAGATCTTCCCTGCCCCTTAATAGACCTGAGGGGGGGGGGGGAGGAGTTTGAAGACCTCCCCTGCTGTGAAGATAAACTCTGCCCCCTGACAGGCTGAATGATGTCACATGGAGCCTATGGTGGGAGAAGTTTGCTGAAGAGGAGAGCCCACAGAGAAGCTAGTAGAGAGCAAGACTGACAGTTGGGGACAGAAGAGCTTAGGCAAGGAAATAGAGGTTTTGAGAGTAAATACTGCTCACATATTGGTTTATGGTAAGGCTAAAGGATGCTGTGGCTCTCAGCATTATTATGGCTTCTAAATATCTTTGGTTCTTTGGCTTACTGGTTTTGGGATTCGGTTTTCTGGTGTCTAAAAAAATCCTTCAGGTTTATCCTTTATCTGGAGAATGTGGCATATTTTGCGACCAAATATCATGAGATAGTTATAGTCACAGTCTCTATTGTGATCATGGGAGATGTAAATATTGCATTGGGGCTGCACCAATAGATGAAAATACATTATTTTGGACAAAACTATTCAACGTATACTTCTGTCTATCAGTTCTTTCTCTGGATGAAGATAGCTTCTTCCAGTCTATTAATTTTTACCATTCTTTTTAAATTTTTTGTTCAAAATTTTCTTCTTTCTTTCCACTCCCTCCTGTACCTACAAGTAACATGACGTCAATTATTCATGTGAAATGATGGAAAACATTTCCATATTAGCCATATTTTTAAAAGCAAGAAAATTTAAAAAGTGAAAAAAAATACTTCAATTTGTTCTCAAGAGTTCATCAGTTCTCTCTGGAGATGGATATCTTTTTTTTTTATCATAAGTCAGGTTCTAGATTTGATGGAGTAAGGAAATCCTATAGGCTCTTGAACAATGAACCACACATATATACATATGTGCATACATATACATTTGCAACATTAATGATCATGCATTTCAAAAATTTGTCTTTGTATTCTGATGTCATTATTCTGCCAATCCCCAAACATTGATAATCATCAGGCCCATCTTATCCACTCTGCTACGAAGGAGATAAAGGATATACTATTATCTATTACTACTAACAAAGATAAGGAGACACTCCTTGCAAATAAAAGCCATAAACGCCTAGACAGCCAAGTCTCCAAGGAAAGAAGAGAAGGGAGATGTTGTTTCTACTGGTCTTAGGGCAAAGTTTGCTTTGACTCTTCTAAAAGAGATAGGAATATACATTTTACTGGCATTCAGTTAAAAACAAAACATTTCAGCACACTAAAGAGGATTTTAGCTAAGCCAAAAGCCGGAGGCAGAGAACACTATAGCCAAGCAGCATGTTCAGGGACTGTATGTCCACCAGACTGGTATTTGGTATAGACAATGTGTTTGGCAAAACTGGGTCCAGCAGCTATCCAGCTGAGCAGTGTCCTGATTAGATCATAGCCCTAGTGGAGATGAGGCACACTGCTAGAAGACAATGTCAGCAGGACTGCTATTGTTGGAAGAGTGAGTAGTTAAATGTACTATAACAATTTTTTAAAGGGAAGAAAACAGCATAATTTCTTATTTTGATAACAAAATTGTTTTTCTTATAAAGGGTTGACCAAAAACTTAGGCACCCTGTACCCTTACAACTTAAAAATATGGGGAGGGGGAAGCAGCATAAAGGGAAGACAACCAAAAACATTTATTCAGACAGTACTTCATTTTACATTCTCCCTATTTTCTCTTTTCCTCTGTGTCACAGCTTGTCATTAACCTACCCATTTCTAAAAAGGGTAGATAAGAATCAGCTCAATTTAGATATCAGAACTTTCTAACATTCATCCTTAACTTCTGGAGCATCATCACTTCCTTTCTAGTGGATGCTCGTAGATTCCTCTGCCTCAGTGAAAATATTGTTTTGAGATGGAACTGTGGACATCATCTTTGTTACAAATCCACTCTCCTCCTTAAAGTGGACTTGATACAGATGGCGAAGATGGGTCAGCTCTCTCTTAGGTGGCTGCTGCCAACTGTACCATGGATAGCAGGAGGTTCCTGCAGTTAGGGCAGGAGCCATTGAAGTAGAACACACAACTCCATGGGAATTTGTGAAATCATTATACCATGGCTGTACCAGTGGGATGTGGTAACTGAGAAAACCATGGTCTCTGACCTTCAGGATAGCTTCTGTCACTTTTTTATACTGCTTTATACAGACATTCTAAAGTCCACCTAAATTGAACCTAAATTCCATCTGATTCTGGCAAATAGAATAAGAGTCCTCAGAAACTTTGTTCCCTTGAATGCATGTTTTATGGGTTCTCTGTGGTGGGGTGCCACCTTTGGGATTTTGTCAATAGTCAGCCCAGACTAGATGGGAGTGATGTCAAACCAGGTATTGTTCTGTCTCCAGATATTCCCAGGGAGCATCCTGACAGAGTGAGACAGGAATGGAAGATTCTTCCTCAGAGGGAGCTTTGATGTATAGAGCCCAGTAAGAAGCCTGCACCCAGGGGACAACTTTGATAGGTGTGAGGCCCAAGAGCCACCTAAGCAGAAGAGTTAGGAGAGAGGTTGCCATCTTGGTGTATGTCAAAAGTAGGAGAAGGGACTAGAAGAAGCTCCATGTGTCTGTAAGTTTTTTCTTTCTTTTTTAATCATAGAAGACTGCAGAAGTTCAGGAGACAGCAAAAATATGTAAATCATATTGAGTAAACATACTATTATTAATATTCCAAATCTTATGCGAAACATCTTGGTAGCATATTGGATAGATCCACTTAATCTCTGTCTCAGTTTCCTCATCTGTAAAATGGAGGTAATAATAGCACCACCTTGCAGGACTGTTATTAAAATAAAATAAGATGATGTATGTGTTATGTAAATGTTAGCTCTTATTAATTCTATGTTTGTCTCTCTAATTGGAGGCTTCTGGAGGAGATTGGGCATATCCTTTTAATTGGTTGTGATATAGTTAGTATCATATCTCATATGTAGTATAATATATTGACAAAGTCAATTATGGAATCTCAGAGGTGGAAATGACTTCAGAGTGCATCTAGTCCAACCCAAAAGATCATAGTTGTAGCTGAAAAGCTACTAAATCTAACTCACTCATTTTACAATTGAGTAAACTGAGACCCAGAGAAGAACATATTTAATTAGATAACTTAGATATGCATGTTATTTTTTTTAATTTAATTGATTTGTTTATTTACTTTTAGTTTACAAGATTCAGTTCCTCAAACCCTTGAGTTTCATATTTTCTTCCCTCCCTGCCCCCCCACACCCGATGAAGGCATGCAATCACAATCAAGTATAAGATCTGCAAATACTTTCACATTAGATATTATTCTGGTTGTAGAGAAGGGTTGTAACCGATAGAATGAACAATGGAACAGAGGAAACAAAACCAAACATGGAAAAGGAGAGCATGTAGTTTGCTTCAGTCTCCATTCAAACTCTGTTCTTTCTAGATCTTTCTCTGAATGTAGACATCTCCTTCCATCCTGAATCATTTAGAATTGTATTATAACCTTGTGTTTCTGAGAAGAGTCCAGTTTAGCAAAATTGGTCATCACACGTACATTGTATCTGTCATTGTCTACAAATTTTCCTGGTTCTGCTCTTCTCACTTAGCATCAGTTTGTATAATCTCTCCAGGTAAATATGAAGTCAATCTCCCCATTTCTTATAGCACAATAGTATTTCATTACATTCATATACCACAACTTGTTTAGCCATTCCACAATTGATGGGCATCCCCTTAATTTCCAATTTTTTGCCACGACAAAGAGAGCTGCAATAAACATTTTTGTACCTATGGGTCTTTCTCCCACGTCTATGATCTCTTTGGGATACAACCTAGTAGTGGTATTACTGGGTCAAAGGGTATTAAGTACGCTATTTTAAAGGATAATTGTGTACATTCCAAATTTGCCGTTTCTTCATTTATAGCATTTGTGATCATTGTAGGTTGATGTATAATTTATAGTAAATAAATTGTAAATAAGTTATAGTGAATGTTTCAGATTTGCTAAAAAGGAAGCATAAATGAGGCATAGCAAAATATGTCACAATTTTGAGGAACTGCATTTGCCTATGTAGACTGATTGAAGAAGTTGCCTGTGAATTTACATTCTTATCTTCCCTTCTTCTACCTCATTATAATTGTTTTTGCATCTACAGAATTTCATTGTTGACCACCTTCTTGTTCCTTTTAGAATGAATCCCTACGAAGATTTTTAATGCATAGGATACAATTTATCCTTTCCAGGATCATTTGGAAATAACTTCTTCCCAAATCTAGGCTACATGTTAAACTATGTCTATCTTTTATCTTTTCCATCATGAGTTATAAGATGAAATCCACTTCTCCCTGAGCTTCATATAATGTATCCTTTAGCTAAAAGTTAGATTCTTTTCAATCAGAACTATGTCCAGAGAAGCATATCACCCCATCACTTCCTCTTCTTTGGAAGAGTCACATTGTTAATAAGGTAAGAGGAAAGACACAGGGCCAGATAGAGAAAGAGAAAAAGAGAGACAGAGAACACCACAGAATCCAACAGCAGTCCCAATAATTGATTTCCACCATTATTACTAACCCTCTTGACAGCCTTATGTTCTGTTTCCTGTACTACTATTCTCCTTCCTCCTTTTTGCCACTCCACCTCCAGGGTTGAGTCAGGCTGCATTGCTTCTATTCTACCCTCATTTATCTTCACCCAAATAGAGACAGTAACTGAGTTGATTAACCTGTACCAAATGCAAGGTTCACCTTGCTAAAGTTAGGTATGCAGATCAAATGTAAAAGTAAAGGATTTTGAGCTGAAAGATTTGCTCTGAATCCTAACTCTGCAAAGAAAAAATATGGCACAGAAAGAGAGCCAGTCTCAGAATCAGGAAGACCTCAGTTCTGCCTCTGACACATACCACCTGTAAGATGGTGGGCAGGACATTCTCTATGCCTGCAAGTGGCAAGGTCATTCTTTGAATCAGCTGAGAAAGTTTCAGTCAGCATTCCCTATACCAATGACACCGCAAGTCCACTTCTTTGTCTCTCTTCTATATGTCTGATCATAAACAAGTAATTTAGCTACTCTGTGGCTCAATTTCTTTTTCTGTGTGCCTATGTGGTTTGCAATATATTTTCAAGGTCAATATCCAATATTATCTTTACCCATATTATCCCTTACCCACTTCCCACATTGGATGCAGACAGCATGCATTCTGGGCTGACTCTAACAGAAAATCACAACTGTTCCAAATTGTTAGGATAATATGTCATCGTATTAGTCAGTTAGTTTAAATTCTACAATCAAAATTCCTTATGTATTTTCTCCCCAAATCATAAAATTCAAAAGAAGATACTAGCTCATTATTTTCAGAAGTATCATCTTTCCTTCTCTGACATATGTTTCTTTTATTGTCTTTAATCAATTCAATGACTTCATTTTACTTTCTGCATGATGATTTTGTTTTCCTTCCCCCCTACCCCCAAAAAAGTAGATTCTTCCTCATCTCAAAGTGTGATCCTAGTCTCCATATCTTAATTCACCACAAACTTCCCTTTAGGAGTCTAGCAAGGAACTTATATAGACATTTGAAAAAGCAATATGAGAAGTGATGGTTGGCAGTTACCCATAAGAAAATAAAATATCTACTTCCAGTGAAAGCTTTAGGATCTACTTCACTTTAGAATGCCATAAATAAATGAGAAATAACAGTTTATGCTACTCTGAAATGGGCAAGATTTAATGTTGCAGAAGGCAATCTATTGATTGTGGAAGTTTTCTTAAGTATCCTGTATATTAGCTGGAATAGCTACAGCCTGATGATAGTGAATATAACATTTGCATTTGCTTCTAAACATAAAGCATGGAGTAATTTCATCAGCAATTATTCCCATATTTTTATCACATATTAACCTTTTTAATATCTGATATTGGGTCCTGTGGGAGGAACAATCACAAGTTCTCAAGTTATGGGTTAAGTTCATGACCCTGTTTCAATAGTTTCTTATATGGATAATAATAGCAGATTAATATTATTTTCCCTTAAGTATTGATTTTAGAGATTTAAAAAGACTAATAGGCAGAGGATATTCCCTTTTGATCTGTTTTCAAAATGAGGTATAGTTTGGGATCGGGTACTTTTTAAAAAATTTTCCTTTTTTGGTTTGGTTCTTTCTTCCACCTCATCCTTTTATTTTGGATTTTCAAGTAGCTCTCCAGATTTCAGACACCTTTATTCAGCTGTCCTTTCTCTCTGGCATATCCCTTTGCCATGCCAGCTCCCTTCTCTCATTGCTGAAATGAGAAACATCTCAGTTTAAATCCAGCTTCAGATATTTAGTAGCTGGACAATTTACTTAACCTCAATTTGCTACAGTTTTCTCATCTGTAAAATGAGAATTATAATAATACCTACTTCCCAGAGTTGTGAGAATTAGATAATACTTGTAAAGCACTTAGCACAGAGCCTGCCACTAGTAGGCAACTGTATACACATTACTATTCATAGTACACTTAGTATTATGTTAGTTAGAATTTAGTACAGTTTATGTACACCGAGTACACTTTAATCTCTTCTGTATACTCTACATTTCAACTACATTGGCATGTTCCTGGCTTAGAGGCAGCTAGACAATATAAGAGATAGAATGTTGGACCTGGATTTAGAAAGAGCTGAACTCAATCCTGGACACAGACATTTCTTAGCTGTGTGACTTTGGTCAAATTACTTAACCACTGTTTGCCTCATTTTCCCCATCTGTTAAAAAGGAGATAATGATAGCACCTGCAAAGATTGTTAAAAGGATAAAATGAGATAATATTTATAAAGTGCTTTAGACAGTACCTGATACATAGTAGGTTTGTTTTCTTCTTTCCTTCCTACCTACTTCTCTTTTTATACAACACATTGTCTTCTGACTCCTTGTCTTTCTTCATACCCTCACACCCTCCCCACACCTTTTCCAGGTTTCCTTCAAGACTCAGCTTAAATCCTGATTTTTCCTATACTCCTCACCCTTCATGCCATCCACTGTTAATGCTTTCCTTCTGATATTACTTTTCACCAACTTTGTATATATCATATATGTAGTTTATGGTTGTTTATACATTGTCTCCTCCTTTAGAATGTGAACTTCTTTAGCTTAAAGACTCTGTTTTTGCCTTTCTTTGTATCCCTAGCCTTTATCACAGTGCCTGGTACATCATAATCAGCTTAAAATAAGTAAATAAAACAAAATAAACTAAGCTTAAATAAAGCAAATATTTTTTGGATATCAGGTATGACAAAAAGTGTAGGAGAGGAAAAAGAAAGTCTTAGTTTTGGAATCAGAAGGTCTGGTTTTGTATCCTGGTTTTGTTCCATATTTTTATCTAACATGGATAAATCTCTTTAACCTATATGGATCTCATTTTATTTATCTTTAAACTACTAAACAACATAAATTGGATTAAACAGATGATCTCCTAAAGTCCCTTCTTGCTCCAAATCTCTGATCCTCTCTGTGTGGGGACGTTTTTTTTTACCAGTACATCTCACAATCTGTCTACAACTTGGTGGAGAAGTCCTCACAAGTGATCTGAGGCACAAAGAATTTTTGTTTCTTACTCAGTGTTTACCTACCTAGGAAGCATAGCAAGTAGAATATGAAGCCCAGAATTCTATCTTCCACACCCATGCTTGCCCAAAGCAACACAAATTAACTTAAGTGGTACAACTAGCACTGAAATCCAGCCCTTCTGATTCTAATGACTTTTGTAGTATATGGTGCAACCCCCTCAAAACTGAGAGCGGAGAAAACAGGGACAAAGGAAGGATGATCCCCTTCTGTCATAGATGCTGGCTGATTTTTTTCTAGCTGCTTCATAACACTTGTTCAACTTTCCACTCTCCCCTCCCCTAGCAAGGTCTAAGTGGGAACATCTTCCCTGTGAGGGAGCAAAGAACACTTTCTAATAACCTTGGGTAGCCAATTCCCTTATGTATCAATACAGTTACAGGCCTGATTAGGTTCTAACAATGTGTGTTCATTTACTAAAGTTTGACTTTCTTATCTATCACTTCTTTTATTAAGATTCTTTCAAATTTCATAACTGTCTTTTTTAACCCAGTTTTTTTAGACAGGATACTATATTCAGGAAATTGTTTCTCTAGCAAAAAACTGCTAAATTACATGGACTATTGCCAAACTCATATGAACAATAAAACATTAAGAGTGCATTGACTACAATATAAAAACATACAACTGTGATGAAGGTCTGACTACAAGAGCTCAATTTTTTAAAAAAAGAAAATGTCATTCAGCAGGAAAATATTTCATATTATTCCCAACAACAATAAGTGATTTGAAATTTGATGGTTAATATTTATTTCTATCTTAGAAGTCATTCTTATCAGTGAAATATGACAAGACTACTAGCTGATCTCCAAATTTCATCTGTTGTTTCTTGCATTAGAAGATCATCAGATCATATATTTATAAAGAGGAGGCATCGTAGAGGTCATTGAATTCAACCCCCTCATTTTACAGATGAAGAATCTGAGATTCAGAGAGCTTAAGAGACTTGTCTATGATCACACAGCTAGAATTGGCTGAGACAAGATTCAAAACCAGTTCTTGATGATTCCAGGACTGGTAATTTTTCAATTATCCCAGGCTACTCCTATACTCAAGTGCCAATTTGCTATTACCAAGTCATTATTCTGACCATGCCTTCTCCTTTCTCAACAAGTTTCAGTGGTTGGGGAGGCTAGCTGGTGCAGTGAATAGAGCACTGGCCCTGGAGTCAGGAGGACCTGAGTTCAAATCTGGCCTCAGACACTTGACACACACACACAAAAAGCTAGCCATGTGATCTTGGGCAAGTCACTTAACTCCAATTGCCCTCCAAAAAAAAAAAAGAAGAAGAAGAAGCTTCAGTGGTTCTCAGTTTCCTCTAGGAGAAAATAGCAACTCTTCTTTCTGGTGCAGCAGATCTTTCCAGACTGACCTCACATTATGCCATCCTTTCCCTCCACCTCCAAAATATCCATTTTCTCTACATTCCAGTCAAATGGGGCTCCTTGCCATTCCCTATACACAGCATTCCATTTCCTACTTCTTTGATTTTGCAGGTGTTATTCCTCATGTTTAGAATTTTTGTGTTTCACCTCTGCCTCTTTAAATCTCTACTTCTTTTCAAGTCCCAGCTCAGCTCAAGTTGGTAACTTCCAGTTTGAAGCTTTTCCTGACTACCCCCCAGCTCTTAATTTCTCTGAAATTAGTTTGTAATGAAATCAAATTAAATATTGATCAAATGAAATTATGGATGTAAAGTTCTTTGCAAACTTTGAGGCTCTAAATATGAGGTATATTTATTATTAATGTTATTATTGCTAAATACTTGTAAACTTTTATGTTTATATATGTGCACATGTTATTTTTTTTCTTAGTAGATGGGAATGACTTTCATTTCTATCTTTGTATCTCCACTGCCTTGCACAGTGTTTTGCATATAGTAGGGACTTAATATATGCTTGCTGAATTGCATTTGTCTAGTTTATTTCCCTATATCCCATGGCTGGAAAACACTTTCCTTTTCATTTTAATCTCTTAAAAACCCTTCTCTTAATTTACACCTTAGTTCAAGCTCTACCTTCACTAGAAACTATTCTCTAGATCCAATCTGAACTTGTTCACTCTTTTTCTTTCTCAAGAAATTTGTCTGAATCCAATTGTCCTGTCTTTCCCCCTCCAAAAAACAAACAAAAATCCTGTCTGAATAACTCCTTATTAATACTTCACCTCTTCTTTTATCATAATTTTCTGTCCATGAGCTATATATATAGCCTTCCTAATAAAATAATCTCTTTGAGGCCAGGGTGTCTATTGTTTTTCACCACTGTTTTCTATTTTCTAGAACAATGTTTTACAGAGAGTATTACCTTAATAAATGTTTCTTGAATTAAGATGTTTAATTCCAATATATTTACTTTTACCAATATTAAAACTCAGTGGACTGTGTGACCCTGGGCAAGTCACTTAACTGCACTGTCTCAAAAAAATATCAATGGGCATGGCTGTATGATAAGTACAATATTTGCCTTCAGTTGCTTCTAAGGAGATTTTTTTTTGTATGTACTATACAGGTAGCCTGGAGTTTCTAAGAGTGTCCAGTCATTGTTTTTCATCCAGGTTACATCAATGAATTATTCTTTTTTTTTTTTTTCTCCCTCCATTCCTTTACACAGGGCAGTTGCAACTGACATTATTGCTAATAAACCAATCTCAGCAGTTCACTTGAATAAAGTTTATTTTTTAGGGCTGAAAACTACAATAGTCAATTAATTAGGATTTTCATTAATGGTGAAAAAAGAAACAAATTCCCCAAGGCTGCAATGTGCTTAAACATAACAATATTGTAATAGATCTGTGACTTACCTATATGTATGTATTCTTCTTATCTTTATCGAATCCTGTCTCTCCAACAGATCCTCCATCACAGAATACCACTTTGCATTGGATAAGCTTTTAAAAGAAATGGTAATAATCAAAGTCAATATCTTTGTCTTTGTCCTCTCTAGCATCATCCACTTTTTAATATTTCATACTAGAGTAATTGCAATTATTAACACCCCTTCCTTTTCATCTTAAAACACTCTTCTAATTTGATAGCTACTTTGACCTTTGTCCTAAGCAGTCAATGGTCTGATTACATGTAGATAGTTGATTTAAACATATTCCTACATTAACAGAGAAAGTCTAAAAAACTGGGAAACGGTGATTCTATGTTACTATAGCAAAAGCAATTGTGCCTTAGATAAACAACCCTAGCACTTTCTTATTGCATCTGGCATGCCAATGTGACATAATTGGATTGTAACAGAAGTGGTGGAACCCAGTCAAGAAGAGATGTATGTAATGAGGCTAAAAGTTTGGTTATCATCAGATAATAGAGGCCTCAAATGCCAAGCTAATGTTGAATATCTTTCCTTCCTCTCTTTCTCTCTCTGTCTCTGTCTGTCTGTCTCTCTCTCTCTCTCTCTCTCTCTCTCAGATATTGTCAAACAAGCTCATATTGGTCAAATATGTTCATAACAATTTCCTTGTCACTTGTCACTGTCCAGTGAATATGTTAGCACTAACATTTGTACATTTGGGTAGAGGCCCACACATTCAATAACAGTTTCATGGCCAAAATTTAGTGGCAGTCAAGACATATTTTTAAATGTTTGCATACCAATGTAGATAAGGCCTTCCTTCTGAATGCCAGTTTGGCTAGAGGTTAATATTATTAAAATATATTCAGGGATACTTCTCTCATTTTGGCAGACAGGTCACATACAATAGAAAATATTTCATTCTCAAATAACACTTCATATCTATCTAAAGGTTCGAACATATGGCAATAAATCTTTCTATAATATGACAGTGTTCCTCCAAAAGAACCTAACTCACAGTGTTGTTCTGAGAATTAAATGAGAAAGTATATGTAATCTTTTTTGTGGAATTTTCAAATGTTATGTAAAAGTCAGTTATTATTATTATACAGGTTGGTGTAGATTTTGTTTAGTCTTGAGGCAAATTTACTATTTAGTTTAAGTAATGGCTTTTTATGCAGAAATCACATCCTATAAATTCTCTAGTCAAATTGTTAATGTTAAATCTCAGCCTGGCATCCAAAACCTCTCCAATCTAATGACAACTAAACTTTTTGCCTCATTTCAGACAACTCTTTTTGATAGGTTTCCACCATTTATGCTATGGTCCTATAATTTTTCATGCACATACCAGATACAATGGAAAAGGATGAGCTTGATTATCAAAGGCACAATTGCTTCTGATATTGTGACAGTTTCATCATTTTCCAGTCTATTGATCTCCCTGTGCCTGGAATCACACAAAATTTTATCTGAAACCAATACCTTCCTCAAAAGGAGTCATTGTTTCTGAAAGGTGAGTCCTTATATCTAATGACTGCTGGGAGTAGGACAACAGTTGAAAGTAGTGTTATTTATCTATCTACTTCTAAAAATGACTAAATCAGTACTAAATGACTCAGACCCATTCCTGAATTCTTGGGTTCAAGGCATGTTTATTTACTCTATTGGGAAGGTTTAGGTTTTTGAGAAGCTACAAGTACACAGCTTTGCGAAAGGTTTTTTGTAATTTGCTGAATACTAATTTAAATTGTTCTATTAAAAATAATAGAGCACTGCATATGCTATTTAAGCAGTTCTATTCGTTTTCAGGAAGATGCTATTTTATTATTTCAAGTTTTACACAATTATTGATACATGAAATAACAGACTTGTACAGGGAGAAGGCTCAGTAATAATACAAAGAGAGAATTTCAGCAAGCCCTAGTCATGAGATCTTGGCATAATGAAGTTAGACACTCCAACTTCTACCATGCATACACACCCATACATGATGTCAACACAAAAACATTTGAATACTATTTACAGTGTGAGTGAAACCACATCAGTCACATCATTTAGACTAAGAAGATGAGCTCTCTCATGTTCAGAGAACAAAGGCAGCAGGGACTAGAAGTTGACATTTCACCTAAACTCCCTATGAAAAGGAGTAGAATTCTTAATAGTGGCTAGTGACACCACCTGGTGATGAAACTGGCAACATCTCTGGGTGTATTCTGCACTCCAATCATAGAGGGCTGCTCACAGCCCTACTTCATACTCTGTGTACAATCTTGTCCTTGCCATGATTCATAAGTTTGGTATACCTGTAATGCCAGCCATCCCTTCTGATCCTCAATCTGCACCTTATCAAATTCTACTTATATTTTAAGGTTAAAATCACATGAACCCCAATAACAATATTAAAAATGTGTGACCAGGGGGCGGCTAGGTGGCATAGGGAATAGAGCACTGGCCCTGGAGTCAAGAGGACCTGAGTTCAAATCCAGCCTCAGACACTTGACATAAAAACTAGCCATGTGACTTTGGGCAAGTCACTTAATCCCAATTGCCCTCTAAAAAGCAAAAAAAAAATATTATTTATATATGTGTGTGTGTGTGTGTGTGTGTATGTATGTATGACCAAGAGGCAACCTGGAACAGAGGAGAAGGAGATAACTCCAGGAAGACCTGTGTTAAAGTTCTGTCCCAGAAATATAGTGGTTGTGTGACTTTGAAGGAATCATTTAATTGATCTGTGCTCTAGGTAGGCAACTCTCTAAAGTATAAGTTACAGAAAAGGTTCTGTCCTGAACTGAGGGAAGGAATTTCCTCACTCAGAATTCCCTATAGTATAGAGATACCTATATAGTATAGCATACCAATAAAATCACAGTACACTAACAAACTCTATTTATCATTTTAAGGTTGACATAGTACTTTCCTCATATCAAATTCCTATCTCTTTTTAAATATAAGAAAACTGAAACAAAGAGAAGTTGTAACTTGTTAACTCACCCAAATAATAATCAGTAGAATTAGGATTAACACCCAGATTGTCTGATTCTGAAAACAATGATCTTTCCATTGTATCACAGTACCATTTAGTCATTCGTAAACAATAGTCTACATTTCAAGATCAATATTCACTGATACTACTACTACTAACTAACTAACTAATTAAAATTTATATAACTCCTATTCTGTTCCAGGCACTGTGCTAAATGTTTCATAAATATTATCTCTCATTTGATCCTCAGAACAACCCTGGGTGGTAGGTAGTATTATTTTCCCCATTTTATTGCTGAGGAAACTGAGGCAAATACAAGTTAAGAAGCTTTCCCAGGATAACACAATAAATATCTGAGGCAGAATTTGAACTCAAATCTTCCTGACTGACCTAGCATGTAACGACAGTGCCACCTAGCTTTCCTAATCTGTAACTAAATTTAATCCTAAAAGTATAATATCCACCAAAGGACAGATTTATGTGTCCTTCTGTGGCAACCAGGTAGGAGAGTGAACTAAAGTGATTTCTTGTGTTTTCCTTAGATTATAAAATCATACAGTAAAAGAAATCACAATATAGAATTTAGTTTATAGATAATTCCTCATCCAAATAACTGTTACTATGGATTTCCTTATTTTTCCCCTGTAAAACTGTTAAGTGAGATGATTAAAGTATTCATATTATTTCATACCCTATGAATAGTCATATCCTCATACCCATGGGATGACAACATGACTTTGATTCACTGAAATTATACACAAACACACACACACACACACACATGTACATATACACATACATCTCACTCACTATTATTTGTCAATTTTTTGTTCTACATATTCTCCCTTTCTCAATAAAAACCTATTCTGTCACTCTTTCTCTAGTTTCTGACTTCCTAACTCAAATGAAACTGTTTCCTCCCAGTTTTCTAATGAGCCCTCAACTGACAGATCCAATGACCTTTTCTGAATCTTTAGTCTTAATATCTCTGCTGAACTCCATGCTACTGACTCTCTCTACCTGGATATCTCTCCACTTTTGAGTTTTCATAACATTTCACTCTTCTTCCTTCCTACCTTCCTGTTGTTCTCATCTTCTTCTTATTGTTCCTCATACATGACATCCCAACTCCTCTTTTCATGCCTTTCCACAAAATACACACACACACACACACACACATATGCCTGTTATTTAAGGAAATTCTTTAGTAATGCTCCCCCATTCCCACTTCCCATCACCAGTCAAAATAGGGACATACATGATGTTTTTCTCTATATCAATTCATGTTACGTAAAACTTACAAGGCCAAATAATGAAAACATTTTGGGAATCTTGTAAAAATTTTTTGGTGGCATTTAAGTATAATATTTTACATTGAGCATTAGTATATTGCACATACAATTAAGTATTCTATAAATTGTTGCCCAGAACCAGATCTTTCCAAACTAGATCAATTTCCAGGTCCATTCTAGGACTGGATCTGTGATCTAAAGTCTCTTATGCCTCTAGAACTACTATGTAATCCTATTCTTCATTCTTGCATCATTAAATCTTGTTCATATATCTCTAAGCATTCTAGTCACATAAAAAAATAAGCATGATAAAATAAATAACATACGACAGAATTAATCTAATTCTATTATAAAAAAAAAGATACATAGAACTGACACCTGAACCTATAAACGGGAAAGGCAATCACCTTTCTGGTTGTGGTAGGTCTCCATCTTTCCAAAGGACCTAAGTACTCTATCCACTTAAAATCCTGCCCTGCAAGGACAGTATTTACAAGGGCAAATAACTTGGGAATGCTAGGGACAAAAACACCCTTTCTTTATGATGAGCTACTCCTTTCTCAAGGATCTATATGGTCACATGTACTTACAGTACTACTCTGAGAAAAGTGGTCTTAAAAGAGAAAATAAACCAGAATTACTAGAGAGTCTGGTAAACTTTCCCTTCAAGGAGGCACATTTTCACTAAGAATGTTTACAATACACATGATTCATTACCAGTGAAAGGACAAGTTCAGGCTGTTCATTCACATCATAGCTCCTACTGTATTAATTTTTTCCCCCTTTAATTATCATTTTGGTGTCAACTCTTCCTTTCAATAACTATCTGCTGATAATTCCTTCTTTCTCTATCCTGTCCTTCAGTATGACATTTATTTTCTACTCTCTTGAGAGGATTTCTATATTTTTATTTTTGTATCTTCATATAGTCAGTCTTTGAATTCAACTGGTTCCACAGAGGGGTCATGTAGATGGAGTCCATATCTATGTGTCACCCCTTTCCATTTAAAAAAAAAAAAATTTTTCCACTTAGTCTAAGTTCATGTTTCTGATTCATGAATCAGTGTCAGAATGAAGGTCTCTTCAGAGGAGAAATTAGGACTAAAGGCAATGTTAATTTCGATTTTATTTTGTGAATTCAGACCTTGCCTAAGATACATAGGAGACCACTCCAAACTGGTAATCAGAAATATGCCTTAACTGTGGGGTTAACTCTTAATGTTCCTACATTCCCAGGACTATCTTGGACTATATATTTGTTTTTATCCTTCTCACATCAGAAATTCATTGATTCTCTTGATGAACAAGGGGCATTAATTTGGATATTGTAATAAAAATTACATTTGTACATGATTTTTAAAAAGCTCTCAAGAAAACATCAAAAGAAAACATAATATAAAAAACAGAACATAACCCCAGAAAATCACAAATCCCAGTATTTTTAGAATCAGATGCTTTATATTTCATATTACCTAACATAAGAAACAAAAGTAACATAAGAACTGGAAGTAACGCAAGAAACAAAATTCTATAGGACTCAGAAATCTTGGGTTGGAAAGCAGAGAAAAACATGGCATGGGATAGTGGTGGAAGAGGCTGGGGGAGGAGTAGTTAAAAACAATTGCAAAATTGACCATGGACAAAGCATATACAAACCAGGTACATTCAAATTATAAGGTTGTGTGTTGACTCCATACAAATTCAAAATTAACATATTTCTTAGTCTCAAAATATAAGGATTTTTGAAATTCTAATTTATCAGTTCATCTGATCCACTTTTGTTCCCAATTATCTAGCCAATTATAGATAATATGCAACTTAAAAATCCAGAGAGTCAAAGTCTATATTTGTGTATCATGATGTTAACAACTTTAGAATTTTTTATCACAATATTTTCTGGAGCCCCTTTATTGACTTAATAAGCATATTTTCAAAAACCCATTAAATTTCAAAGAAAAATAATTTTGAAATCCTTATAACACCTTCTAGATGCAATGAACCACCATGATGGAGCATTATTGATGATAGATTCAAGACACAGAACAAGATATACATTTTTGGACAAAGCTTTTCTATATATAATTGCAACAAGGGCTTTATTTTTTTTTTCCATATGGGAGGTGATAGGTCAGAGGGTAAGGAAGGATTGATATAGGATAATGATAATATAGAGAAGTGGTTCTCAACCTTTCTAATGTCATGACCCTTTAATACTCATATGTGGGTGTACCTGCATGTGGGCAGACCCACCTAGAGACAGATAGAGAAGCAGTGTCTTGGTTCCTAAGACTATAGGAAATATGTGTTTTCCTATGGTCTTAGGCAACTTCTGTGACCCCTGTGAAAGGGTTGTTCAACCCCCAAACGGGTTGCGACCCACAGGTTGAGAACCACTGATATAGAGGCTCAGTGAGGTTAATTTGCCTTTTTTTTTTTTTAATCCCAAGAAAAGAACAGAAAGAAGGCCAAGAAAAGAAATACAGACAGGACAACTTTGACAGCTACAGGTTTAACTTACTAAATAATTTAAAAGAAAATGAGGTTTTATGTACAATCCTTA
>CM053592.1:65838115-65854553 GCA_028646515.1 Pseudochirops corinnae | reverse complement strand
CCAGAGTCGGGAATAACTAAATTCAAAACCAGCTTCCAACGTGTAGTAACTGGGTCAGTTACTTAACCTCCATTTGCCTCAGTTTCCTCAATTGTACCTCATAGGGTTGTAGTGAAGGTCAAATGATATGATATTTAAAAATAACTTAGTACAGTACTTGACACATAATAGATAGCAAATAAATGCTTAACCCCTCACAATAGGAGAAAGGCCTTGTTTCATATAAAAGGATTATTCGTTCATTCAGATATAAATAACTATAATGTTCCTCTAGTCAGTGGGACGTTCTTTTTGCAAGAAGGAAGGAAACAAGTGTTTATTTATTTTTTAAATTAAATTTTATGTTTATTTTTAGTTTACAACATTCATTTCCACAAGATTTTGAGTTATGAATTTTCTCCCCATCGTTCCCCTACCAACCACCCCAAAATAGTGATCCCAGTGAATATCCCCTCCCTCAATCTGCTCTCTCCTATATCCTTCACCATTTCTTATTTCCAAGTTGCATAAAATAATAATAATAATTTTAAAACTTTGAATTCCAGATTATTTCCCTTCTTCACTCATCACCTAGCCTTACTGGGAAGATAACAATTCAATATAAGTTGTACATGTGTAGTTATGCAAAACATTTCCATAGTGGATATATTGTGAAAGACTGACTATATTTCCCTCCATCTTATTCTGCCTCCCACTTGTTCTGTTTTCTACTTTGAACCTGTCCCTTTTCAAAAGTGTGTGCTTCTATCTACCCTCCTCCCTCAATCTGCCCTCCTTTATGTCATCTCCCCTCTAACCAGCTTACCCCCTACTTTCCTATAGGGTAAGATACCCACTTTAGTGTGTATGTTTTTTCTTCCTTAAGCCAAATTCATAGAGAGTAGGGTTGACCCACTTCCTTTTGCCTTCTTTTTCTTCCCCTCCATCGTAAGTTTTCACTTTCCTCTTTTATGTGAGATAATTTGCCATATTCTGCCTCTCTCCCCATCTACTCTCATTATATTCTTCTCTCACTTCTTAATTTTATTTTTTAAATATCATCCCTTCCTATTCAATTGATCTTCTGCCCTCTGTCTATATATACAATACACATAGATACACACATTCACATATGAATTCATATGCACATAAAACCTTCTATATAGATATATATATATGTATGTATACATACTGATCCCTTAAATTTAGTATACGTATTGATCCCTTAATTTAGAAGCTACTAGATCCTGTGTTATCCTGATTGTTTTTCCACAAAATTCAAATTGTTTCTTCTTGGCTACTTGTAATATTTTCTCCTTGGTCTGGAAACTCTGGAATTTGGCTATAATATTCCTAGGAGTTTTCTTTTTGGCAACTTGTTCAAGAGGTGATTGGTGAATTGTTTCAATTTCTATTTTCCCCTCTGGTTCTAAAATATCAGGGCAATTTTCCTTGAGAATTTCTTGAAGGGTGATTTCTAGATTATTTTTTTTGCTCGTGGCTTTCAGGTAGTCCAATAATTTTTAAGTTATCTCTCCTGGATCTATTTTCCAGATCAGTGGTTTTCCTTTGAGATATTTCACATTGCCTTCTATTTTTTCATTTGTTTCAATCTGTTTAATAATACCTTGATTTCTCATAAATTCATTAGACTACATTTGCTTCAATCTAATTCTGAAGGAATTATTCTCTTCAATGTGCTTTTGAGATTATTTTTCCATCTGGCAAATTCGTCTTTTTGAAGCATTCTTCTCCTCATTGGCTTTTTGGTCCTCTTTTGCCATTTGAGTTCATCTATTTTTTAAGGTGCTATTTTCTTCAGGCAGGTTGTTGACTCTCTTTTCTTGATTTTCTTGTATCATTCTTAATTTCTCTTCCCAATTTTTCTCTACTTCTCTTACTTGATTTTCAAAATCCTTCTTGAATTCTTCCATGATCTGTAACCAATTCATATTTTTCTTGGAAACTTTTGGTGCAGTAGTTCTGAGTGTGTTGTCTTCCTTCTGTTCCATGCTTTGACCCCTTTTATCCCCCCAAAATGAGTCAAAAGTTGTATTGCTGTGCTTGCTTTGCTTCCTTTGCTTGCTCATGTTGCCTGTCAATTACTTGACTTTTGAGGTTTTTGTAACAGTAGAACTCTGCTTCCAAAGAGGAGAGCTTTGTTCCAAATCACTGGGGTTTTTGCAGCTTCTAGAACTGTTACTTGGGTGCCCTCTCTGCAGACATCACAACCTCTGGCTCACTGGTCACACTCCCCAGCACCTCCACCCAAGACAGTAATCCAGATCCAAGCATGTTAAAGCTGGAGCAGTTACCCTCTGAATGGTCACTTGGTCCCTCTGTGATCTGTAGGCCAGAAGTTTTAAAGCAGCTATGTGGAGGCAGCTGCTTGGCTGTAGCACCTCCCCCACTTCTTGCCCAGAGGCTGTACCACACTCTCTGACCATCCCCCCCCCCCAGTTCCAACAGAGTTTCACACTCACCTTTTACTTTGTCTTTGGCATTTATGGGTTGATAATTCTGGAAACCTCCACTGCTGCTAGATTGACTCTCCTGAAGTCCTTTCCAGCCACTGCTGGTCAGGGCAGCCCTGGAACTAAAACCCCAAGTTTCCTGTCGGCCTGCTGGGCTACTTTTAGCAAGAGATTTGTTTTTCTCTGTCACTTTGTGGGTTCTATATCTCTAAAATTTGTTTAGCATCATAATTTATAGGTATTTGTGATGGTTATAGGGGGAACTCGAGGAGTTTTCCTGCTTCTGTGTCTCCATCTTGGCTCTGCCCCAACAAATCCTCAAAACAAGTACTTATTAAGCAGTTATTATCTCATTTGATCCTCACCACAATCCTAGGAGGTACATACTATCATTGTTCACATTTTACAGATGGGGAACCTGATCCAGAAGTTTTGTGATTTGCCCAGTGTCACATAGATACTAAGTGTCTGAGACCAGATTTGAACTCAAATCTTCTTGTCTCTCGGTTCAGTGTTTTCTCTATTGAGCCACAGTTAAAATAAAACTAATTTCAAATTTCGACCAATAAAAATTACAACTATTTCAATAAGCCCTGCCCTCATTAAATATTTTATGAACTGTAGCTGTATAGTGTTCACAACTTCCACATGGTTACTCTTTCTATGGATCCTGGAAGTACCATCTGTAATTTAGAAAATGTTCTTCAAGAATTGTTGTGGCTGAAACCTTATCACTCTGCAGATTAACTAGTAATAAAAGACTTTAAATTGACTTAATGTTCATCCCTGCCCTAATACTTAAATCCTTTACAATTTTGGTAGTAGGACCTACCAAAGTCATGACAAGGCATCAGGGAAGGATTTCAGTTAGTTAAGAGCCACTTAGTCAACAGTCCACAGATACTAAGAACCCCCTCTTTGTGCTAGTCATTGTGTATGGGAGTACAAAGAAAGAAAAAAGAAAGTTCCTATTTTCAAAGTACTTAGAATCTAGTGGGGGAGACAGCATGGAAACAATTATATACAAACACAATATGTGTGATGTAAGTTGAAGATAGCTAACAAAATGAAGGCAGTAACATTAATTCAGTGTAAGAAATTGTAATGCCAAGAAAAGGCAACTTCCAAGGTTCAGATTACCAGCATAGTAAACCCCATTTATTCAGCAAACATTCACAGAACAGCGAAAGTCAAAATACAGTGTAACTTTTTCCTTTAGCAAGTAAGTTCTCAATTAAGTCCAGGTACTACTCCACCCCTAGACAGTACATTCATTTAGTCAGTCAAAAGTCTCTTCTCAAATGGAAATTAATCTCCAGCCATAAACAAAGTACATTCATTTAGTCAATCACAGAGCACAAAAAATACTCAAAGGCTTCCCACCCCTGAATCTCAAAAGGGGCAGGATAGCACAAAAGGCAATCCACCCTTAAGTTACAACAAGTTACAACAAGTTACAACAAGGTTAAGCTCAGCATTGAATACCCAAGGAATGGGACTTCTTTCATCTTCACTGGAGGCAAGCCCTCAGCAATCTCAGTTCCTGGGGAGACAAGGCACAACAAAGCCATTGCCAGTGTCCTCATCAAGTCACTCTCTGCCTGTAGAACAGTCCCAGAACCCCTGAAAACATCAACAAGGCCCTCTTCTAGGATTCCTGTGTAGGTACCACAAGAAAATCCTCCTTCAGGGCTTCTGAACCAACATCCAGGTTCCAGGACCTCTACAACAGCAGCACTGTCTTTCACCATTAGGTGAATCTGGCAAAACAACATCAAAACAGACAGACAAAATACCGGCATCACAGCCATGCCTTCTCAGTTCTTAGCAGCTCTAGGTGGCAGTTCTCAAAAGTCCTGGGCAGCTCCAATGGTCTCTTAGCAATCTTCCTCTCAGCAACTCAGGCTCCACACTACTGTATACTGCTCTCCCAAAGTCCTTCTGGCCTCCTCTCGGCTTGGGCCTCTCTCTCAATTCATGGCTCCTTCCAGTTCAGCCCTCTCTCTTCACGTCAACAAGTCCATCCAACAAGTGGGATTCAGAAGCTCTGGGTTTTAACACTCAACCCAAAAACCAAGCCAAAACAGGGGCATCTCCAAATTCCATTACCAATACAGAAATACATATGTATTATGAAATGGGGGGGGGGTATTAATTTAAAAACAAACAATCAAAAAAAACCTTTTTAATAGACCTAGACTACTTGACTCATGCTGAGATCCTTATAGACTTCAAGTCCATAAGTAAAGGCTTGTCTACTGCTCTAGAAACCCCAAGGAAATAAAGCTTATGTGAATAACCCTATTTGAGAGACCCATGTGTGTTCAAGACTTATCCAATTTTGTTTTCTTTTCTTTCAGAATGAAACTGCTTGTCTTGTTTTTGGGCAAGTTTGAAATTCCATTCATATTATATTTGAAGTGGCAAGTATCTGTTGGAGAATATTTTGTATACTCTTTTGTATAGAAAATTTCTCTTGAACTTTTATGGGATCACCTATGGTACAGGGATTCTTTGGGAAAAAAAAATGATGTATACTTTCAAGAATTGTTCAGCTTGAGATTTGTCCAGACTCTAGTTGGATGGCCTTATTCTTGAAGAATTCTAGAAATGTTTTACCAAGACAGTTTCTTTTCTCACTTTTGAGTGAGGAGATTATTTGCAGTAATTTTGGTAGACCTCCATGCATCTTAGAAGCTCTATAGGGACCCATTTTCCTTCCGAGATACAAAGGTGAATTTTCTTCTACACTTTTTTTTTCTTTACTGACTTTGGATTAAGAAAACACACACACACACATACACTTACACACACATACTCACATATAAATACTCACACATACACATATATTTTAAATCAACAGGTCCTTCTCAAGTAAGTACTGTTTAATCAAGATTTCACTGTTATACATTTTAAAATGTTTTTTATTGAATCTGTATAATTCTCTATTTAGAGAGTGAATGTAACTTCTGCTTATGCATGTAGGATTTACAGAAGATTTGTGCCACATAGACTACTTTGAGTCTTTCCTGTAAGGCATCATAGAAGCAAATAAAATGACACTGTTTATGACTCACCAGGATGCCAGAAGACTGTTTATTTTCCCTTAATACTGACAACGTTTTCAAAGTGAACTGTAGCCAGTTTATTGAGGAAAGTAAATTTTGAACTGGAGAGAAGAATAGAATGTAGAGACTAGCCAGTGCAGGCAAAGTTGTTAGAACACAAGCAATATATTTCACCAATACCAGCCTATGGGAAGCCTTGAAGAACCTGCTTTGGGGAATGCATCATGGAGAAGCCCTTTCACCTCCCAATTTAAAGTAGGCTCAGGAATTCTCTGTTTTCTATAAGTTTATTTTGTGCTGACAAAAAGCCTTTGAATTGGTTGCTGAACTGGAACTGAATATACGGATGAAATCTCTTTCTCTTCTTGGGTGGGTTTCAAGTGAGAACAGCTGTTGCTAGCCTTCAGGTGTGGGGAGAGGTAGCAGAGATAGAGGTAGATGTAAATGCCAGAGACCTCCTGACTGCTGCCAGCTGCCTTCTCCCCACTCAGCTGCCATGTGATAGTAAGTGCATGGCATTGATACCTGTTCATGTTTTTTCTCTCTTTATTCTTTTTTGATATTAGGTGAATCAGCAGTAGTGATAGAATGGATCAGGTTATAATTTTGAGTTTTGAAATGTTAGAGAAGCCATCAGAGTTTCAAAAGCTAGAGATGGTAACATAATCTGCTGGTGATCATAGAAGTACTCTGTATGATGAAGAGATAAGCCTGAGGCTTCAATGAAACAGTAAAACTGAGAAGCCAAGAAGTTCTAGTTTATAGAGAAGGGAATAATTTGTCTATAACATATGCCATATCTAGATATGAACTTGGTGGAAATAATGTTTTGTTTCAACCACTTTAAATGGGTTCTTTCTCCCCAGGAATCAGGCAGGCAGGCAAGGAGCTAAGTGGTTATTCTCTGACAGGTATTTTGCTTACCAAGAGAGATATAGAGATAAGACAATCCCTGTCCTCAAGGAGTCTACCTTCTAATAAGGCAAGACAAAATATAAAAGGGTAGATGAAAAGCAGAGGTGAAGGAAGTACCCAAATGAGAGGGGAGCATGATAGATTTTTGGAAAAGTTAGAATGACCAACATGTACTCTTCCCCAAAAATGCGGTTGCAAGAAGAATTCATCAATAATCAAAAGGGCCCATGGAAATGGAGTCAAGAGGCAACTGAGGCATGTTGGCTAGTGAAGAGACTCAGAGGTGAGTTGTTGTGGGTTCTTTCTTCAAATTGTAGGTTTCAAGCAGAACTCACCAGTAAAAGGAGGGCCTGCCAGATGGAATCAGGTGACAGTTCATTTGAAAGGGGAGAGTGTTTCAGAGTTTGTTGTATTTCATTTCATGATATATCTTCTCATTAAATATCCCTTGAAAAAAGTTAAATGACCTTGGGAACATAATAACTAGTGATGATATTAGGACACACTTCATGGAAACTTTTGATATGATAATAGAAAAAAAAAATCAGCCCCTAAAACTACCACCTAGAACACTGGGCAGTAGTAATAATCATTCTCTGGGCATCCAATATGCTAGCTTGAATATAGGTTGAGAGAGTGACCCCATTTTCATTCTCTGTGCTCTAGCCATAATAAAGACAGTGAGTCATAGGATATAGAAAATTGATATTGGAGTCAGGAAGAACTGAGTTCAATTCCCATTATATTACTGTGGTTCTGGGAAAGTCATTTGATCTCTTGTAGTCTTAGAAAATTTTCTAAGAAGATAAGTCATGAACTAGGTGCTGAACTTCCATGTGGAGCTCTTGTACAATGCTGAAATCTCAGTCTCATGTGCATACATCTACATAAATATGCAACTATTTCATATGTGTATACACATACATATTATATGTACTTTATAAATCATCCATATGTGTTTAAGAGAAATTTAAAATGTGGTTGATGCTAGTTTTGCCTGTAATTTTATCTTCTGAATAATTCTTAGGACAAACAATGTGGGTGCTTCAGTGAGACACAATCAAAATTTTCAAATGGTTTGAATTCTCATTCATTTAAATTCTCATTCATTATTTAAGCTTCCAAATAATTCTAAACATCCTTAATGCTATCTTCCAAATGATAAAATTTGCAACCCATTTAATTCCTTAAATATCACATGCTATTTAATATGTGATAAATCCATTTCATGGTATATCACATCCTAAAATAATGGCACTTTGTGCCCTCCTATTTCTGAGTGCCTTATTTGGAATGGCAATTGTGTCATCATTTATTGAAACAGATATGAATTGAGTGGACTATATAAGAAATTTCATTATTTTCTGATTCATTGTGCAAAAGCTATCATGGCAAGTTTCTGAAATCGTCATGTTTGTTCATATTTTTTTTTATTAAGATTATAGACTATTTGCAAGAACGTACTATCTGATTTATATTTCCAAAATATAGTATCTCAAAGACAATTCCATTACCTTTGAATTTTAGTAGCAGGGACCTCAAAAAAAGAACTAATTTAGCTACCTTAAATAAAAAATGAATTTCTACCTGTTTTGTCATTTTGATGAATTAAATTGTGAAAGTCTTTTCTTTTCAAAGTAATTCTAATAAAAAATTACTCATGATTCATTCTGTTACAGTGCAGTAATAGAACAATTTCAAAAAATTATGTCACCTCTTTCAATCACAAACTTATGAGAATTTTTCTTCTATAACTGGCCTCAAACATTTCATATTTCTCTTCATTTTTTGCAAGAAAATATTCAACTAGAATAAAGGTCAGAGGCCACTGATTCCCCCACCTCAATTTGCAGAGGAAGAAACTGAGACCCCAAAAAGACAAAATGATTACCTGCAGTTGCATAGGTAGCAAGTGTAACCAGTAAGATTTGAACCAGTAAGAATTGACTCCAGATTCATCTCTTGTCTCTCTGTACTAGAGCTGTCTTGTCACTCCTCAGTTAGGCCAAAGTATTTTGGGGAAAAAGGAAGCTAGTTTCTAGATGCTGTCATGGAACTTATATGATTAGTTCAGTCAAGGGAAACCAAACAAGGAGCAGAATGGGATGAGTACTGTAAATAAAATGGGTTCTTCTCATTTAAGTACCAGTAAATTCATAGAATCCTAGAATTGTCAGTAAAATCAGACACTTTACTGTCAGTGAAATCAGACACATCCTTCATTTCAACTAGTAGTGTTCTGTTGAGTCACACAACTATTCTCAAGCTTAAATTGTATTTCCTTAAAAAGAAAATAAAGGAAGTTGAAATTACTGTCTTCATTGTTTGTTATTCTGTCCACACCATGGAGTCTGTGATAATTCAGCAATGTGGTATATTGGGTTGCCGTGATACCAATATTCTTTCAGTTATATGTGGCTTTTTATGGAATAGCCCAGCCTCCATTGAACTGAATTGGAAGAACACTCACTCAATAAATTGACAATCATATACTAAGGATCTACTATTTTCTATGGCACTGGGGATATAATGTTAAAAATTAAACACTTCTTGTTCTCAAGGGGCTTATGTTCTAAATACAGAAATAACAGAAGTATACACCAAACATATTCAAAGTAAATACAAAGTATGTCAAGGATGGGGCAGTAATAGGCAGGTGGGGGAAATCAGGAAATGTTTCAAATTAGAGGGAATATTTGAACTGAGATTCAAGGAAAGCCAGGGATTATAAAAAGATGGGATTAGATGGGAATGTATTCCTGGAATTTAGGACAGCCCATATAAAGTCATGGAGGTGTGGTAGGTGTATGTTATGAAGGAGAAATAGCAAATAGGTCAGTTTTATGCTACTGTATGGGTATATTGAGAGGAATAACATATAATTAAGCTGAAAAACTAAGGTCAAGCTGATAAAGGACTTTAAATTCGAAAGGAGATTGTGACTGATTCTAGAGGTCACAGGAAACACCTTGCATTTATTAGCCATGTCTAAAATATAGTTAGACTGGTTCTTTGGAAATATCACTTTGGCAGCTGTTTAGAGAATAGTTTATAGGATGGATAATCTGGGAGCAGGCTGACCTTTTAGGGGACTTTGTTTTAAGAGTGATGGCAAGAGGTGATGAGGAAGGAAGTTAAATGATGCAAATAAGTTGAATTTGGAAGATAGCAATAGGTCCCAGCATAAATTCAATGCTATTAAATTTATATGAAGCAAACCAAAAGAAATAAATATCCATTTATTGGTATTCAGAGCAATTCCTTATAATGAGGTCAAATCACAGAAAATACAAAATGGAAATATTTTATTGACTTATTAATTAATTAGTTAACGGGCTAGTGTGTGAGAGACATAATGCCATAGTAGATAAGAAACAGTCCTCTGAGTCAAAAAGATCAGGATCCAAGTTGTACTTTTGATTCATAATGCCAGTGTGATTCTAGGCTAGTTAATTAACTACTCAGTGCTCTCAGCACTAAATTGCCAGGCAGGAAGTGATCTGCATAAGTAGAGATACTTTCCTCATGAGGAGTTCTCTAAACTAATGGAATCACTGCATTATACACATACATTCATACCTTTATCTGTTTGTCTAGAGAGAACATTTAGATTTCCTGAGCTTTTCTAATAATTGAAGGAAGTTGACATTTACACTGTCTTGAAAATAAACTATTGTAACCAAAAATACAAAGGAAATTTGTATGGTGTTTGTGAGCAAGCTCCCACTTATTAGTAATGAAGAAAAATTGAGCGACTTTTAACTGAGATTTACAGTTCGAGGCTGGTGCTTTCCTTAGAAAATACTTTTCATATACAGAGGTTGTGTGACATACATGAGTTCGATTTGGTGTCAGGAAGATCTACTGTGTACTCAAATCCTGCTTCATCTACTTCCATGCTGGCAGGCCCCTGGAAAGTCATTTTGATCAAATTCTGCCTGAGTCTTCCAATCTGTAAACTGGAGAGAACAATAGCACCTACTTCACAGGATTGTTGCCAGGATTTAATGGGGAAAAATGTACCTAAACGATTTAGTAAATCATAAGTATGTTACCTCATCAGAATAAGGAACAACTTCACTTACCTTATACATGTGTCTGTTGTACACAGTTGTTTGGCTGTTGTCTTTCCCATTAGGGCCCTCCTTGTATTTTAGCCCCCACCCATTTTTAAAAAATTCATCATTGCTTAACATGTAATAAGGACATATAGACAGACTAAAGCAACAATGGGTTGGTTTCTTTCTTAATTTTCAATTTATTAATTTATTTGCTTTCAATTTTCAACATTCACTTCCATAAGTTTTAAATTATTTCCCACTCTATCTCCAAGGAGGCATTCAATCTGATATGGGATCTACAAATACATTTCTATTAAACACATTTTCACATTAGTCATGTTGCAGAGAAGACTTATGAGGAATGGGAGAAACCATGGGAAAGAAAACAAAACATAACAAAACAAAACAAAAGAGAAAATACTCTACTCCTCTCTGCATTCTGACCCCTTAGTTGTTTCTCTGGATGTGGATGGCATTTTCTAGCATGAGTCCTTTGGAAATGTTTTAGGTCCTTGCGTTGCTGAGAAGGGCTAAATTTATCAAAATCAGCCCTTGTACTTTGTGACTGTTATTGTGTGTAATGTTTTTCTACTTCTCACTTCACTCAGCTTAAGCTCATATAAGTCTTTCATCATTTCTTACAGCACAATAGTATTCCATAACATTTATATACCACAACTTGTTCAGTCATTCATTCCCCAGTTGATGGGTATTTCCTCATTTTCCAGTTCATGGCCACTAAGGAAAGAGTTACTATAAATATTTTTGTATAAATGAATCATTTTCCCATTTTTATGATCTCTTTGGGATATAGCCCTAAATGTAGTATTGCTCGGTCAAAGGGTATGGAGATTTTTTTTAGCCCTTTGGCATAGTTCTACATTGCTCTCCATAATGGTGGGATCAGCTCACAGCTCCAGCAGCAATGAATTAGTGTTTCAACTTTCCCCACATCTTCTACAACATTTATCATTTTCCTGTTTTGCCATGTTAGCCCACCTGAAAGGTGTGATGTGGTACCTCAGAGTTGTTTAGTTTTGCATCTCTCTAATCAATAGTGATTTAGAGTGTTTCTTTCATATGGCTATAGGTAGCTTTAATTTCTTCCTTTGAAACTGCTTACTTATATACTTTGATCATTTATCATTTGGGGAAATAGGGTTGATTTCTACAAGAAGAAAAAGTTCTGACATTTTGCCACTTGCTCTGTGGTTACAGTGAGATACCAGTTATGTTTCAACCAACCTCTGTTTGTGTCCCTTTTTCCATCTTCTTAGATATTTTTTTTATCTCCTTGCTCTATCAACCTATCTTTCCAACTCTACTGTAAAGACACTAGTCCTGTAGCATGTCACCTGCTTTATACTTCAAGGATATGCTTATCCCAGCTTCAGTAAGCACTTATAATGTCCACTGATCCTTGATAGTTGTGTGACCTCAGACAAGTCCTTGATCTAGAATCCTTATAAAATTCCTTATGGCTTATAGGTAGACAGTGGTATGATGCAAAGAATGTCAGAGTTGTCATCTAAGGACCTGGATTCAAATCCTACCACTGCTAGTTTTTTGTTTTCACTTGTGTGACACTGTGCAAATAATTAGACTTCTCTGGGCTCAATTATAAAATAAAAACATTATACTAGATGGCCACTAAAATCCATTCCAAATATAAATCTATGATGCTCCAGTATATCTTTCAGCCCACAGAAAGCTATGCTCAATTTTAGTGAAGAGAATTCACCACACATAGTTTTCTTTTATTTTTACTTATATTTGGGAAGCTAGGTGGGACAGAAGATAGAGTAACAGTCCTGGATTTAGGAAGACTCCTCTTCCTTAGTTTAAATCTGGTCTCAGATTCTTAATAACTGTGTGACCGTGGGCAAGTCACTTAAATCTGCTTTCTTCTGTTTCCTCATCTGTCAAATGAGCTGGAGAAGGAAAAGAAAAACCAATCCAGTATCTCTGAAAAAGAACCCCCAAATGGGGTCACAAAGAGTTGCATGTGACTAAAACAACCAAACAATGGCAGCATATATAGAGCATTGTGATATGTGCCGAGATTGAATGAGACCTCAATCAATTCCCAAAGGAAGCTTATCCTCAATGATTACTCACTTATCATGTTTCAGGGGATAAAGGAGAGAGCTTTCAACATATAATTTAATAGAAAGGATACCCAAACCCTGTCATTCAATCACTTCACTTTTCTCTCAGAGTCTGTCTCACAAATATGCTGGCACATTGCTACTTGCTTAATGCTGTTTTCATGCTAAGCCAGCCAGGTCAGGATCAGCAATAATGTTCTTTTCCCCTCCACAAAAATATTATAAGGGGATGATACAGAGAGGGTTGCTGGTCATTTAAATACTCTATTGGGAGAGTGGTTGATGATTTTATCATTATGGGAATTTTTAATGAGAAAACATGTTTCACTGATGCCAGTCTGCAAAATATCTATAATGTGTCATCTTAGGGAGCTGCCCTGGGAGCAGAGTGGATAAAGGAAAACTCATAGTCACTTAGTTGGTATATTAAGAGGCAAGACTCAAATGCTAGTCTTTTGGTCTTCTGTCCACTAAAACATACAACCTTTCCAATGTTCATACACAACCCCTCCCTCCTCTCCACAATAACAATAGTTCCAGCAACACCAGTGACAACAACATCAACAACTATGTACCCAATATAATGATCTTACTGAGCTTTTAATATAAATTTATTTGCCAGGAAAAATAAAAATAACATGTAATGTCTAGGATCTGTGATTTCATTGAGAGAAGTGGACTACAATCCACCTATAACTAAGTTCAATGTTTTTATAGTTTTTGAGGATGCGATATGGTAACTATTCTATGATCATAGAGCTAAGTACCAAGTGTCAGAGACAAGATTTGTTACCGGGTCTTCCTGACTATGCAGCATGACAGGATCTAGGCCATGGTCCTTCTATAACAATGTATGATAACACAAGAAACCATGACCAATGGGCTGGCTACTAGGTGGCGCAGTGAATATAGCACCGGCCTTGGAGTCAGGAAGACCTGGGTTCAAATTTGGACTCAGACACTTAACCCTTACTAGCCGTGTGATTTTGGGCAAGTCACTTAACCCCAACTGCCCTGCCTTCTCTCCTCCAAAAAGAAAAAAAGAAAGAAAGAAAGAAATCATGACCAAATATATAGATTATTTGGTTATAGGAGGAGTAGGGTTTTGGCTTTAGTAGATGAATTCAAACACTCCTTAAGGTAGAAACAGGAGTAGGGTAGGCCCAACTTTTTGACTACTTGAAAAACTGGATAAGAGATTGGAGATATGATGCACACAGGTGACAACATGATCACAAGAGAAGAAATAAACTCAGTCAGTGTCCCAGAAGATCTTTGGCATTGTGTCATCATCAAATCCAGGCTTTGTTTCTTCTTGTCTGAGATGTATTATTCATGAGGGTAAACGACATTTGGGAAAAAAAATAAATAAATCAGAATGTAAAGAAACAGTAGGCATTGGCTGTGATCAGTAACTTATTCTCATATTTGTCTACCTCCCAACCTTTTTCTAAGCAGTTTTTTAAAACGAGGTGATGATGGGGGGAGCAACCTGTCAATGAAGAAAAATAGAATAAATACTATACAATTATCTGCTGTCAAAACAATGTTGTATGTGATGCCTTGCGTTTTAATTTGTTTTCATTTTTTTTCTCATTTTAATATTCATTCTCTGAAATTTGACTTACAATTTCTTTCTCTCCTTACAGCCCCTCCCCAACTCACAGAGATGGAAAGCAATATGATACTCTATTATATTTATGCCTTGTATGTTTCTTTAACCAAATGCATTATTTAGGGAAAAAAAAATGGACTAATTGTGCAGTTTCTCTAAAGTATGATCATGCCACTGGAGTCACAGACACCCTAATATAAATTCTCTACTTTAGGTTGACATAGAATGTCATTCCCTCACCCTAATTTTGACACTTTATGCCATAAATACTCAATATTTCACTAGTCTAAAGCAGTGTCTGTGCAAGATTTAAACAGTGCTTCTTGGCTCTGAGTTCACCACTCCATCCACTGTGCTGGGCTGTACTGGCTGGGTATTATATAACCTTAGATATTTTCATGTGACCTAGTAGCAAACATAATAATATTAAATGCATTAGCACCTCAAAATTTTGTGATTTTATAGGTGTTATTACTATACTGTATAGAATACAATCCAACTTCTTTAAGAGAGAAATCTTAGAGGTTTCTTTGAGGCTCCAAAAGACTCTGTTGTACAACTAACAATTGTTGAATGCAGCGTTAGAGCATTTCTGATGCCAAGCGCAGGTTGGCTACTATGTGCCAAGAATTATCCTAGGCACGGAAGCTACAAAGGTGAAGCAAAATGCTTCCCACCCTCAAGGAGCTGCTTCTACTAACCATATGTAGAAAATGAAATAAAAAATTTAAAAAATCATTTTCAAGGATATGGCTTGTATCAGTGCTGCTTTCTAAGATCATAGTCTCTGTTCTAGCGATATTCTAAATTTCATGAAGCCAGAAGTTATGAGCCTTTGGATCATTTGTTGATCTCTTTCAGTCCAAAGACTCATCACTGACCATCACATGCTACTTGTTAGGGTGAACCTGATGCCCAACTTAAATTCATATTTGATTTTGACATGAAATGAGGCACTTATAAGTCTTTGAAAAGTTAAAAAGAAATTTAATTTGCCCTAACCGTGCCAGGATAGGTGACAAGGATATAGTGCCACTTAGCTTCCATTGGCATTATCATCCTTATCTGGATTTCAACATGTGTCTGGTTAGTAGGGCAGGGTATGGTAACTCATCCCTTTAAGTCATCTGGCAAATTGGAATGTCCTTGATCCAACATATTGGGGACTTTTGTATAAATTTAGTTAACAAGAATCTATGTTAAGGGAGGCAGGGCCAATCAGGACTCAGAAACAGTTTTTGTTGCCTTTTAGAGAAAACTAACTCTTATGCAACACAGAACCCTGGTATGTCACAGTATTCATAGTAATTTTCTAGAGAAAACTCAAACTTGCAACTGCATGACTGCAGAGCTCTAAAATAATAGAACAGAATAAATTACTTTTGCAGAGATAGTCCACTAATTGCTTAACAAACTAATCTCTTTTCTAGTATTCAATTCAACAGTCATTTATTAAGTGGTAAATTAAATGTCACCATGTTAGGCATAGGGGAAAAAAGATAAAATAGAAATAAAAAACGCCTCCTCCCCTCAGAGTTTATTGTCTGTTAACTTTATAGGAACAATATAAAAGGCAATTATAGAACCCTTTACTAAAAAGTATGACACTATTTTTTAAATCAAAAACATATCTATATTAATATTTTTATTTAACTACTAGTTAAGTGCCTGCTTTGACCTCAGCAACAATAAATGAAACATGTCAGGTTGTACTTCTCTATACCATGACTTTACCTCAAACATTTATCTTCCTTTTGCTGCTGAGCTTCCCAGAATTGCTTTGGTGCTAAGACTCCTAGGAGTTCTCTAGAATGACTCTTTGAATTATTGACATCTGCTTTGCCTAAGTGAGCAAGACTCAGTCTATACTAGAAGCTATAGATTATTCTCTTGGAGTTCTTGAATCTCATTTTAGACTGAATATAAATTTACTAAAAGAAAGCATAGTTGGAGTCTTGGTTCCTTTCCATAGTTTTCTGGTCAATAGAGAAAACTTGGAAAATTATTAAACTTATCCTATAACTTCTGTGGATTTTATTTCAGCACTTTTTGCACTTAATGTGAATAAGTTTATGGCAAAATTCAGTGTCTTTTTATTTTTTTTTTATTTTTTTTAATTTATTTTTTATTTACTCATTTACTTTTAATTTACAAGATTCAGTTCCACAATCACTTGGGTTTCAGATTTTCTCCCCTCCCTTCCCCCCTCCCCCCATGG
>CM053592.1:65816934-65837615 GCA_028646515.1 Pseudochirops corinnae | reverse complement strand
ATTCTTTCAAGTTCTATTTTGGCCTCTGGTTCTAGAATATCTGGGCAATTTTCCTTGAGAATTTCTTGAAAGATGCTTTCTAGGTTCTGTTTTTGATCATGGCTTTCTGGTAGTCCAATAATTTTTAAGTTGTCTCTCCTGGATCTGTTTTCCAGGTCAGTGTTTTTTTCAAGGAGATATTTCACATTGCCCTCTATTTTTTCATTTGTTTGGATCTGTTTGATAGTATCTTGATTTCTCATGAAGTCATTTGCTTCCATTTGCTCCACTCTAATTTTGATGGAATTATTCTCTTCAGAGTGCTTTTAATATTCTTTCTCCATCTGGCAAATTTGACTTTTAAGGCATTCTTTTCCTCATTGGCTTTCTGAGCCTCTTTTGTCATTTGAGTTAATCTGTTTTTTAGTGTGTTGATTTCTTCCGTCATATTACTGACTCTCTTTTCATGATTTTCTTGCAACACTCTTATTTCTCTTCCCAATTTTTCTTTGACTTCTCTTATTTGGTTTTGAAAATCCTTCTTCAGCTCATCTCTAGTTTAAGGCATTCTTCATGTTTATTGGAGGCCCCTGGTGGGGGTGCTCTGGCTGCACTCTCCTCCTCCCTCTCTTTGCCATGGTCCTTCTTTTCCCCAAAGAAGGAATCTAGGGTTTGTTGCTGTTCTTACTTTGCTTCTTATGCTTATTCTTACTCATGGTTTGTCAGTCCGTGATTTTTTTTTTAAATCTCTATGGGGCTCTGTTTCCAGAAGGGAAAGCTCTTTCCCAAATCGCTGGGGTCCTCCCAGCTGCCATAGCTCTCAGGAAGGTGCTGGGTCCCTTCCTACTTACTTCTGGTTCACTGGATAATGAAGACTCCAGAACCAAAAGCCCATGACTGCTATCTGGATCCAGGCCGCTCAACGGGAGAGCACTCGGCCTCTGAACAATCGCTTAGTCCTCCTGCTGTCTGCAGGCCGCAGACATGGAAGCTACAATGCAGAGATAGGTGCAAAACCTCTGCCTTTCACTTTCTCACCTTGGAGGCATTTCGGCTAGAAGCTTTTCTCCCCCAATTTCACAAGTTCCACTGACCTAATTATGAATGCTGCTCGGAGCTGCTGCTAATCCGCTCCCCAGAGAGACTCCTCTGCTCCTCCTGTCCAGCCACCCCCAGGGCACAGCCGTGGCTTCAGGCCAGGCTGGTTTCGGTTCTCAGTGATGATATGGTTCCTCATAGCCGAGTTGACTTTTGTGAAGGTATATTTGTGTGCGTTTTGGAGTTCTAGGATTAGTTTAGAGTCATATTTTATGAGTATTTTGGGGTGGCTATGTGAGAGCTGCAATAGATATGTTGCTGCTGCTATGCCGCCATCTTGACTCTGCCTCCCCGGAGTTTTTGTTTCTTAATCTGTCTTCTGGATCCAGTGTTGGTCATTACATTTAATTTGAGTTAGACAACTTTTAGCATTGTTTTCAGCTACATTACTGTTATCAATTTACATATTATATTTTTTGCTTCTGCTCTCCTTACTCCTTATCTTCTTCTCCTGCCTATTTCATTTTTCTTTGATTTACTCATTCACCACTTCTTATTGCACAATACTGTTCCATTACAGTCATATATACAGTAGTCGCCCTGCCCTCTTCCCCCAATAAAGACATTGCTATGGGGAATAGTTAAGGCTTGACTGTTTCCCCATACTTATGCTGAACAAATAACTGAGCAATTGGTGATTCCTTAGCAATAGAAAGCAAGGATAGCCATGTGGAGCTGAAATGTTGTGGTCTCTTTGAGAGTTTTTGAAGGCAAACAGTGATTCAGACAAAGTGGATAACATATTGTGCCCAATGAGACTACAGGAATCCTAGAGATCGCGCCTATTTATCCTGGCATCCAAGGAGCACCATACTGGGGATGAGGGGAAGAAACAAGTTTCCTTTTATTTGTTCAATTTCCTTTCAATTTTCTCCTCTCACCATTGGGAAGGAGAGTGGGGAGGAGGGACGGTGGAGTTAAACTTCATGACTGTAAGGACGATGAACTGCCAGCAGATATATGTTCCTTTCACGTGCTTACAGACGTTCTTTTGCCATCTGAAACTGTTCTAAAATGTATACTCTGTGTCTGAGCCTATAGGTATACAGTTTAGCAACAAGAGTAGGAAGCATAATCAAAAGAGGAAAGAAGATTTTCTATAGCTGAGGTTAAGGTAGAGGAAGAAGATTTGATTAGATAGGGAATTTCTATGAAGCTAATAATCATTGAGATAGCCAGATTAGCTAGAGTTCTTTGAACCTAGGAGAAACTTAATGAGGAAGTTAATTAGTATCAGTGAGAAGTGGAAGATTGTGTATTTGTTCAGGACAATGTTGAGTTTTCCACTGGGTACACAAAACACCCAATTACTGCCACTTCTCACCACATACACACACACACACAAACATAGTATATGTATGTAGAAGCATACACATGTAAATGTATATACACACATATCGACATACATATGGGCATATATACACACAGTGTATGCATGTGAATGTATACATATGCAGATGTATGTGTATGCACACACATCTACACACATGTAGCCATATGTACACATGCCATATTTTATTTAGCCAGTGATAGGCAGCCACCGTCTTTCCAGTTTTTTTAAAAAGCAAAAAAAATATTCACACAAATATTTTGGTATTTAGAATCTTGTCTTTCTATTTTTTATCCCACTGGAATTTATGCTTAGGAGCAGGATCTCTGGCTCAAAATATATGAACAGTTTAATCCCTTTTATCTAAAAATTCCAAATAGGTTTTTCAAACAATTGAAACCATTCGTAGTTCAACAAACATTAAATTAGTGGGATATTTCTTATGCAATTCAACATTAATTTACACAAAAATACTTTTTGAATTTCTTCTCATCATTTATCTGAAATTATTTAGGTATAATTAAAACAAAACATCATGTAGGTGATTTTATCTGTTATCCTACTTTAGAAGTATATAGAAGGATTTTATCTGCAATTAAAAATGAAATTTTAGCTTGGAATTCAATACTGAATTTGATCCTGGATTGTACAAGTAGTAAAAGCACTCATTTTATGAATAATACGGCAGTGTTATACACTGGTGATTAGCCAATATTTTATCAGAGTAAGCCTTAGTAAAGAACACATTCTGATGTTCCCATTGTCTTTGTATTTCAAAGGAATGACAAAACTTGTCATTGTGATTGTTTTCCAGAACATCAGGAGATGTCAGTAATCTCAGAATATTTTTAGCCAAGCCTCAAGAAAGCATCTGGATTCCAGCAGTAAAACTCTGCTGTACTGTGCTTCTGAGAACTAACAAGAGATATTCATTTCCCATTAGACTTCCAAAGAACACTACTCCAAGCTACATGCTTCCTTCAGTGAATTGATACTCATTACAATGAATCGGGGAAACCAAAACCTGTTGATGGCATTTGTATTCAAGAGCTATGGCATTTTGCTGAAATAAAATGCTTTAAAATCCAAAATGGAGCCACACTAATTCTGTCTCCACAATAAAATGCAGTGTTGTTCAGTTGTTTCCCTGCATGGTTATGCATGTCATTTTTATCTTACTGGTCTTTGTGTTAAAATGGTATGAACCTGCAAAGTAGAAATTGTGTTTTCAAGACTTGAGTTTTCTCATTATATGCATTAGGAATTACAGAAATTTACCTTGTCATTGTTATGTAGTTTTTGTTCAGTCATTCAATTGTGTCTGATTCTTCATGATCTTATAGGCCATTGTATGCCAATCTTGTCCATGAGGTTTTCTTGGCAATGATACCGGAGTGCTTGGTTAATTCTTTCTCTGGTGAATTAACGCAAAAGGAGATAAAAATGACTTGCCCAGGGTTACACAGCTAGTAAATGTCTCAGGCCACATTTGAACTCTGATCTTCCTGACTTCAAAGTATACCTCTCAATCCACTTAGCCACTTAGGTACCTTTTTTATTTTATCTCTTATTATGTCATAAAACATGTGTGTGTATTAATGTCATTAAACATGTTAAATATTATATAAAGTGGCATAATATCTATATTTTTTCTGTGAATGAAATGTATTATAACAATGGAATCATTGTATTTCCAGCCAATGTTACATTCTCATACTTTGTTTGTTTCTCTGATTTTGTTTAGTTCCAAGTTAACTGAATTTCTATTTAGAATTTAGGTTTATGATGTTCAAAGAGAATTTTTCCCTCTGATTCTTGTCAGAATTTATCATTCAGTCTCATAAATGTCTAATGTGAGACCAACATATGTTTAAATATTGATTCAGCAATAAAATGAAAAACTGAAAAGTTAAGGGGATATTATATTGGGAATAATGTTATCCATTTGAAATATTCTCTGGGGAATTCTACAGGACTGTTTAATTGATGCCAGAAGCATTATCAATTTAGTCAATGATCTTAAGAATTTCTTCCTTCCTCTAGAATTCATCCACTTCTCTCTGTCTCTGTCTCTGTCTATGTCTCTGTCTCTCTGTCTCTCTCTCTGTCTCTGTCTCTGTCTGTCTGTCTCTTTCTCTCTCTCTCTCTCCTCTTCTGATCTAAAGGTATTAACACAATTGCTTGAGGTTTTACAACTAATTATATTAGATTCAGAAACACCAATAAATGTAGGATTTAAAAATGTGAACATTCAACCAAGAAATACTTCTAGATGCCTTACTTCTATTTCTGTAACAACTTTTGCCAGCTGAGAAGAGTGTTTAAAATGTGAAATCACTTTCATATGTAATGTCCTAAATGTAACCATGTGGCTCATTTCTCCCCTTTCTCACTTAAGATATGAGAAAAGTTTTAAAAGATTGCTGAGCCCTACTTTCCATTCAATTCTCTCCTCCCCAAATGGATATGATTTCAAAGTAAGCTGCAATTGTATTATGAAGTACATACATTAATGAAAGGAAAATTTAAAATATTTAAAATTAAAACAAAATAAATAAACAAAAAAAAACTTCCCAAGTAATTGGCAAAATGTCATTCCAGAGAAGTATGCCTTCCCAAATCATTTCACAACTTCACTTAAACCAGGATTGATCAACCAGTTCATTGAGCCATTTGTATGGATCTCTACCAATATCTAACTCTTCCCAAACTTCCAGTTGCATGCCCACATTTTAAAATGAGGAAATTGTGATCCAAAGAAGTAAATAGTCTGGCCAAGGTTACCAAAAGAGTAAGTGGAAAACCAGCGTATAAACTCAGATAATGTGATTCCAAATCTAGTGTTCTTTTCCAATGTATGAGATTATTCTTTGTTTACTATAAAATGAATAGTTTGGACTAAATCAATAAAATTCGCCTCTAGCTCCAAAACTAGATTGTACTTTTTTACCTTTTTGAACAAAAAAGAGAGTGTCCCCAAAGTCTGAGTTTAATTTTAAACTATTAAAGCTAAAACTGCACTAACTTTGGGAACACCTTATGAGTATGCATATGTATGCATCGATGTATATATGTATGTATGTATAAATATATATATTAGTAAATCTATCTATCTTTTCATTTTTCACCTGGACTATTGTAATATTCTCTCATTTCATCTCTGATTCTAATGTCTCCCTGTCTCCAATCTATACTCCTCCAAGTTGCAAAGCTTATATTTCTAAACTGTAGAAGTGGCCATAGTCCTGCACTCTGATCAGAACCATACTCAGAGATACTTTTTATTATATTTATTGTCTTTAGGTTAAGATAATAATTCCTCAGCCTGACATTTAAAAACCATTCACACTATAGCTCAGCTCTACTCTGGAGTATGAATGTGTATATGTAGGTAAACATATATGTGTGTGTGTGTGTGTGTGTGTGTATACTATGTATAGACAAATATATGTGTATAGGTATATATTTATGTATGTATATATACATATTTGTGTGTATAAATGTGTATATATATATATATATGTGTATATCTATACCTCTGTCTATCTATATCTTTTAGATTTGGGAAGGGCTTTACATACATTATCTCATTTGAGCCTCATATTGGCCCTGAGAAGCAGAAACTACAGAGATTTTTTTTTTTCTTATTTTATAGATAAGGGAGCTGAGACTCATTAGGGAAGTGATTTTCCCATGGTCACTCAGCTACTGGATATTGGCAGTACAATTTGAATATTGGTCTCTGCTGACTCCAAATCCAACACTGTATGGGAAAGTCTGCACTCTGCACAATGGTCAAGCTCATTACAGAAAAGAAAAGGTCACTTATGCAAGGTCTAACAAGGTAATGCGACTATAATGGTATAATAAAACAAAGTAAGATTGCCATCCTTTAAATCGTATTATTTTTAGATTTAATTACCTAATTTTATGTTTCACAAACTTTCAGTGAAAATTTTAAAATATTGTCCAAATGTAAGCTATTTTATTGTTATTGGGGCCATTTAAATGTATAACAATTGGGGCATTTTCTAGTTATACTTTGGAATGTGAGAATCCTTATATATGAGCCTAATATCAGTAATACAATGAGGAAACTATGTTTCATATATAATGAAAAAGGGAGATATAATATCGTTACTGAAAGGTAAAACTATTGCTTGATTTTTTTTAACCAAGTAAAAAGAAGAACCTTAAGTCTGTTAAGAATAGAATTTACCTCATTAAATGAAAATAAAAACTCATCCCAATTGTTCAGTTATTTTGTTTACATATTTGCATGTGTTTTATCAGTTATTTCTTGGTAGATATATTTTTAGAGGTTTTATTTCAAAAATGTGAAATTTGCAGGGATGTATTTTGTATGAAATATTTTTAGGAAGAAATATATTTGGGTAGATTTATTGATATACTATAAAACAAAGCAGGGTTGTATTATGCAAAGGTTTTTTTGGACTTCAAGTCAGGAAACTTGTATTTGAATCTCTCTTCAGACACTTTACTATTGTGACTCATACCCATGTCTTTGCAAACTTCAAGGCCAGCACCCTGTCCCTTACACCACCTTTTCCATTTAACCTAACTAGATACCTGTTTTTATCCCATGTAAATATATTCTGAAACTGAATAACTTATCACAGCCTAATCAGTGACAATGACAATAACTTATCACAGTCTAATCAATGACAACAGTTCCACACCCACCCAAATCTTCCCCAAAACCCCATTGTGAGGATGATTGTACTTTTTTGTCCTAGTTCAAAAAGGTAGGAAACCTTTTCTGTAACTTTTGACTTTTTTGATTTCTCACACCTCTCATATTTCTATATAGTATTCTTAAAAAGAGAATGAGAGTGTCAGAGAGGAAGAGAGACAGAGAAAGAGGGGAAGAGAAAAAGAAGGGGAGGGAGAGAGAGTAACTGAGAGGGACAGAGAGACAGAGACAGAGAGACAAGAGACAGAGACAGAGAGAGAATAAATACTTTTTTTACAGTATATACTAGAAACTGTGCAACAAGTAGGGAAGACAAATATGAATAAGCACTTGTGCATCCCAAGGGTGCAGTGCAGGTTTTCTCTAGGACTGGAAGAAGAGGAGATAAGTATGATGGCCTTAAGTAGTAAAGGCATCTTTTGGAATTGGTGGCTTGGCAGTCTAGATTAGGATCCAATCATTTTCCAGCTAAACTATTGTAATAACTTCTGAATTCATTTTTACATACCCAATCTCTCTCTCTCTCTCTCTCTCTCTCTCTCTCTCTCTCTCTCTCTCTCTCTCTCACTCTTTCTCTCTTTCTCTAATATATACTCCACTGAAGCGAAAAAGTGACCATAGGCCTGTACTCTGATGCTCACCATATGTAGAAGCAACTTAAAGGCTTTTTATTATTTTTAGTAGGACATCCTCATCCCAGTATTTAAAGCCTTTTATATTGTGATTCTACTCTACATTTACATTCTTATTTCATCTATTTTCTTCAAGCACAATTCATCCCTCAGCTCCATTATTTTACACAGTTATTTTTCTATGACTGGATAGTGTTCCTTCATCAGCTACTTCTCAGAGAAACCCTAGCTTCCTTCAAGTCATAGCTCCAGTGCCACCTATTATAGGAAACCATTCTTGATGTCCATAGCCTACTGTTAACAGCCTTTTTGGCTTGAGTGTATTTCCCATTATTTTGTATGTATATTACATTTACTTATTTATCAAAATATCACTTATCTCTCTTGTCCTGGAAGGTAAGTTCCTGGAGGACAGGTGATATAAATTCATTAGAGAGTTCAAAAATTGAGTTCATTTCAACAAACATTCATGAAGTGTCTATTCTATGTGAACAATGTTCTAGGTTCTAGGGATAAGAAGATAAAAGAAAATAGTCCATGCCCTTGGGGATCTTACATTGTACTAAAAGGGAAATACTATTCATACAGATAATAAAACACTTGAAGGGATCTATGATGTGCTAAAACCTGAACTCAAACAGATGTAGATCACCAGTTATCTGTACCTGACCACCTTGAAGGACTCTTGTTCACATCTTCCCATAAGCATCACTCAGAGAATTCACCCAAAAGGCTAATGATTTTCTCTGATTCCTCTTGACATGAGGAGGATAACAGTGGATCATAAAGGCTACTTCCCCCTCTTGTCATATATTGGTTATTCCTCACTCTTGCCACATCACTAGCTCATCTTCTCTTTTGGCATTGACTTTTTTGTTAATGAAAATACCCAGATTCACCTTATTTCCTCTTTGGAAAAGTTTGTACCACTTACTTCAATCACAACTTCTACACTGTCTTCTCCAGGGATACAGAACTCCTTCACCCTGGTCTAGCCATGACATTGAATTAACTGAAGTTTTGCCAACAGATTGCAAGCTCTAGTCTAGAATATTCTATCATATTTAAGTTTTATGTCTGAAATAATGCAATGTTATGTTATGAAATAAAGTGTTGTTGGAATGAGAAGCCCACTTCAATCCAGAAAAATATATGCATGCAGTAGAAGGTGACACTTGGTGTGACCTTTAAAAACTGTATAGCAATCCAATTGATGAAGAAGTTGCATGACAGAATTCCAAATGCAGGAAAAGGAATGAGGAAGGAAAAGGAGGTGAGAAAATGTGATATGTGTGGAGGAGGCAGAGAATCCTCCAATTTGACTAGTTCAATCTGTTAATAAATTTTTATTGAAGGAAATATTTTCCTTTATTGAGCTTGATTATTTTTTATCCCTATCATACACATGTTAAGTAATTTCAAAGATATATCCTCAGTTCTACTACACCTGTGTGCTAATTGATCTTAGTTAGCATTCCTTTTGCTATATTAGAAATGTTTTATAGAGGACTGTCAGGATCCTTTAGCCTCTTCTGCAAATTTACCTTCATTATTACCATTGCTAATAAGCCCACTCACAGGTTCAACTTCCTCAACCATTATAGCTATCTCCAACAGATTTAAAAGCCAAAAATGGGGGAAAAAAATCACTCCCTTTATGAGCTCATTATATCTTCAGCTTGGGTAAGACAGCTGTCAACCTTGCCAATTATGCCACTTTTTCTTTCTTCTTTTTCTTCTCTTTGGTGCGCATTATGATCATAAGTAACAGAAAGGCTCTCTCAATTTACTTTGTTTTCTAATAGCTGCCCTGCCTTTTTCAAGTCATCCAATTTTGCGTTCCTCTCTAGTGCTCTTAGTTGGCAGGTAGTGTTCCTCTTCATTGTTACAATTTGCCTCTCTATCTTTGATAGATTAAATGCTTTTTATGTGTCACAGTCTATGGCTAATGCATGCTTCACCTCTACTGTTCAGCATGCTGTTCTACCCTTTACATCTATAAACCCTTTTTCTATAGCCCAACCTTTTGCAGGCCTTTGAAGTCTCCTCATTTTGTGTCTCCCTACCTCAGGTCATACTGATCCACTGAAAAAATGGTTTTTGGCTGCTGCCTGGGTCTTTCTTTGAAGGTATATTTCTTTTCAATTTTCTAGACAGGTTCTAATTGGAGATGGAGAGGATGTTCATAGAAAGTAGTCCAGGTATTTTTTAACCTGAGGATTTACTAGTCCACTAGTCATATATCTGGTGTATCTTGGGCCTTTTTTTTTTGAGTATGCTTCCAAGAAAAAATTATTTAGGAAGTTTTACATTCATAAATAATTAAAGGGAAATAAAAATTAAATGCAACAAAGAAAAGCAGGCATTTTAATAACCACATACATATGAAAACGCATTTAACTCTCTTGTTCTGATTACCAACCAGGGCTTCAACTGGTACATATGAATTCAAAGAAATATGGCTACCTAATTCTCCACCTAAAGTTCTGCATTGCAACAACAAAGTAAGTAATTAATTCATTATGCAAATATTTGTTATTTACTAGGTGTCTCCCACTCTGCTAGGTGCTGGAGTTACAAAACCAAAAATATTTCTTGCCCTACAGGACACTATATTCTAGGAAGATAAGGGATATATGCACATAAATATATATGTAAAATATGTTGTACATGCACGAGAGAGAGAGAGAGAGAGAAAGAGAGAGAGAGAGAGAGAGAGAGAGAGAGAGAGAGAGAGAGAGAGAGAGAGAGATTGCTTCAATTTGACTCATAGGGAAGTTGACCTCTCCCATCTTCTCATCTTCTCTCTCAAAGCTGGTAGCTGAAGAAACTGAAGAAACTAAATATTGCTTCTCCTTCTTCTTCCATACTCTTCCTCCACCCCCCACATAGGCACGGGACATTGATGTATACCAATGAGGAGAGAGGATCACATATCAATGGGTCTTGGAGCTCAGTTACATATACTGAAAATAATAAAGGACAATTTTCTTAAGGATTTGGATGGCCTTGAATGATTTTAATATATTGATATATATTGATATAGTGCGGATGTTCCTCATATACAGTGGCAATTTAGTGGAAGTATGAAGAAAGGTAGGGATAAAGAATAAGGAGAAGGAGAAAGGGAGGAGGAGGAGAAAGAAGGAGTGCATTCCAAGAATTAAGGTCAGTCTGTGCAAAGAAATGAAGTTATGAAATGCTATGTCGTGCACAGAATAGGCTGGAAGAAGGATACTGGAAGAGAGAGTTGTACAACAAGCCTGGAAAAGTGGACTGGACCCAGGTTGTATGCTAGAAAGACTCAAAAGAATCTGTGTTCTCATTAATTTGGGTGTTCCCTCCAACAGCTTAAACAACAACTCATTCATGGTTGCTCTCAGTGTGTCTATTATCCATGCCTTCACATAGGTTCACGAAAGATAATCCATGAAACAAACCTGAGGCTTTTTGAAATCATGCTTTCATTGTAAGATGGTAAAAGAGCATTCTGGCTGTTCATCTATAATCCCTTGCCATTGTCAAGTGATCAGCATATCTTCTCTTTTTTCACTCTACATCTCTCTGTTGATATTTACTCCTTCATCTGAATACATTTTGAAAGCTGTTCACTAAACAGTGTTCATTACCTTGATTTTCTCTCTATAGACAGTTAGGTTGTGCTCTTTTTGGTCGTTACAGGTCTCTTACACAAAGCTCTGCAGTTTCAGTTTCGTGGGATTGGATGCAACTAGCACCATGGTATCTATGAATATGACCATCTGAAGGACTTCATCATTCACAGGGAATTCCTTTCCAACTTGATTTTTCAGCAAGATTTCCTCTACCACAAACATAAACATCTCTGTCAAATATCCATTTTCCTGTTTTATGTATTATGTGATGTTTATGATCAGAAGGCCATTGAACTGGGTTTTTTCTGTTTTTACATCTTTCCAGTAATCTTGAATTGTTTTGATATATTAATGGCAAACCCTGTGCTATAAAAATGTTTCTAAGTTGGTGTTTTGCTCTTCTGACTAAAATACATTTTCAACAAAAGAATTTTTCTAATGTCTTCAAATGTAACCAATTTGTTTTGTTTTTGTTTTTATGTGATGCCATTTTACTATTTGTTTCTCCATGTCCAATGCCAATCAGGTAACAGGGGTAGCTTTGCCCTACGCCTATGACATATTGGTTAGAGATAGGGAAGGTGTTGTAATGACAAGCAAAGGCAACTTCCAAGGTTCTGATTACCAGCATGGTAAACTCCATTTGTTCAGCAAACTTTCACAGAAAAAGTCAAAATATAGTGTAACTTGTTGCTTTAGCAACTTCTCAATTCAATCCAGGTACTACTCCACCCCTAGACAGTATATTCATTTAGTCAGTCAAAACTGTCTTCTCAAATGGAGATTAGTCTCAAACCATAAACAAAGTACATTCATTTGGTCAATAACTCAAAGGCTTCCCACCCCTGAATCTCAAATCGAGCAGGAGAGCACAAAAGGCCATCCACCCTTAAGTTACAATAAGTTACAACAAGGTTAAGCTCAGCATTGAATACCCAAGGAAAGGCCCTTCTTTCATCTTCACTTGAGGCAAGCCCTCAGCAATCTCAGTTCCGTGGGAGACAAGGCTCAACAAAGCCATAGCCAGTGTCCTCATCAAGTCACTCTCTGCCTGTAGAACAGTCCCAGAACCCTGAAAACATCAGAAAGGCCTTCTTCCAAGATTTCTGTGCAGGTACCACAAGGAAATCCTCCTTCAGGGCTTCTGAACCACTAGCCAGGTTCCAGGACCTCTACAACAGCAGCACTGTCCTTCACCATCAGGTGAATCTGGCAAAACAACATCAAAACAGACAGACAAAATACCAGCATCACAGCCATGCCTCCTCAGGCCTTGGCAGTTCCGGGTGGCAGTTCTCAAAAGTCCTGGGCAGTTCCCCTGGGGTCTCAGATGTCTTTCTCTCAGGAACTCAGGCTCCTGGACACTGGATACTCCTCTCCCAAAGTCCTTCTGGCCTTCTCTAGGCTTGGGCCTCTCTCCCAATTCACGGCTCCTCCCAGTTCAGCCCTCTCTCTTCACGTCAACAAGTCCATCCCACAAGTGGGATTCATAAGCTCTGGGATTTAACACTCAACCCAAAAACCAGGCAAATAAAAGGGCAGCTCCAAATTCCATTACCAATACAGGTGTGTGAACAATCAGATGAGAAAACTATAATCAGAGAAGCAGGACCAACTGCAAGGGCCAATAGGTTTGCTTGGGCCAATTTTGTCTTCTTTTAGGTAAGGCCTGTTTATATTTTGTCTGGGGAAAAAAGTAATTCTTCTCTCTCATATGACTAGTCTTATCAAACATTACCCCTAGGGAAAAAAAAAAACAAAGAAATGAACAAACAAAACTCTTTTTAAAGAAACAGCTACAGAATCTTTCTTCTTTTCCATTTATGATGAAAATGTTTGATAATATTCAGCTTCTTTGACAATATATCCCGTCATCAATCTTAGGAATAAGATCTCATATTTTGATTAAGTATAGTAAGACTAAAGGGTTAGAGATGCTCTAAAAATTGTTGATACAAGATTGCATGATTTTAAAACATTTACAATATTTACTATCCTCCATAAAATCTTTCTCAAAGTATAATTGTAAAATTAATGTTGATTTCTACAAAAGTATGGACATTGCTATTTTTGGTATTGTTTTTCATTTGGTCAGTCATATCCAACTCTTCATGACTCTATAGAAAATAGAACACTCAGCCTTTCTATCCTCTACTATCTCCTGAAATCTATCCAAGCTCATGCTTGTTGCTTCTGTGACTTTTCTATCCATCTCATCTTCTGCATTCTTCTCTTTTTGCCTTCAATATTTCAAGACATCAAGGTCTTTTCCAATGAGTTCTATTTTTGTATTATATGGCTAAAATATTAAAGCTTGAACTTCAGTACATGTTCTTCAAATGATTATTTTCAATTAATGTCTTCAACTATTGACTGATTTGATCTCTTTGCTGTCCAAAGGTCTCTCAGAAGTCTTCTCCTGAATGACAATTAGAAAACATTAATTTTGCAGCACTCAATTTTCCTTATAGTCCAACTCTCACAGCCATAAAGTGTTACTAGAAAAACATAGGTTGGACTAAATGGACCTTTGACAACAAGATGTTGTCCTCTCTTTTTAATAGCTGTCCAAATTTGCCACAGCTTTCCTTCCAAGGAATGTCTTTTAATTTTATGGCTTCAGTCACAGTCTACATTGATTTTTTTTGAAAAAATATTTTTATATTAAGATTTTAATTACATGTTAAAACCCTTTCTATATTCATCCTTAAAAAATGAATTTTGACACTTTTACCCTGCAATATGCCTTATAGGGCTGTATCTCAAAGAGATCATACAAACAGAAAAAGAACCAAAGTGTAAAAAAATATTTATAGCAGCTCTTTTTGTGGTGACAAAGAAATAGAAATTGAGGGGAGACCCATCAATTGGAGAATGATTGAACCCTTCAGAGACTTGATTCAACCTTGTTTCTGAGGGAAACTGGGGAGAGTATGGACAATGGGCTGGTTTTTCTCTGCCATCTTAGCTCTACTCTCCTCCTCTTTTACTTTCATCAACAGACTTCTTAATTCTTCTTTATTTTCTACCACCAGGGATATATTATCTGCATATCTGAAATTATAAATATTTCTCCCAGCAAGCTTAATTTCAGCTTTTGATTCATTCAGCCTAGTATTTTGTATATCAGTTGTTTCCCTGAAAAGCATAATTCAAAATGTCATTGAGCTTCACAAGACCCTCCTGCCCAACAAGACAGCAATTCAGTAGGGATTCTGTTATTAACCATGATAACTGTTTAGAATAGATTTTGTGGAAGGGTTAACAAGAGAAAGTATGAGAACTAGAATCAGAAGAGTTAGGTTCCACTGGAGACCCTAATCCCTAACAGCGTTGTGCCTTTTGGCAAATCAATTCACTTTTATGAAATTTATTTTCCTCATCTGGAAAATGGAGCACATAACACTTGCCCTATGGATTTCCAAAGGCTTTTGTGAAAAGAGGACTTTCTGACCTATAAACATAATAGAAATGAGTCACTAGTTATCACCATCATTAATAACTAGAGTTAGAAAGTATAGCTCAATTCTGCTGGTTTTAAGGAAATTTCAATCTCATTAATATAGTTTGTTAAGAAAACTCATGGCTGGAATTCTGTTGGGATGAAAAGTATATTTACCCTTAGTGAAATTTTGCTGGGAGAATCAATTATACTTTGGGACCTGAGAATCTCTTCTCATGTATTAAGTTTGACTGCATACTTCAAGTGAACTTTCTGGCTTTGATCATTGCATCTATCAAATGAGATGATCTACTTGTCCCTTTTTCTCCATTTTTCTAAGCAAATATTCCCTTCCTACCAAATCTCCATCTTATCTTGGTTATATATGGACTATAATTCATTTAGAATATAACTATAGGTTAATATGTTATGTACATGACCTTTAATTTTTAAAGTAGTTTTTTTTGTTGTTTTTCCCAAATGAATTGTCTTTGAGGTAGTAGCTTAGAAGTGAAAATTATGCCATCAGTTTTGCAGTTTCTTTTTGTCACAAACTCAGTATGATATCTGTACATACATGGAGAGTCAAAAGTAGGACATGAACTATGTGTCAAAAATCAAAGTGTATAGGAAGGGTGTGCTATGATGGGATTTTCCTAGGAACGATTTCTAGTTATCAGAATCTAAACTGTTTGATCCAAGAAATTAAATTTTACTTCTTTCTTCTTACAGTTTAAACATTATAGCTTATGTCTTACTAGAAAGTTCATGGTTGTATTTTATTAATTTTTTCCCCTTTTTCCTATGTGTTTTAGATGATAAATGTCTGCATTCCTTCTTAAATATGGTGCTCTAGTTCAACTAGGTACATTTTGTATATACTTAGATCTCCTGTAAAATCTAAGTTTCTTACATTTAAGGTGAAGAAAAGTAAATTTATAATTAATTTATGAAATTAACTGGCACAACCAGTTCTTTGGGTACTTGTGGGAAAAGACATCACTGGCAGTTGGGAAAAGGGCAACCATCTCAGTTTAATAAGGCACAAAAGCAAGCAGCAAAAGAGGAAGAGATCCATCCTGCGCTACCAGAAGTCAGAGAGGTGATGGGGGAGGACATAGGAGAGAATAGATTGGGGCAGAGGTTATACAATGGGATGGCTGTTTTGGGGTGGTGGGTAGGGAAAAGATGGGGAGAAAATTTGTAACTCAAAATCTCGTGGAAATGAATGATATAAACTAAAACAAATAAAAGTTAAAAAAAAAAGAGGGGGAGATACAGAAGAAGAAAGCATGAGGACAGGAGATGAGGCAGTGAAGGAGGACAGGCAGAATAAGGAAGAAGATGAGGAGGGAGAGAACCAGAGTATGTCATTTATGAAGTCACAGATTTGAACTGAAAGAACTGTGCAATATGGGTTCAGAGGAGATAGAAGAGAGCTCAGGGGGCAGGAGTTTGAGGTCTCTTTTATAGAGAATATTTTGGATGGATGGGGGGAAACAGGCCAATTTCTATCTTGTACCATTCTGTTCATTAACGTATCCAAATTATCTCAAATTTATCAATAAAATTTCAAAGTTGTCTTCTCAAAGTTATCAACACTTTTTTGATGTTCTGCTGCTCCAAAGATGTGGAGGTCTGGATTTTGTCTAGAAGTTATAGATCTTAGGCCAGAAATCTTTCTGTTGTGAGTAGACCATAGTTAATGAGCTCATTGAATTGTGTCCAGCCCCACCCCCCAAAAATTGAGATTGGTGGTTGATCTTGTGATAATAAGCCTTTCCAAACTAGCTTAAGTTTATCTTTCTATAAAATGCATTTTTCCCTGACTATCCCTATTTGGGAAACACTTTCCCTCCTAATCTCTTCCTACTGATATCCTTGTCCTTCTTTAAGATATAGCTCAAATTCAGCCTTCTACAAGAGGCTCTTCTCATTTTCCCCCATAAACGCTAATTCATTCCCGTAAAGATTACCTACCATCTACTCTGCATATATTTTGCATGTACATAGCTGTTTAAATTTTTCTCCCATTAGAATGAGGTCTTCATTTTTGTCTTTCATTATCTCTAGTGTTTATCATGGTAACTGATAGTTAGTATTTAATAAATGCTTGTTGATTGTCCATAAAGGATATTTAATTTGTTGCCTGGTCAGTATCCAGTGCTTTTGGAGGTCTCTATAAGAGAAGTTGTATTCCAGTGGCATAACCTGTAGGATGTCATGTTTACATGCATTCCATGATGATCTACCAACGAAGTGCTTCATTGAAAAATTTGGATGGAATTCCTAAAATTTAATAATGTTTTTTGCTTTAGTCATCAAAACGCTACTCTGAACTCTGTTCCCCCCAGTGTTACCATACAACCACACACAATCACACACAATAACTACTTGCCAATAATTATGTTCCCATCTGGACTCTAGGAGCAATGGATTACACCAAAGTTCTTTATTTTCTAATGCAAGACAGAATCAAGCAATTTCAGAGACAAAAAGAAAGACCTCAGAGGCTATCTAGTGTGCTTTTAACTGTATATGAATCCATAGCAAATCATTTAGCCTTCCTAGAAAAACTCTAGTGAATTCTCTTTAACTCAAAATTCAATCCATGTCATTTGCAGGGAGGCGGAGCTCTGATGACTAGGAAGTTTTTCTTGGCATCAAAATTAAATATCCATTAATATAATTTCCATCCATTTTTGCTAGTTCTGTCAAACCATGAAAGTTAAATTCCTATTTAGCCTATCATCCCTTCAAATACTTAATGTCATCTTAATGTAACTCCTAAACCTTTTCTGATCTAAAAAACTTTAATTCTTTCAACCAAGTTTCATGTGGCATGATTTCAATATCTTACATGAACCTGGTCATAGTCTAAAATGTGATGCCTAGTTGTATAATCTGACCATAGCATTGTATTAATGTAGTACAACAACACTAGTTCTATTCTCTAGTTTTTCCCAATGCAGGTAAAAATGCCATTGTTCGTTCTGGACTTCACAGGACACTGCTGACACATACCAAGTTTGTAATCTATTAAGATACTAATGTCTTCTTTCAAATAAAATGTTCTGTGCCATGATTTGCTCATTCTATATCTGTGAAATTGATTTTTGAAGAAATTGAATAACTTTATATTTATCTCTAATAAATTTATTTATATTATATTAGTCCTAATAGTCTAGATTAAGAATTCTTTTGAATCTTCATTCTCTCTTCCGCCTTGTTAACTATCAGTCTCAACTATTGCCATTTGCAAATCTGATAAGCATGCCATGGTGTTTATCCAACTTATTGGGGAAAAAAAAAAAAAAAGATTAACAGGCATAGTCCCAGGAATAGATCTGTGGGAAACTTCACGTAAGACCTCCTTTCACATTAATGCAGCTTTTTCTCTTTTGTAACCTTATTAAACTAGTTACAAATCCTACTAGATCCCATATCTGCTATCTTTAAAAACAAAACAAAACAAAACAAAAAAAGAGACTTTTCTCTTTCCACTCCTTTCTCTGTTGCTTTCCTTATGCTCCCTTATTCACCCAAGACTCTTGTTTTGGAGTGTGTATTTGTGTATGTTTTCAGCTTCTAGGTTCAGTTCTCTTACCTCCCCTGCCGGGTTCTGAATTTTCCAGATATCTAAAATAAATGAGTAAATGAAGTAATATTCTACTTTTTGATAATCTCTTATGAAGAGAACTAAATAAACAATTTGTGAGACTGAGAAAAAAGGTAGCAACAGAAATATAATTTGTTCACCTAATGAGTATGACTGTATATTACCAAACCATGGAGAGGATAGATGATTTCTGAAAATTTGTAAAGGTTGATTACAGCTTTGAGCAAAAATATTTGTTTTACTTCCTATATCTGTATCAAGTTTATAGAAGACTTTATCATTAAACAGACCTAAAATAACTTAAGACAAATAAGATCTCCTTTTTTTAAACACAGAATAAGACATTTTGCCATAAGGATAAAAATTGAGTATCACTTTATATTTTGCTGTATTTTGACTCAATGCTGACATGTCAAGGACAGAGAACATTATGATTTTGGGATAAATATAATTCATGGAGCCAAAAAATCAACAAGTTTTGGAACTAGAAATCACATAAAAGATTAATCTAATCATTTATTGTATAGATGTGGAAATTGACACCTAGCATAAAAAATATTTCATACAGGAAACTTAAGGATAATTTCTTGTTACCTATCATTGCTATGCCTTATACAATAACCTTGTAAAAAGACAGGAGGGATAGAAAATCAGAGATACACATGAACATGAAAACAAAGATCAGGAGTAGAATTTCTCTGGGAAAGTATATCCATGCATGTATGCATGTATGTATATGTATGTGTGTGCATATATGTATATCTGTATGCATATATTTATGTATTCATATATATGTACTTAATTGTAGCTTTCTGGGGTGGGAGGAGGAAGGGAGGAAAAAGAGCAAGATAAAAAATACACAGCAGAGAACAAAAGAAAACTTACAAGGAAGTGAAGAAAAAATGGACAGCTCTCAATACAATATGTCATATTTATTATATAGACTTTTCTGAAATGGAAATTTATTGCTATATATTTTTTATCTTCTCTTACATTCTGCTTTTTTTCTCATTTTGTATTTGTCTCAATATTTAAGTTTATAATGCTTCTTTTTATTTTTTCTACTATGTATTTACATTTTGTATTTAAGCCTAAAGTTAAAAAAAAATTAAAAAATACATTTACAGCCATTTATGGCATAGAAGCTGTTTCATATAGCACACAAGTACTGAGTGAAATTAGAGTCGAGCAAGGATGGATTGTGATTAATGCAGTATTTTAGGACATATATACTAAGACTTATATATTATGACGATTTAAAATACGTTATGTCTTAAATCCATTTTATTTTGTATTGATAGAGAGAGTTGTCAGCCCTGAGGTGATCACAGATTCTTTGAATTTTACAGAACTTAATTGTATATCTGGTGTAACTCAGCATCTAATCATTATTATTAATGAAAATGAGTCAATATGCATGGGAACAACTTAAAAATATCTACTGATTAAGGAATTCATACCTATGACTTTTCTGAGAATGCTTTAAGGAGTCAGCATAGTTTACTTAAGTAGAAAGAAGGCATTCTGGAATCACAAGAAGTGGATTCAAATCCTAATGTGATGTTTACTACTTTTGTGACTTTGTACAATTTACTTCCTTGGCCTCAGTTTCCTTATTTGTAAAGTGAGGAGTTTGGACTAGAAAGCATCTGAAGGTCTTTCCTGATTTAGATTTAGTATCCTAAAGTATTCACAAGTTCTACTTTGGAGTTTTATAACATTACAATTTATATTGGAGCTGTAGACCAAGGTTAGTCATTAAAGTAGCATTTATTAAGCATGTATTTTATGTTAGGCACTGTGCTGAACTCTTGGGATACAAAGAAAGTCAAAAGAAACAAACAAAAACCTGTTTCTATTCTTTAGGGGGAGACAGCACACAAACAACTAAGCAAGTAAGACATCTACAGGATAAGTTGTGGCTAGCTACAGATGTATATTACTAAAAATTAAGGAGGAATAGGAAAGACTTCATACAGAAGATGGAAATGAGTCTGGAAGGAAATCAAGTAAACAAGAAGACAGAGGAAAGGAAAGAGAAGATTCCCTGAAACAAAGAAACATATTTTTAACAAAAATCTTCTTTTTAAAATATATTAGGACTATATGTAATCAATTAGATGATTATCTGAAGAATTGATGTTTAAGAAAAAAGAGAGTGACTTGTAATGAAGAACAATCTGTAGCAATTTTTTTTACTATACCAAAATAAATTCCAATTGGGTACATAATTTAGATATAAAAGCTGATACT
>CM053592.1:65790737-65808024 GCA_028646515.1 Pseudochirops corinnae | reverse complement strand
ATCCTGGGTTATCCTAATTGTGTTTCCACAGTATTCAAATTGTTTCTTCTTGGAAGTTTATAGTATTTTCTCCATGATCTGGGAACTCAGGAACCTGGCTATAACATTCCTAGGAGTTTTCTTTTTGAGATCTTTTTCAAGAGGTGATCAGTGAATTCTTTCAATTTCTGTTTTGCCCTCTGGTTCTAAAATATCAGGGCAATTTTACTTGAGAATTTTTTGAAGGATAATTTCTATGTTCTTTTTTTGATCATGGCTTTCAGGTAGCCCAATAATTTTTCAATTTTCTCTCCTGGATTTCCTTTTCAGGTCAGTGGTTTTTCCAGTTAGATATTTCACATTGTCTTATATTTTTTCATTTGTTTGTATCTGTTTAAAACTATCTTGATTTCTCATAAAGTCATTATCTTCCATTTGCTCCTATCTAATTCTGAGGGAAATATTCTCTTCAGTGAGCTTTTGTGATTCTTTTTCCATTGGCCAAATCTGGCTTTTTATGGCTTTCTTTTCCTTATTGGCTTTTTGGGCCTCTTTTGCCATTTGAATTAGTCTATTTTTAAGGTGTTATTTTCTTCAGTCAGGTTGTTGCCTCTCTGTTAATGATTGTCTTGTATCATTCTCATTTCTCTTCCCAATTTTTCCTTCATTACTCTTATTTGGTTTTCAAAATCCTTCTTAAGCAGCTCTGTGGCTTGTAATTAGTCTACATTTTTCTTGGAAGCTTTTGGTGTGGGAGTTCTGACTGTGTTTTCTTCCTCCTGTTCCATGCTTTGATCCTTTTTGTCTCCAAAAAGGGAATCAAAAGTTTGATTGCTGTTCTTACTTTGCTTCCTTTGCCTGCTCATGTTGCCAAATTAAGTTAATTACTTAACTTTTTCAGCTCTATGCTACAGTGGGACTCTGCTTCCAGAGGGTCAACTTTGTCCCAAATCACTGTGGTTTTTGCAGCTGCTGGAAGTTATTAGGAGGCCACTGTCTCTACAGCCCCCATTAGCTTTGGCTCATTGGTCACACAACTCAGGAATACCACCCAAGACCATGATCCAAATCCAGGCAGGTTAAGGCAAGAGCACTTAGCCTCTTACTGGTCGCCTGGACGCACCACAATGTGTAGGCCTGGAGCTCTGAAGTAGCCACATGGAGGCAGCTGCAAGGCTGCTGCTTCTGGCTCTGTTTACAGAGGTTCAGACCCGCTCCTCCATTCTGCACAAATTCAATGGAGTTCCACTGACCTTTCACTTTGTCTTTGGAATGTATGGGTTGATAATTCTGGAAACCACCACAGCAGCTGGTGATCCACTCTCCCAAATGCTCCTGCCACAGCTTGTCCTGTCAGCCCTGGATAAAACCATTGCAGGCTGGTCTCAGCTCACAGCGTGCAGTGATGAACCCTTCCTTGTCCACCTGCCAGGCTGCCTTTAGCAGGAAATTTGTTTCTCTGTCACTTTGTAGGTTCTGGAGCTCTAAAATTTGTTTAGAGTCATATTTTATAGGTATTTGAGTGGTTATGAGGGGAACTCATGAAGTTCTCCTGCTTCTATGATGCCATCTTGACTCTGTTGAGGAGAATATATTATGCTTCAGCTGAATAAAACAAAAAATAGCAGTAGCAATCCTGATCTCATACAAAGCAAAAGCAAAAATAGATCAAATTAAAAGAATTAAGGGAGGACACTATATCCTGTTAAGAAATTACCATCTACACTGAAGTAATATCATAACTAAACATATATGCATCAAGTGATATAGTATCCAGAGGATTAGAGGAGAAGTTAAGTGAGTTACAGGAAGAAATAGACAGCAAAACTATACTACTGGGGAGTCTCTCCCTCTCCCTCTCAGAACTGGATGTATCTAACCACAAAATAAACAAGAAAGAAATTAAGAAGGTGAATAACATTTTATAAAAATTAAACATGGTAGACTTCTGGAGAAAATTAAATGTGTATAAAAAGGAACATACATTTTCCTAAGCAGTACATAACACCTACACTGAAATTGACCATGTGTTAGGGTATAAAATTCTCACAATCAGATGCAGAATGGCAGAAACATTAAATGTATTCATTTTAAGTCATGATGAAATAAAAATTACATTTAGTAAAGGGGCTTGCAATAATAGACTACAAATTAATAGGAAACTAAACAATGTGATCCTGCAGAATGAGTGGGTCAAACAACAAATAATAGAAAAAAAAATCAATAACTTCACCCAAGAGAATGACAGTAATGAAACAACATACAAAACTTATGGGATACAGTGAAAGCAGTCGTTAGGTGAAATTTTATATCTCTTAATCCTCACATCAATAAAATAGAGAAAGAAGTGATCAAGGCATTGGGCATGCAACTAAAAATGCTAGAGAAAAAACAAATTATAAATCTCTTATTAAAGACAAAATTAGAAATTCTGAAAATCAAAGGAGGGATTAATAAAATTGAAATTAAGAAAACTATTGAGTTAATAAAATAAAGAGCTGGTTATACAAAAAAAAGAACAATAAAATGTATAAATCTTTCATTACATTGATTTTAAAAGAAAACAAAAGAAAAACTAATTACCAGCATCAAAAATGAAAAGAATGAATTCAAAGCCAAAGGTGACTAAATTAAAGCAATAATTAGGAGCTATTTTGCCCAACTATATGTCAATAAATCTGAGATTGTTTGTGAAATGTATGAATAATTGCAAAAAATATAAATTTCCCAGATGAATACAAGAGGAACTAAAATATTTATGTTCATTTCAGAAAAAAAAATAAAAGAAATTGAATGAGCCATCAATGATCTCCCTAACAAAAAAATCTCCAGGGACAGATGAATTTGTAAGTGAATTCTACCAAACATTAAAACAACAATTAGTTCCAATATAATATATACAATTTGGAAAAATAGTTGAAGGAGGACTACTACCAAATTCTTTTTGTGATTCAAATATTGTTCTGATACTGAAACTCGGAAGAGACAAAACAGCAAAAAAAAAAATCATAGAACAATTTCTCTAAGGAATTTAAATGCAAAAATTTCAAATAAAATATTAGTGAAGTGATGATATCACTTATCTCAAGGATAATACATTATGACCAGGAATGCAAGGGTTCAATAGTCACAAAACTACTAGCATAACTGACTTTGTCAATAACAAAAATTAATAGAAACCATATGATTATTTCAACAGAAGCAGAAAAAGCTTTTGACAATATACAATGTCGATTCCTATTTTATAAACATTAGAAGGATATAGGAATTAATGATATTTTCCTTAAAATTATAAGTAACAGCTATCTAAAACTGGCAGCAAGCACTATATGTAATAGGGATAAGTTAGAAACGTTTCCAATAAGTTTGGGGTGAAACAAGGACGTCCATTATCAACATTGTGATTCAATATTATACTACAAATATCAATTTTGGCAATAAGAGGAAAAAACAGAAATTGAAGGAATTAGAATAGGCAATAAGGAAACAAAGCTATTGATCTTTGCAGATAATATGATGGTATACTTAAAGAATCCTAGAGAATAAACCAAAAAAAATACTTGAAATAATCAACAACTTTAGCAAAGTTGCAGGATATGAAATAAACCCACACAAATCATAGGTATTTCTATATATTACTAACAATGTCCAGCAACAAGAGATAGAAATAGAAATTCCACTTAAAGTAACTGTAGACAAAATAAAATATTTGGAAGTCTACTTGGGAAGACAGACCCAGGAATTTATGGACATTATTGTAAAACACTTTTCTTTTTGTTGTTGTTGTTTTTGTTTTATCTTAGAGATCATCTTATCTAATCTTCTCATTTTTATTTTTTTTAATTTATTTATTTACTTTTAATTTACCTCATCCAATTCCATAATCTCCTGATTTCCAAATTTCCTCCTCCTCCCGCTCCTCCCCTGCCCCCCCCCCATGGTTTCATGCAATCCAATTTAGGTTCTACAAGTACTTTTGCATTAAACATTAGTCATGTTATATAGAAGAGTTATAACCAATGGAGTAAACAATAAGAAAGAAGGAACAAAACCAAACCAAACACAGAAGTGAGAGATTAAGTAGTTTCCTTCAATCTGCATTCAGACTCTGTAGTTATTTTCTCTGGATTTGAATATCCTTTCCATCATCAGTCTTTTTTTTTTTAATTGATTGATTTATTTACTTTTAGTTTACAAGATTCAGTTCCACAATCCCTTCAGTTTCAAATTTTATCCCTTCCTTCTCCTCCCCTCCCCCCCCACCCACCCAGGGCAGCATGCAATCAAGTATAGGATCTGCAAATACTTTCATATTGGACATTAGTCTGGTTGTATAGACGGGTTGTAACCAATGGAGTAAACAAAGGGAAAAACAAGAAACAAAAGCAAACATGGAAAGAACAATAGCATGTGGATTGCTCCAGGCTCCATTTAAACTCTGTTCTTTCTAGATCTTTCTCTGAATATAGATATCTCTTTCTATCCTAAGACTTGTAGAGTTGTCTTATAACTGTGTGTTGCTGAGAAGCATCCAGTTTATCAAGGTTGATAGTCACACATATGATGTGTCTGTGATTGTTTACAAATTTTTCCTAGTTCTGCTCTTCTCACTTAGCATCAGTTTGTATCAACCTCTTCAGGTGAATATGAAGTCCATCTCCTCTCCATTTATTATAGCATAATAGTATTCCATTACATTCATATACCACAACTTGCTTAGCCATTCCCCAATTGATGGGTGTCACCTTAATTTCCAGGTTTTTGCCACCACAAAGAGAGCTGCAATAAATATTTTTGCACATATGGGTCTGCCTCCCAATTCTATGATCTCTTTGGGATACAATCCTAGCATCATGAGTCTTTAGGAGTTATCTTACAACCTTGAATGGCTGAGAAGAGTCTAGTCTATCAACGTCAATTGTCACAAATATGATGTGTCTATAATTGTGTACAAAGTTCTCCTGGTTCCACTCGTCTCACTCAGCATCAGTTTATAGAAGTCTCTCCAGGATACTATGAAGTTCATCTGCTCTTCATTTCTTATAGCACAATAGTTTTCCATTACATTCATATACCACAACTTGTTCAGCCATTCCCCAATTTTGATGAGCATCCCCTTGATTTCCAATTCTTTGCCACCACAAAGAGAGCTGCAATAAATATATGGGTGAAAAATACAGGTGCAAAATACTTTTCGCACAAATATAGTCAGATATAAATAACTGAAAAATATTAGATTCTCATGGGTAACTGTGCTAATATAATAAAAATGACAATTCTTCCTAAATTAATTTACTTATTCAGTGCCATTCCAATCCAATTATTAAAAATTACTTCATAGAGCTAGAAAAAATAACAACAAAATTCATCTGGAAGAACAAAAGGTATAGAATATCAAGCGAATTAATGATAAGAAATACACCGGAAGGTTTTCTAGCCATACTAGATCTAAAACTGTATTATAAAGCAGCAATCATCAAAACTACTTGATACTGGCTAAGAAATACAGTAGTGGATCAGTAGGACAGGTTAGGTACACAAGACACAATAGTCAATGATTATAATAATCTAGTAAATGACTCCAGCTTATCAGGGAAAAAAAAAAAACACTTTCACAAAAATGCTGGGAAAACTGAAAAATAGCATGGCAGAAGCTAGTATAGACCTACATTTTACACCATCTTCCACAATAAGGTGAAAATGAGTACATGATTTAGATATAAAGATACCATAAGCAATGTAGGAGAGCAAGGAATGGTTTACCTATGAGATCTATGGAGAAGGGAAGAACTTATGACCGAACAAGATCCATAGAACATTATGAAATGCAAAATAGATTATTTTGATTACATTAAAATGAAAATTTTTTTCACAAAATCAATGAAATCACAACTAGGAGGGAAGCAGAAAACTTAGGAAGAATTTTTATAACTCGTGTCTCTCATAAAGGCCTCATTTCTCAAATATATAAAGAACTGATTCAAATTTATAAGAAAGCAAGTCATTCCCCAATTGATAAATGGTCAAATTATTTGACCAGGCAGTTTTCAGGTGAATAAATTAAAAATATCTATAGTTATATGAAAGAATATACTAAATCACTACTGATTTGAGAAATGAAAATCAAAACAACTCTGAGGTAGCATATCATACATATCTGGCTAATATGACAGAAAAGGAAAATGATAAATATTGGAGATGTGGGGAAAAGTGGGATGCTAATGAATTGTTGGTGGAGTTGTGAACTGATCCAACCATTCTAGAGAGCAATTTGGAACTATGCCCAAAGGCCTATAAAACTGTGCATACTCTTTGACTCAACAGTACTACTTTTAGAGCTGTATCCAAATGATATTATCAAAATGGGAGAAGGACCCATATGTACAAAAATATTTATAGCAGCTCTTTTTGTGATGACCAAGACCTAGAAAATTCCAGAAGACTGAAGATGGAAAATGTTATCCACATCCAGAGAAAGAACTATGGAGTCTGAATTCAGATTGAAGCATATTATTTTCTTTATTTTCCTTTCTTGTGACTTTTCCCCTTTGATTCTGATTCTTCTCTACAACATGACAAATGTGGAAATATGTGTAAACAAAGTAAATGAAACAAAAGAGTGGGGGGAAATATCTCAGAGAATCACATAATTTTAGAGGGACAAATTAGTCATGTTATAGAACAAAATATAGCTAAAAAAAATTACTTCCTCAAGATACCCAAAAAGTATTCATCCTGCTTTTTTTGATTCCCAAAGAGACAGAATTTCCCAAGGCAACTCATTTCACTTTGGTGGAGATCTAAATATTATGTAACTTTTCCTTGCCTCTAACCTAAAATGTTCTTAACCAATTTTACTCATTTTTCCTAGTTGGCTTTCTAACACCAAGAGACAGAAGAAATTTAAGAGACATCATATTCCAATTGTAGATGCCAATGAAACTGAGGACCAAGAAAATAGTGGTTTTTCCAAGATTCCACAGCTGTTTGTGAAGTTTGGCTTTTTTTTGCTAGCACTGTGTTGTAAGATATTTATTATGTCACTAGTAATCAGTTTCTGAAGGTTTTAGCTAATAACAGTTCATTTATGTAGAGCTTTTAGGTTTTCCAAATGCTTCATAACTGATCCTCACCACAAAACTATGAGAGGACATAAGTAGTACACAGAGAAGGAGCTTTTTTATATAGGAAGACCTGAGTACAAGTCCTGCTTCTGACATATCCTGGCTATCTGACTCTGATCAAGTTTATAGACCTCTCAGTATTTTAGATAACTTTGTAGTCTAAGATCAGAATTGCAGAGAAGAGTCTGACTTGCTTTGGTGGAGGGAGTTTCCCCACTAAGAGGGTCCTCTGTCAATGGCTTCACAGGTAGAACTCCTATTCTTAATTGCGATGTGAGTGGGATATTCTAATAATTCTCATTTTAAAGTTGAGGAAACTGAGGCTCTGAAAGAATAATTTAATGGACCATTGTCCCATCTCTAAAATAGCATGTCCTGTTGTTCTGACTCATGTCCAGAACTCTATTTTGGCTTTCTTTTTACCCTCATAAATCTGAAAGAAAGGGATGACAAATATTTCTCGGATGAAAGAGAATTACAAAGAATTGCCCATACTATCACTATTCCATGATGGAAGATGAAGAGGGAAGAAGAAGCATCTTCTAGGCCCTAGGCCTAACTATAATATATGTTAAACAGACATTTTTCTTATGGATTATTTCCATTAAAGACTAATTCATGCAAAAGTGTCCTATTGTTCCTGAACTCAAACTTCAAAATGAATTGAAAAAAATACTCATTTAAACATTGGGAATGTTAATATTAACTAAGAAATTGAGATAAAGACTGAACCTATCATTTCTTTGACTTAAATAGGTTCAGAGAAAAAAGCATCTCATCTAACCTTAATTGAATTGTCACTGAAGAAAGGAAAATATGTTATTATTCTTAATATGTTCCCAGTTCCACTCTCTGCAATGACTTGTTCAAATCTTTTCATCTCTCTTCAGTCTCCCCTCAATTCCCCTTCTACTATAAACTGAAGAACTCAGCTCACATTTCACTAAAAAATTGATTGTCATTCACAATGAGCTCTCTATTCTTTCCCCCTCCTTATTTATCATCACTCAGATACCTTCCTCTACTACACCTTTCAATAAAGAAGTGTTGTTGTTGAATCATTTCCCTCGTGTCCAACTCTCTGTGACCTCACTTGGGATTTTCTTGGCAAAGATACTGGAGTGGTTTGCCATATTCTTGTCATTTTACAGATAAGGAAGTGAGAGTAAATGAGGTTAAGTGACTTGTCCAGGGTCACACAGCTAATAAATGACTGAAGTCAGATTTTACCTCAGATCCTCCTGACTCCAGGGCTTATGCTCTATCCACCATGCCACCTAGTTTTCCCAGAAGAAAGAAGTGGCCCTTCTCAATTCCAAGATAATTACCTCAAAATGCACTTGATTCCACTCCTTATTTACCTATTAAATTGCTTTTACTATTATTCTTACTTATCTTTAGTCTCTTCTGACTGCTTTCCTCCTGTCCATAAATATGCCCATGGCCTCTGCTTTTTAAAATAACTCTCACTTGGCACAACCATCTATCTCTATTACCTATCAGATTAAATCTCTCTTCCCTTTCAGACCTAACTTCCTGGATAAGCCATCAAAAATTATTTCTCTAATTCTTTTCTTCTCATTCTCTCTTCAGTCCCGTGAAATATAGCTGCTGACCTCAGCATTCGACTTGAATTGCTTTCTTCAAGTTGTCAATTGACTGAATTGTGTTTTATCCATGTATTTGCAACTGTGCCTTGCATATAGCAATAATAAAACTAACAATAACAATAATAAAATTTAGCATTAATACGGAAATTTATGGCTTGTGAAGTACTTTATAAATATCATCTCAGTTTATCCTCACAGCAACCCTTTAAGGTATATGCTATTGTTATACCCATTTGTCAGATAAGGAAACTGAGGAGGACAATTTAAGTGACCTCCCTATCAAAACGTAGCTAATAAGTTTCTGAGTTCACATTTGAATTCACATCCAAAACTCAAACCGCTTTACCACCTAGCTGCCTCTGCTACTAGAAAACACTTAATAAACACTTGTTGGAACGAATTGGTAGAGGTTCCATATTAGACTATGCATATTGGCATAATAAAAATAATACTGCTTATAAAGGCCACCAAATATTTCTTAAATCTATTAACATCCATTTTTTCTGTTGTAGAAACATAGGAAGGTCCTTGGACAAACAGTCAACATTTATTCTACTTTTTTTTTTCTTTTGACTTTGCAGGTGACACACCACTTAAACCTGATTGAGCAGTATGATGCCTAAAACCAATTAGTTATGGATAACTCATTTCCCAAAACTCTTAGGAAAGGACCAGGAAAAGTATATGGGTCAAGCAGCTTCATGCCTCATAAGGCACTTAGATGCAAATGCTAGACATTCTACCCCTAATCTCTACAATTTTTTAGGGTTTACATTTACACATAGGACAAGAATTGTATTCACAGTAAAGAACTGACCCCTTCTGAAAGACCCACTGAGAGTTCCCATTGTCTTACAGTTCATTCAAAATATACTAGGACTAATCACCATGCTGATTACTTCAGACTCTAAGAATATAGTATGGTCAGGTTCTTAGTATATAGATTACTTTTTTTTTTCCAGAAAGTGTTTCTCTTGCTTTCAGGATTTCCCTAAATGTGACTAGAACGCTTCCCCTTCCCCTGCCATCAACAGAACATATAGGATTAAGTTTTTTCCAACAAAAAATTACTGAACAGCACACTTGCTTGCTCTGCTCCAAGAGTAATCTCAGGTTTCTTTGTTTGTCCCAAGAGAAAGTAACACCCATCAATGTGCTTTAAAAATTTCATAGTGAGTATGAAAGAAAAATAGTGCATTGATCATATATTTAAAAAAAAAAACTCTGTAGAATCCTAGAAAACACGGATTCCATATTGTTCTTCAGAAAGATAGAACGCTATTTATAAATTTATTTGTTTACTTATTTGCTTTTTGATTTATTTACTTAATAGTGAATTTTTAAAATGATAGGTAGTATGATAGATAAAATGTATGTACAAGGTCAGCCTTTATGACAAAACTATTGTAAGTTTCAATGGGCAGCTCTAGACAGCAGCTGGAATACCTAGAGTCAAATCTTCCCTCAAACACACAGAGTTGTATAAAGAAATTACTTACCTTGTCAAGACCCTAGGTAACTCTCTAAGGCTATAGATTACACACATGCATCAATGTAATATTTCAATTTTCAACATGTTTGAAATCTCAAATCTGGATGATGATGATGATAAGTGATTTTTACTTAAAATCGATAGCTATCTATAGATATCTCTCTATATAGATATCATAATAATGCTCTGAGTTGATACTACCAATTTTGTTATATGTTTTTTTGTTTTTTGCTTTTTGGAGAGGGGGAAGGTAAGGTAATTGTGGCTAAGTGATTTGTCTCAGGTCACACGGCTAGAAAGTGTCAAGTATCTGTGGCTTCATTTGGACTCAGGCCCTCCTGACTCCAGGGTAGATGCTCTATTCACTGTGCCACCTAGCCACCCTTATTATACACATTTTAAATAGCTTCCACGGTCTTATCTACTCTCTTACAAATGCATAGTTCCTTTTGATAGTCTATATGAGAAAATGGGTAGATTAGTAAATTGAAATTGGAAAGACCTGATTTAAATCCCCACATCAGATAACTAATGGATGTGTGAAATGAAGGGAATAATTTTGCAACCCCTGTCTCCTCATCTATAATATGAGGATGATAATCCATTGATACTCAACCATCTTATATAGTTGCAGTGAGACTACCATGAGATAATGTAAAAGCACTTTGAAAATTTCAAAACAAGGAATAAATGTGATTAGTGCTAGTGTAGAAGCAGTTAACTGTTGCAATGGAAAGAGTACTAGGCCTGGAAGCAAGAGGACTTGAGTTCAAAAGTAGAATCCATCACTTGATAGCTGTATGACCTTGGTTAAGTGACTTCACCACTCTTTGCCTCAGTATCTTAAATTCTTTGTGGAGGATAATAATAGCACCTTCTGGGTTTGTTGTGAGGATCAAATGAGACAATATTTATAAAATGCTTAGAACGGTGGCTAGCACTTAATAGGTCCTATATATGTGCTAACCCTTGTTGTTGTTGTTGTTCTATCACTAAGATGTTTCTTTAGGGTTGAGCATATTATAGAACTTGGATGTCCAGGTCTCTCAAACCAGTCTGAAGGCTCATGCCATCCAATTCAAGGGAAATTAATAAATTAGCAATAGCTGGCCACAAATGGTGTCATAGGATTACAAAGTAAGATCTTTGTGGAAATGGATCCTGTAAGCCATTGGGACATCAACTTCATGCTGGGCCAAGCAGAGAAATTTATTTCAAAAAAAGCAAAAGAGAAATGTTGGAACTCTGCTTGGTTTTTTTGGCACCTCTTTGTATCCTGGTGGGCTCCAAATGGAACCCCTTATTGTTTTTCTCTAATCCATCTTTGGGATGACAGAGGTGCAAGTTGCAAGTCACAGCTTGCATGCTGAGCCAGAGGATGACAACTCTCAATAAAAACAATTATTCCAAAGCCCATGTCTCATCAATTATTAAACCTGTGAAAAGAGTTTTAATTTCCTGTGCAATTACCCAGTGAAATGTCATCCTCTGGATGAAAAAAGATTAATTGCTTTTGATCAAAATCTGTGTGTTTTTATTTGACTTTTTGGGACAGTTGTGTAACTGTCTATCATTCCAATCTCATCTGCCTCGTATCATTCAAAATTAGTGTAACTTTGCATGAAAAACAGACTTTAATGATTTTTTCTCTCTTTTTCATAAAGGAAGAAAGGTAAAATATTTATGTTCTTTGACTCCAGTACTGGCAATTCATCTTGACTTTTTAAAAACATATCTGTGTGTGTGTGTGCGTGTGCATGTGTGTGTGTGTGTGTGTGTGTGTGTGAGTGTAGAGGACAAGTTTACAAATGGAGAATTCCAAAAGATGATAAATGTGTTTGCAACTGAGTCATAAGTGTATTGCTAAACTAACATTCTGTTGCCATGTACAGACTCACATTAGAATCTCTTATCCTTTTTATTTGTTTTCTACTTATTAGTTATTATTAAACAATACATAACAATGACCAGTCAGTTTCTTTCTGTTAGAAATATGACATCAATTCATTCTCCTAACATGGATAAACTAATGAGAATGAATCTTTAGGAGAAGGAATTTTCCAAACCATCCTAATATCTCACTGAGTAGTGATTATGTAGACCCTGAAGAGTCGGAGATCAACTGAGAAATAGTTGAGAAGCAGAGCTTGACATTCAGATACTATCACAACCAACCCACCAAAATTCCCAGCAGCCACAGAATTTGATTCTTTTCCCCTACCTTTATATTCTAACAAATATCAGAACAAGACGTTCTACAGGAAATTAAGGTTACCATTGTCCTACAAATAACAATCTGCTTTTAAATTCAGCACTGCTCAGTATTAGGTGTCTGCTATGTTCACTGGGGTTAAATACCAAGTGACAGAAACACAGAATAAATATTTATTGGACTTAAGGAAACAAGTATAACATGAGGAAAACACAGTGGCCTTTATATGCAACAATTTGGCATGATTGGCAGGCTGGGTACTTGTGAAATATGTTGCAAATCAGGGAGGAGGTTGATTGGCACATATGTTTGGGGAAGCTTGCACAATACCTTATCCATCAAGAGCTAATGGGCGAAAAATGAAAACCTTACAACAGTATTTATTTTCCTGATTACTACTCAAATAGAAGCCTGTTATTTTCAAATCATACTCACTCCTTACTTAGAAAAAGGAAAAGAGATGAACAATGTATAAGATGACCTTTTAAATCCCAAATCCAAAAGAGACTTCAGGGACCATCTAGTCCAACTCATGTGTAAAAGAACCAAAAAAATCTCTCTATATATCATTTCCAACAAATGCTAATCTAGTGTTGCTTGAATCTCCCTAAACAGGGACTCTATTACTTTCAAGGCAGCCCATTCCACTTTGGGGTAGGTTTAATTCTAAGAAATATCACCTTGTAAAAACCTTATTTTGCCTCTCTGCATCTTTGACCCATTCATTGCTCCCCCTTTATTTTCCCCAAAGGTTAGAAGAATAAGTCTAAATTCTTCATATATTTGATCACCCTTCAGCTACAGAAAGATGGTTATCATGTTTCTACTCTGTTTTCTCTTCCTCAGTGTTGTCTACATATCTCCATTGTATTGAGGCTTGTTCATCATTAATCAGAATTATTATTCTTCATAATGTTATCAATGTATATAAGTTGTTTAAGTTCTATAAACTTCACTTTACATCATTTCAAAGAAGCATTTCCAGTTTCCTCTGAAACTGTGCATTTAGCCATTTTTCAAGCACAAAAATAAAATAAAAAATAAATCATTGTTTTACTTTTCCTCACTAGTTGAGCATTCTCTCATTTTTCTATTTTTGCTGTTATAAAATATAAACATTTCTCCAATATGAATCCTATCCCTCTTTCTTTGACCTGTTTAGGAGTATATACCTAGTAACAGTATCATTGGGTCTAAGAAGGTTTTACCAATTTCTACTCCACAAATAGCACAATGGTAAGTTTGTTTTTCAGCATCCCTTCCAACATATCTCATTTTTCTCTTTTCTCATCTTTATTGATCAGATATATATGAGGTGGAATTTCAGAGGTGCTCAAAGTTGATTTGCATTTTCTTTCTTAATGATTTGGGGTATATTTTCATATCATTGTGATAGTGTGTTTTTTCTTTTTTTGAACACTGACTGCTTATATAACTTGAATATGTATCTATTGGGGGCTGACTCAGTCCTATCTAGTTAGAGGTAAGGCTTGAAAGAATAAATTCCCAAAGGAAAGGTCTCAACAGAAGAAAGGTCTCGGCAGAAGCCCCAGTCTCCAGATGCTTACCCCAGAAAATTCTGCCATTCCCAGCTGGGGCTTTTCCTTATATATTCCTTAGCTCTCCCCTCTTCTGCCCCTTCCTGTTACATCAGCAACTTCCCCCCAAGGTGTTAACTACTTCTGTGTTAATTAACTAGCTTTTTAAAAAGGAGTTAACTTGAAACAAGGTGCTAAGTACTTGCTTACTTGCCAATACAAAGGGCGATGAAAGATCTTCAGATTCCATTAACATTACTCTGTATTTGTTCATTTAAATTATAACAAAAATATTTTTAAAAGAATGGATTACTCCATTATCCCATTTTCCTCCCCTCTCCATACTCATCTCTGACTCCATGGAAATAATATCCAAATTACAACAATATTGCTAAAGTTTCTGTGCTCATTGTATGTTTTCTATGCAGTAACTATTTAATAAATACTTGTTGAAGCAAATGTGTGTTACTAGGGAAACAAGCAAGAGAGGGAAAAAAAGTTAGCAAGAAATTCTCATTTCTAGGAATTAATTATGTCCTGAGTCTCTTAGGCAAGCAAAGTTTTTCCTTTCTCTTCCATTTACTCCCTAAATAACAATAGGCAAGTCATTTCATCTTTTTTGGTCTGTTTCCTCATGTGCAAGTTGCAGAATGTTGTAATAGATGACCTTTAATGTCCCTAATAGCTTGAAATCTGTCACCCTCTTAAATACTAGTAAATGTATGCATACCATAATTAAGTGTCCCTACCTGCATTATCCTCAGTAATACCATAACGCTGAACTTCTACTAGTCATTTGAATAGGGAGAGGGAAGGTACATTTTCTTCCCTTCTCATATCTAGCTTATTTCATCATCTTAATATTAATGTCAGTTCATTACTAATATCAGTCGGTTCCCTAAAAGTCGCAGGATAAAGTGGACAGCTTTCTATCACAGATACAGAACCAACTTGAGGCAGAGATGTAGTCCCTGAGGAGTGATGTGGACTAAACTCATTGGTGCCTTTGTTTCTTCATGGGACCAAAATTCTTCAATTCATAGATAATCTTTCATAGAGGTTCTAAAATATCAGACTTTGGCACTCTTGGGTATGGACATGAAGAACAAACTGGGCCCCAGACAGAGGGCTGATAACTCAAAGGATGTGACCTGGTTTCACCAGAATAAACAGGCAGGGATAAAGGCTAAATGCTTTTAACAGTACCAGTACAAATAGCACCAAGAACCAACTACTAGAGTTTTTTCACATCCCAAGACATCTGGTTCTCAACAGATTTCAGAGTACAGCTGATAAAATTTAGGATTGTTCCTCTCCCAACATATTCTCTATCAATACATGCACAGAGACTTCCACACACTGAAACTCATTATTACAAGTACATGCTTTCAAATCCTACCTGTTTCTCACATTAGAAGCCAACCATTGGAGGAGTCATTAGAGACCAGGAAAAAGCTCAATAGCTTTTTAAGTGGTATTGATTAAAGTTCTTCTATGTCATTTCAATGAATTCTTCAGGCATTGTAACCTCATTTTACAGATGAAGAAACTGAAACTCAATGGAGTTTAAGTGACTTGCCCAGGTTCATACCATGCTCCTCTGGATTAGAATTCAACCCAGATCTTTCTTATTCCAAATCTAATCATCCTCCTATTTGTATACATTGAATTTATACATATGTGTTTGTGTGTAAACATAGATATATATACACATATATACATACATGTGTATATACACATGCACACATTCACACACACACACACATACACACACTCTTTCCCTATAAATGGACCTATCATTTTGTTGTACAGAGAAAGCAATGAGTGAGACCATTAATCATTTTAAATAGAGTTTAATAGCCAGTAACTGCAAAGGGTGAGCACCACCCAAATCAAGCAGCCACAAGGAGGGGGTACTTGGGGTTTATATAGACAAAGGCCACAACATAATTCTTACTAAGGGGAAATCACAACTTAGTCAGTTGCTACACAAGCAGGGAAAATACAGAGGCCAAAAGGTAGCAATCAGTTCATTGCCTAATGGCTCATTGTCCAGTGATCAGTTTGTTGCTCAACAGGAAAGTTCCCAAGTCTATTCTGGGATATAATCAAAAGGGGGAGGGGGAGTATGGGTTCCAGTTGACAGGTTTGGGCAAGTTTTTGCCTAGTTGGGCTTTGTTGGGTTTGGGCAAGTCTCCTAGGCAAGTTTGCCCATTATGGGAAGTGAGGGGGGAATGTTACAACAAGGGGGGTTACAACAATTTAAATCCAGGTACTAGATGACATTGAGATATGAAGTTCAAGTTGATCTCCATTATTTCTGTTGAATTTTGTTTTAAATCAATATTTTCAAGCCCCATTTCTCAAGAGAGTATTGATTATTAAGTTCTCAAAGCATGTTTAGATTTAAAATACTGTTTCACTAAAAAGATATGTGCCAGACAAGACAAGTTATCTTTCTTGCATGGCTTGCAAAATCATAAGTACTGGAAACTAGGAATAGAAGGTGCAGAAATCCTAGAAGGGGTAGGAATGACTGGTTGCCATCACTGAAAGGTTACGAATCTTTAGCCAGTGCCTAAAAAGTCTTTTCTTTTCACTTTCTGTTTCCTTTCATGTTTATTAACTAGTCTTTTGTAGGGAACAATCAAATCTTTGATAGTAATAAAATGATATTATGTTTATTGCTTTCCTAGAAACTCTGAGGCCTGATGCTCAGTCCTGGAATGAAATTAGATTTAGTTCACATGATTTGTTTTCTAAGGTACAGTAGTTATTACTCAGAAATATTTGTTCTTGGTCTTTGGAAATTGCTTCCTTGGTGTTTTTATAAGGTCTTTGTAGGTTAAGATAATAGTTGCTTGATTTCAAAGATTGACCTTTCCCACTTTTTATAATAATTGTTACTTTTATGTCTTTTTTATCCAATGCAAATAAGACATAAACTTTTTTTCTACCTGTTACTAAACAATCCATCCTTTTTCTGTGCTTCAAAACACTAGGGTGGAAGCCTGACCCATACCAATGAAACACAGAAGACCTGAATGATTGATTGAACGATTCAATCAATTAATCAATTGCCACTTCAATTATTATAAATAGCACATGTTCCATGTTTATCAGACAGGAATTCCTGTTTTAGCTTAGAATCAATGAGGCAAATATGTAAACTAGTGTGAAGAATTCTTAGACACCTCTGTTCAATTAATCAAAGGAATAAACTAGTTCCAAATTATCTAATTACTCAAGTTAGGAAAGACTGAAGTTCTTCTAGCCATTGGATGAAATCAGAGGAAGAGATGCTTAGGATTGGTTTAAAGAATTAAAATAAG
>CM053592.1:65759787-65780750 GCA_028646515.1 Pseudochirops corinnae | reverse complement strand
AAAAGATACGAAAATTTAACAGTGAAAATAAAATTGTTTTGAAAAATTTGGAGAATATGGAGATAGGGACAAAAATTTCCTAAGAGGGAAAATGATGACTGTAATAAGACTAAGCTCGGACTTGAAGAAGAGAAGAGATTTCTGTAAGTTGAAATGGGTAGGGATAATATATCAAGGGGAGGAAAGAAGATGAACAAAGGTAGAAAGACAGCAAAGTGTCACATGTATTCAGGGAATTGTCACACGTATTATTTTCTGCATATTAAAATAAGAATATGCTAAAATGTTTTGAATTCATCATTAGACTTTGAAAGTTACTGGTATTGGTGATTTGCTTTTGTCTACATGCATTGTCTTATTTACAGAGCCTCTGAGGACTATAAACCAGTAAGTATAGTACTTAGGCAAATGCAATAAATCCTTAATTTTAAGAGTTTGTAATTCAGATCCCAAACCAAGTAGCCATTCTAATTAATTTTTAATGGAAGAACTTTCCTGATCACTTTTTATATTCCCTGTAGGAAAATATCCTCCTATAAACATTTACACTAGAGAGATATGAACTGTCATAATCTGAATATATTCATGGGGGATCCAAATTAATATTTAATATTTAATCAAGCTATATTTAACATTCCAGTTGTTATGAAAAGATTTAGTAACCACTAAATAGAAATTATAAAGATGGGGGAATATCTTTCTTCTCTTAATACTTCTATGAAATATTTTCAATTAAGCTTCAAAAAATTCATGATGTCATCAGAACTGGTATTCCATTAAACCATATAAATTCTTCACTTACCATACATTCTTTTTCTATTCATTTGTTCACATCATCCCATAACACTTTCACAAGAATTCCACCCAATATGCTGGAGATCTGTAGAATCTCTAGAATCCTTTTCTTGAATGAATTAACATAAAGCCTGTAGCTCGTCCATTGTCTCTTACTCTAATTAAATATTTTATCTATCCAGTTTTCTGTTTACACGTTTCTCTTCTAAACATAGGTGAGTATAGGGGAGAACAAAAGGAGAAGTAGAAATCTCACAACATATTCTCATTTGATGCATAATGTTCCTGTGATTAGAAAAATAACATAAGCAGTGATTTAGACAGAGTATTAACACAAGAAGAATGTGCAAGGAGATTTATGTGGTGAAAGATTAGTTTGGAACATACTCATAATAGATCTGCGATCTCACTGACATAGATATTATTTAAACCAGTATAGCTCAAGACCTATTTATATATGCCCTTTTGCCCATTTCTTCCCATAAATTCACAACAAGAGAACATCCCAAAGTTTTGAGGGATTCCCTCATTTCTCCTGACATTATCTGAATATCAATGGAGGACATAGGCTTATGCCATACTTTATACCATACTCTCAATATGTGAACAGTTCATTTTTAATCATATATTTCTTTGATGACATCCTTTATTTCTTTTTAGTTTCTTAATTTCTGTTATAGAGCTTGCTTTTACCTACTGTGTCTTCCCATTTTCCCTCTGAGTAGCCTTCACTTTTAATTTTTCAATGACTAACAGACATAATATAAATTTCATCCTGAGACAAGGGGCTTCTTTTATGGGGAAAAGTCTGGAATCATTAGGGTACTTTGCTATTTCTCAAATATAATTCTGTGGATCCATTAGTCTATTTGTCCAAGACATATATAGAGATGAAGATGTATGAATTCTCCCTTTAATTTTTTGCCATACTTGTGCGATAGGCATTCTTCATTCACTTCATTTTTCCAATGTATATAGTTAGGCAAGATGCCTATGAATGATTACAGATCTTTTCTAAAATGTTCTGTAATGCTCTAGAGCATGATACAACCAGCACAATGCCATACATGAAAAAGACTTCATTATACCTTATTTTGTTTCCTACTAAATTTTCTTTCCCAGGTATGATAAACAAGTCATTGCAAAGATGATGCAGCTGAATTCTGGGAGACACTTACATAAACTAGAAAAGAGACTCCTCAGTAGTTTGATTTAAACAACAACAAAAATACCAATGACAAACTCTCAATTATTATATAATAACAGGTAATAGATAACTAACAATCCATGGGGATATTTACATTTACAGAAAAATACTGTTAAAAAATATACTAGACATTTTCAAAATGTGCTTTGCTGTTTTATCAAAACTACTAGGAAAACACAATGCACTGTTTCTTTTTTGTTTTATTTTGTTTTGAGAATGCTCCTAATAAATAGAAATATGACCAAAAAGTTACAGTGGTACGGTAATTTACTCGTGAGCAAAAATCTAGGAGGAGAGAAAACAGGAGGTAATTTTTTTTTCTTTCTCATGGCTCCAAGGACACATGGTTAACACTCTTTCTGGTTATGAAATGTAGCAACAGGGCCTATAAGCGAACAATACCAGCTCATGCCTGTTGTAAGAGTTTACACAGTTAGACATGAAGCAGTTTTTGTCTACACTTCACTATTCTCTTCCATTTTATTGTGTGTCTGCCTCTGTGTCTGGGAAAGCTAACTTTAAAAAATGACCTGGACTTAAAGCAACCCATCTCTGACAGAAGGTTGTTTAGCCTTCTATTTTTATAAGTTTTCAAGAGTTACCACTTGTAAAGTATGTTTTTTAAATTGCCTTTTCTTGAATATGAAGATTTCTTGGCAGCTCTGTGAATACTCATTAAAATTTGTTTGTAATATTTGTTACGGAAGGCATGGCTAAACAAAATTTTTGTTAATGCTGTGTGCATTAGGATCTATATAGAAACACATTCAAATGGAGAGAAACATACCCAAATATGTTAAGAGCACAGAGAAGGAAAATCTGTATAGAGCCTGCGGATTTCATCCATGTAAGTTATACTCAGACTGAAAGCCTTATTTCCAATATACTCATCTGATCATAATATCATGAAATATATGTGTGTATACAATTTTTTATGTCAGAAAAGTATGTGCTTTTCCTCCTGTGTGGGATGAAGATCCCAAAGACCCTTACTCAAATAAAACACGGAGGTTTCTCCAGGTAGAAACAGAAGCTATTTATTCCTATACAAGTCTTGCTAGAGTTGGGTGGCACCTACCTACAACACACACCAGCCCAGGGAGGCAAAGTACAAAGTCAAACAAGCATTTTTAAACCCTTGCACAAACAATTCCAAGACCCCCTCAAAATAAACCAAATCCCCTCCCCAGTAACTGGACCTTTATTTCCATTGGTGGGAAGGTGTATCCTTACAATCCTTTTACCCAATACAAAATTATTTTTCAGAAGTAAGCTTATCACAGATTCCTTTTTTTTCTTGCCTACCAAAAAGTAGACAATTTACAGAAACATCTGGCACACATATTATTTGTTGCAAAAAGTAGACAATTTATAGATCACTTGTTGCTTTTCTTGTTTACCAAAGACAGGCACTTAGCAGACACATTATAGACAAATAAAACTTGGGCCTATCAGTGCTAAAGCCTAGCTCAAGTTTGGAGACTGTCTCCTTTACTTTATGAAAATATTTTCACTTGTCCCACTCACTCTCATCTACATTTTTGTTTTCATATTTATTTTTCTTTTTAGCCAGTACTGACATTTCTTGGTGTAGGGACCTCCAGGTGAGAGACTCTAACCAAGGAATATTGGCAGCCAGTGCATCTCAGATTCTTAAAATCTTGTCTGGAACACTGAGAAGTGAAACAATTTGCTTGTAGATATAGAAACAGCAACAAACTAGGGACACCTGAACCCAGCCCTTCCTAACTACCAGGCCAACTCTCCAGACCAGCGGTTCTCAACCTGTGGGTTATGTTCAGTTTGTAACAATGAAAATACATCCTGCATATCAGATATTTCCATTACAATTCACAACAGTAGCAAAATCATATTTATGAAGTAGCAACAAAAATAATTTTATGGTTGGGGGTCACCACAACATGAGGAATTGTATTAAAGGGTCGCGGCATTAGGAAGGTGGAGAACCACTGCCTAGACACTGTATTTTACCATGTTTTTTTATTTTTTTATTAGAATCACAGAGAGAGAGAGAAGGGAGAGAAAAAGAAAGAGGGATGGAGGGATAGAGGAAGGGAGGGAAAGAGAGAAGGAAGGAGAAATACACATATACACAAAGGAAAGAAGATAAAAGAAGATTACTTAACAATACATATTTTCCTAGAAGGTCGATTAATTAAAAGATTGATAAATGCAAGAGCAACCTCTGTTGGAACCTCACAGTTAACTAGGGATTGCACTTGCATAATATTTCATTCTCTTTCTTTAAAAAAAAATGCTTCTGAGAAAGCAAATTCCCTAAGGGATATTTTCCCCCAGACATAAAAACCTCCTACTATCATTTAAGATCTCTTCCTCAATAACAGATTATACTCAGAGGATTTGTCAGTTCTCTAGATAATTCAAATATATTCTTGCAACTTGGGAGAAAAAAAATGACTTTTTTTTCCCCTGCCAAGGCTCTTCAGATTCAATTCCTGAATCTACACCACTGGTTCCTCCTTTATCTTTTGTTAAAAAAAGAAAATAGAATAAAAAAATAAAAAAGCAACACATGTAAATTTACAGTATTTAAAAATGATAGCTCTATTCGACCTTGGGCAAATCTAATAATGTAGAAATTGGTAAGAAATCAGGCAAAGCACTGTTTGACAGTCATTCTTTAGTGTGGAATAAAATCAGCAAGCATTATTTTTCTTTCCATATTTGAGTATTATAAAGATCAAGCTGGCTATGGATAATAAGAACTAGGAATATCTAAAAGTCAACGAGGAATTTATGGGGTAAAAGTAAGAAATTTGGCTATTTGTTAACAGCACATTTCTTCTACTACCCCATGAAAACAGTCACACATTTAAATTATTTTCCCCCCAAAGGACATTCTCCTTATTTAACCAAGTTAAGAAAGGTGCACTATAACCCTCCATGTTTCACCTCTAGATATAACATTTCACATTAGTTAGATCAGAGCTGGAAAATATTTTCCTTTGCTATAATAACATATTTGATAAATTGATAAATAACATACCAATAAGTAAAACAGATTATTTATGGATTTAAGCAACATGATTTATAGACACATTTCATTTAAATTGTTCCAGGGAACATAAATCCTTTGTAACCAGTATTTTCTTAGAATATATATGGAGAGAGAGAGAGACAGCGAGACAGAGACAGACAGAGACAGAGACAAAGAGTATGGGATATTGGATAAAGAGCTGGCATCAGTTTCAGAAAGATTCAAGCTCCACCTTAATGCACCCAAGCTGTGTGACCATGAGCAAATCCTTTGGACTCTCAGTTCTTTAGGTTATTCTCTATAGGTCATGCACAATAGCTGCCTTCTACATGCATATCTGACTGTAAGTATTTATGTATGTGTGTACGTACAAAGGGAGAATGAGGCTGATGACTTTGTGCAGTTCTATCCCACTTAAATCTAATTCATATGGAAGTAAAGACATCACTGCTGGGGCAGCTAGGTGGTACAGAGAATAGAGCACAGGCCCCGGAGTCAGGAGGACCTGAGTTCAAATCCAGCCTCAGACACTTAACACAAAAACTAGCCATGTGACCTTGGGCAAGTCACTTTAACCCCAACTGCCCTCCAAAAAGCAAAAAAAAAAAAAAGACATCACTGCATGATGTCATTGGTCTTCTTGGAAAATGGACAAACAACAAATGAGAACAGCTGCAGTGCTTTTATATTGTGGAAGTGTATATCCATGCATGTGTGTGCATATAGATGAGTGTGTACATATAGATATGTATGTGTATACATATATGTATGTGTATATATGGACATATGCAGACATCTAAATGCATATATTTATGTATATAATGTATAAATTCAATTACATTTATATAATACAATTAAACACATAAAATGTGGACAAGATCTCTGATTTCATTGAATATTATTCATTCCAAGAATGAAATATACCCTCCAATGGTCAGTACCTCTATTCTTTGTTTTACACAGTTCTAAGGTCTCTTCCAGCTCTAAATCTATGATTATTCTATTTTTAATCATATAAATATTCCAGGATCAAATAAACAAAAAGTAAACATCAATGAATACATTCTTTAATCTACTTACAACTCAATTAATATTCTGACAGATCTGAAGTGAATGTATTTGAATGGAAACATTTGAATGTTGCTATTATTTAGAATTTTCAGCATGGAAATTCCCTATTCCCAAGCCCATGGATGACTACTGTCTAAATTATTTTCTTGGAGAGTCATTTGAGTCCTCCAAGAGGTTCAGTAACTTCTTCATGGTAATACAGCTATTGAGGATCAAAAGAAAGTTTTGAACATCCATCTTTCTGCCTGGTCCTCTAGCCACTTTGCTATGATGGCATTGTTGTGTGTGATTTGAGGTTTCCCAATGACAATCCAGCCAACTTTCCTTATCTTGTTCTATTCTGAACCCTGATCATTATCCATTTGTAGGGTCATTCCAACTGCATATCATCTGGAAAACTTCAAATCATCATCATCACCACCATCACCATCCACATCATGATCATGTAAAATTTATATGGGACTGTAGAGTTTGCAGTGGGCTTCATATATGTCCTTCTCTCTGATCCTCTAAATTGTGCATTGATATAACAAAATAATAGTGACATGTCAAAATATAACAGAAAAAAAATGGTTGACCTTCACAATTTCGTGAGTAATTTACTTTGCTATCTAAAATGGATATAAACAAGAAAACAAACAAAAACACCACTATGACAAGAAAAGGAAGATAAGAACATTCATTTGGTATTGTCATTATCAACAATTTCAAATGATTTCAAGTGAGAATTTTTTTTTAAAGCAGTTGTTCTCCTGACCTGACATCAGTTGCATTCACTTCCAATATGAGCAGATTGCTCAGCCTTTTAAGACTCTCATGAAGACACTCTAAGAAGGACACCTACCTAGGAGACAATTTTCAGCTCTGCACCTTCCATCTGGCTTGTAATGAGCCAGTGGGTTTTCTTGGAGACAGGAGGTGATTTTGTCATTCATTGACATGCAAAGAAGAAAAAGGGTGTGTGTGTTTAATATATCAAAACTGCATATTTGTATGTTCATTTCTTTTTCAGAGAATTTAAAGTCTTTGAAACTCACCCTGAAGGATTTGCCTATTGGTGTGCCATTAAAGTGAATTTTAAGAGCCAACCTAAGTTGCAACAACATCATTACCTTGAATTAAAGTGCAAGAAGAACATTCTGCTGGGAGCGTTATGGTAACCTAGGTGAAACAAATGATTCATGAACACTCCTCATCAAATTAGCTTCATCTCTGCTCTAGAATAAATGGAAGAACATTCTCAGGAGTATGTTCTGAATCAGTAGCAGACTGGCCCTCCTAAATCTCTATAACTGTCTTGGGTAATCTTTGATAGCTGGGTGCTGTTAGAATCTGCTCTAATGGGGACAATGTGGCATGCTCTGAGGCAGGTCTGCCTTATTGCTACTTATCCAGTGGGGGCATCAAATGAGGTGACATGTTAATGAGTTAATACAAATGACTTTTTTAACTTTTTCACCACTACCAGGCTGAGTCGGGCAATCTAGTCAGGGGAAACCATTGTCTGCCTTCTATGATGGTTTTAATGGGCTCCATTTGATTTAATACCTCTGGTGTGGGAAATGTTAAAGAAAAGTAGGTCACTGCTTCTTTGCTTTGCTCAGATAAGAGAACAGCACTTACCTGGCTTGTCCAAAGTATTATGTTTACTTTTTTCAATGAAAGAAATGACTCCTTGGAGCTAGGACTCAGGATATATTCATTGAGCCATTGGTTATATGATGGTGCACTAGATAATTGTTCATCCTAATAGGTATAATCTTGTTTATGAGTGATTAAAATACATTATCAGGAGAGAAAATGAAGACGGCCCCTACCATACTGTGCTGGAAGCAGTATTGTGCAGGATTTATCACTTTCGGTTCCTAGATATTTTTTGTGGAAGTAGGTGCCTAACTGTTTTTGTGGATATCCTTTCCTGACAGAGGAACTTCCAGACAAGTATAATTTGAAAAATATGCAACATTTCCACAAATATAGCAGCCATTGAAAATGTGCTTATTTCAAAGATCTCTATTCATACTCTGTTGACAATTTTCTATCCTACCTCATATTTATATACTATTTCAAGGTGTGATTACTATATGTAATCTCACTTGATGCTCACAATAACCATATAAAATAGATTCTGTTTTTATCCTGATTATATTGATGATGAAATTAGAACTTACAGATGGACAAAATTAATTGATCAGGTTTATGACTGGGAAGTGACTTAAATGAGATATGAGTATAGGTCTTCCAGACTCCCAAACCAGTACTCCAGTCACTATGCCATTCTGTATCTACAAGATCAAAATCTCACATACACCATTTATCACCATCATCATCATCATCATCACCATCATCATCATCATCAACATTACTATGATATCATTAGATCATGGATTTAGAAGTTGGAAGGACTTTTGAGGATATATAGTCCATCTTATTTATTTTATGAATGAAGACTTGTAGACAAAGAAAGATTACAGGATTTGGCCAAGATCACTAAAATAGAAAGTGGTATGAACAGGATTCAAAGCAAAGTACTGTGACTGCAAAGCCAGTGACAAATGCAACCTAAGGAGGCATTTCCTGTAGATTAGAAGTTGGTTTGTTTAACTTAGAGGCTGTGAATTTAGACAGAAAAATGGATAGATTATGAAAGAGATAGCTAAACAGTTGAAAGATGATAGATAAATTTCAACATAGTTGGTTTCCTTTATCATTCTATATATTTTTGTGCATATCCTGAGAAACAGATCCATGGACTTCACCAGGCTGCCAAAGGATCTGCCTATAATGAAAAAAAAAAGTTAATAACTGTGATTATACATGAACTATTGTATATGTTCCTGTTTCCATATGATTTCACTCCTGATGGCATCAGCCTTTGAACTGAGAGTGGCAATCAGTCAGAATAGTTTACTCAAACTATATACACAAGGAAAAAAAAGGAAAGAATGATTCCAGTTATCTAGACAGTATGTAGTTGGAAACACACTAAAAAAGGACAATGAAGTAGACTTGGAAAGAAAAAGTAGAGGGAAAGTTGGCTGGGTTGTCACTGAGAAATTTCATGTCATCATCACTATGACCACCACCACCAAACACCATTATCATCATCATGTGACATTTATGTAGGGCTTTAGAGTCTACAAAGGGCTGTTTCTTATACATCACTCTTATCTGAGCCTGTCAACAAACCAATAAAATAGGTAGTTCAGGAATTACTGCTTCCACTGAATTTGGAAACTAGTGAAACCAATGATACGGGTACGTTAGGTATTACTATCTACCAGGTGAGGAAAATAAAGCACTGGGAAGTTAAACTGTATCTCTTATGTCAAACAACAGAGTTAGGTGGGTTGTGTTTGGTCAGTCTCAGTGTGAAACAACTTGTACAGCTTGACTAGAATATAGAGTATGTGAAGAGGAATAAATTGAAGTAAGCCAAGGAGTATAGAGCCATATGACAGAGGCTTTAAAATTTAAGGAAAGTAGTTGGTATTAAGGATTAAAAAATCTTTTTATAACAGTGTCTCGTGAGAAGCACAATGACCCTGTTAGACGAGTAGTATCAGGACATTTGTTCCTATTTTATGCATAACAAGACTGAGACTCAGCACAGTTAGATCATTTGCCAAATGGAATAAAACTAGGAAATTTTGAGACTTAAATATCACAAACAAAGTTTGAAATAATAGATTGTGGACACTTTCAGGCAATTCCTAAGCACTTCCTATATGTCTAAAAATTTAGGCAGCTGGGTGGTGCAGTAGATATTGTGCCAGGCCTGGAATAAGGAAGGCTCCTCTTCCTGAGTTCAGATAACCTCAGACACTTAGTAGCTTTGTGACCCTGGGCAAATCACTTAACCCTTTTTGCCTCAGTTTCTTCATCTATAAAATGAGCTGGAAAAGGAAATGCAAATCACTCCCAGTATCTTTGCCAAGAAAATCTGAAATGGGATCACAAAATGTTGGACACAATTGAAACGACTAAACACTAACAACAAAACTCTACAAATAACATCTTATTTATGAAATACTTATGATATTGGAAGTCAGATACATAAATTAAGTAAAAATTTCAAGCTTCAGATTCTGAAAGGGAATAAAAAATGTTCTTCTAAAAATCAGTTGTTCTAAATGATTACATACTGAACTTATTGTAAAACACTGAAGTCCCAGGATGGAAACTTTTTCCACAGACGTATAATTGCAGCTCCTATTCAATTAAATAATCATTACTGGAAACTTGCTTTCGATTTCCTAAAGTCACAAATAAAATTACAAAAAACAAAGGGATATGAAAGGTTAGTCTCCCACAGACTACCAGTAGATGTTTGTAAGATGTATAGCAATTTATTAAACTTTTTCAAAACATCAAAATGTATAAGCAAAATTTTAAGTATTAGAGAATTCAAGTAATTATCACCTTGTGAAACACTATAAAAGATTTGGTAGGAGGAACTGAGTATTTAAATTTCAGTCTAATAGTTTATCCTTCCTTTCCTCCTTTCCTTCATTCCTTCCTTTCACCCTTACTTGTTGTATCACCAAGGCAATATTCATAGCACCATTGGTGACTATGAATATGTCAGCATAATTCTGAATCACAAAATATAACAGACTCTCCATATAGAAGAAGAAGCAAAACATTTATTCAGACACCAGAAAGTCAAATCTCAATACCAGAAAACCAAATTCATCATAGCAACAAAGAAATCTATACACAATAACACTGCAGGAAACAACACCATCCCAAAACATTCCCCCTACTCAGGCCTTCCCACAAACACTCATAAGCCTAGCTGTCTCCTTGTCTCTCCCTCCACACTAAATTCTCTGACTCCCATCTTTTTCTGTGCTCTCTCTACCCTTCCTGGTCCACCCATTTAGCAAACTCCTCCCACCACAGGCTCCATGTGATTACAGTTGGCCTATTAAGGGACAGGAAAGATCTTCAATTTACCATAGGCCTATTATGGGGCAGAGAAGATCTTCAAATTCCCATTGCCATCACACTCATTAGGTTCTTGTCCTCTTTAACAAGAAATATATGTTTGTTGTTGTATGACTACATATTTGTGCCCAGAAAAAAAATAACTAAATTCTACATCTCATCTTAACAGACTTTATTCTTTACTATTCAATTAATGCAGCATAAAGCTCAGAATATTGAGGAGCTCAATGACTTCCAGATGGATGAGTACAAATTTAATAATTTCCCCTTTATCATTCAAGATAATGGTAAAGTATAGGGAGATCATTTTAAAAAAATAATTTAACATCCATCTTTCTTTGTAAAAGAGATTGCTGAAAGTGACTTGAATGTACTTTCAGTTTTGCTTTGTTCATCTCTGCTCTATGTTAGAACACTTAGATTTCCTTCATCCATGTTATGATTCTTTCTCATTAGTATAAAGAAGACATTTATTTGACTCACTGAAAAAGGGAATTGCCAATTACTATCCCAGGTGCCTGAGAACATCAATGTAACTTCTTAAAGTATTGAAGTTACTCTCAGGAAGTAGCCGTCACAAAGGGGACAATGAGTCTTCATGTGTTGGGCTTTAAGGTAACATTAATTTTGAAACCAATTTACAAGATTTAAAAACCAGGTCATGAACTTTCTATAATCTGTGCTGTCACCATGCCAAAAGTGGAACTGGAATAGATTGGACATAGTGTAAAGGTTAATGTCTGCATGCCATCCAGGTCACAAATAAATGTTTTATTTCATTGGGAATCCCAACTTTGGGTTGCTATAAATAATTAATTGTAAGTGCTAGATGTAAGCTGTTAAAGGTCATGTTGGAAACAGATTGTTAAGGATTTTGCTTAGTAGACTTGTGCAGATATTTTCAGAAATGGGGAAATTATCCAAGTACTGGTTTCAGATCAGTGCTTAAAATAAAGAGAGAAATGATACAAGTTTTATGTGACCATGGGTATAAATTTTCAGTTGTTTGGCTAAGTCTAAGAATGCAACAACAGAAAATACCAATTCCAATATTTCAGGTAGGATCCCTCTGTGTAGACTGGTCCTGAACTGTGTAAAGAAGGCTGTTAAGTCTGTTCAATGTCTCAGCTTTTCTTGTGTTCTTCTATGCACATTGCTTTGAAATTGTTCTAATTGGCTCTTGTAATGGTTATGGGATTTGAAGATCTTCCATGTCCCTTGAATTTGCTAATGTAGCAGGAAGGGGTGGGGCAAAAGGAAGCTGCAGCCAAGCTAGAGTCAGTGTGGTGACTGGAAGTGGCTGTTGTGGTGTGAACCACTTTTTTTTTCTTTTTTTTTTTTTGAGCCAGCCAGAATTTCTGCTAAGGAATCCTCCTGAGGACTGCTGGGGATAGGAACTGCTGGGGGGCCAGAGCTCCTGGGAGCAAGCTGCATGGATGTTGAGCAGTTGCCATGAGGGAGGAGAGGAGGATCTTTGCCTGAGGTAGCCTGTACTGTTTTGAAGGCTTAAGAATGTGGGTTTTTACTACATTAACTACGTGTGCCAACTCCATAACTACTGTGATGGCTTTGGCTTTCTGGTTTTGTTACTCAATTTTCTGGTATTTGAATAAATGTTCTAAATATATGCCCCATGTAGAGAGCTTGTTACATTATATAATTAATAACCATATCACCGTATTTATACTTATTGTAGGCATTGTGAATACTGCATTGTTGATACACCTCTGAATGATCATCCCAAGGTTTCTGCAAGTAACCACAATTAATTCTTGACCTGTTTCCTCCCCATGCTCCTCATCTGTCTCTCCACAAATGACACAACTTCATTCACTTTGTCATCTTTTGCTTCCCAAATCGTTGAAGTTTAAAACTGGGTAATTTGTTGAATAATTTAATTCATGGGGAAAACTAGAAGACAAGAGGAATAATACAAAGAAAAATTTATTGCTGGAACCCTTTTGGCCTGTCTGGGTAAGATAAAAATTATAATGGTGGTCTTTTGACCATTGGTTCCATGGGTGATATCACTAATGATGGCACTTCCTACAATCATGTAGATTGCAGCATATCACCACCTGATCCCATGGTTTTCAAATGAGATAATATATTTAAATATGTTGGGAGAAAAAAACTTAAAATGCTAGAAACACCTATCATTATTATGCCCATTTAAAAATGAGGAAACTGAATCACAGAAACTAATCTAGGCCAAAGGTTTCAAACTTAAAAGAAAAAAGGGCTCACTAAGCTGTATATAAAGATTCCTATGAGCCTCACTTTGACTTAGAAATATACATAATAACATTGCTTTTGCTCTGTTATTTTTTATTTATTTAAATATCTTCTAAGAACATTTTAATCAGGATAATACAGGACTCAGAAATGTTTCAGGTCCTGATGTGGTAAGTTGTATGTGTTTAACATCTCTGCTATAGGAAAGTCTCAAGGATCATAAGTTTAAAAGAAGGTGCTGATTGATAAAGGGTTTTCCTCATCTCTGGGGTATAGTATATCCATGAGTATTAAAAAAAAAAATAAAACAAAGAAAAACAATAGCTGCTTGACTTTCCTATGATACTTTTTTTAAGGAGGGAAATCAGATTCTGGGAGACCCAGAATCTTTGACCTGGAAAAGAACAACTGAGAAAAGACAGCTCTGTCTTATTCCCAGAGTATGGCTTTGGTATAGAAGGGATATGGAATATTGAATAAACTGTCATAGGTGATGTCTTGGTGGATTTTGCTGAAATTCCACACCCCTTTTTTTTTTCTTTTTTTCTTTTATTCCTCTTTCTCTTCTTGCCTGCCTTCCTGCCAGTGAAGTTTGACACTTTCTCTTCAATTTAAAAACTCTTTTAGAGAACTGCTCATGTCTTAGAATCCTATGTTATTCCCCCAAATTGATATAATACAAGATGTTTGGCCATTTCCTCAACTGATGGGTATTCCCTCTTCAGTTTTGTTTCATTTTGTTTTGTAACCACAAAAAAAAAAAAAAAGAAATGCTGGTATGTATGCGTGTGTGATTGTGTATGCATGTATGTATATATGTAAAAATGTATGTACACATACATCATATATATACATATATATATATGTATATATATGCCTGTTTCTCTGAAGTTCCTCCAACACTTATCATTTCATCTCATTCCTTTTTTTTTTTCACCAATTGATTCCCTGAAGGTCATGGTCCTATTTTATTGTAAAGTCTGTGTCGCCTCCACCACCTGCTGTTGCCTAATGCATTTCACACAGTTGATAAGCCAAGAGAGTAGTTTAAGTGACTGTTCTGTTACTGACTAGCATGGTGACCACAGGAAAATCCCTAAACCTTTCACTTTCCCTAAAGTAAGATGAGATGATTGGGCTAAAATGATGGCTATACATTTCTAATGCCTTATGAAGCAGGAAAAGCTTCTCTTAACTGAAAAAGCTTTGATCTTCCAGAAGCAGATGATGGGTCAAAGAAACTCACATTTTCTTGTTTCAGCCAGTACTGGTGAATCTCCTTCTGTTTAACATCTTCTAAACACCCTTCCTTTTATCTCTAGCTCTTTTCTATCCCACTTAAGAAGGAGTCTTGAGTTGTCACACTTAACAGTCTCCCTCTCACTCTGTGGGAAGATTCAAGCAATGAGTTATTTGCTTCTATAGCAACTGACAGACAAGACACAATTAAACCTCTAACTAAAAAGAAAGGAAAATAAATCATACATGCATATACCACCTTCAGATCTCCTATTATTGCTCTTTTTTTTTTTTTTCTCATGCAGCAACTCCATGTGAAACAATGTTTTACTAACCGGTAAGAAGAAAGGAAAAAAACCTAGTACAAGATTACAACTCCATCATTGACTGGTGCCTAATGCAGTGTTTTGCACACAGTAGGCCCTTAATAAACTTGCTGATTTGAATAGCATTATACAGTCCTGACTGTTTCATTATCCTTAGGTCAAAAGGGGGTAAGTATCTTAAAGATTAATGAAATTTGCCAGCAGTGACCTGGTAGCAGTTAGGGATTCAGAGGTTTTCAAAATCATCCTTTAACTCTCCGGGCAGGCTAAAAATGCAAAGGACAGTAGCAGAGATGTGGGAGGGAGTGGATTACATAAGTCAACATGAAATATGTGAACTTTTGAGAAGATTTCTGAGAATGTTGGAAACTAGAAAGAAAGGAAGGATGGAAGAATGAAAGAAGGAAGGAAGGAAGGATGGAAGGAATAAAAGAAGGAAGGAAGGGAGGAAGAAAGGGGGGAAGGAAGGAAGGAAGTGAGGAAGGAATTGCTTCCTTAAAATGTGACTTCCCAAAGATAATTTATCTTTATCTATTTAACTTCATAGTGGTAAATGTAATATAACTTTTGTTTCTCATTAAGAATTCTCTAAAAGGTGAGAAGGTGATCAGTAGTTCATCTGTATTTGCCTATGCATTATACTTTAAAATAAAAATAGAAATCTCAAGTGTACAAAATGAGGGTTCAGGCAACTAGGCATGTAGTATTTAAGTACCTACAATATACTAGGCAAAAATAAATTAATGAAGGATTAAACAAACCACAAACAAACAAATAAAAGTCCTTGCTCAAAAGGAGCTCACATTTTGATGAGGAGACAATATTGTAAACATCTATGTACAAAGAAAATGTATACAGGATAATTGGGAGGGGGCATAGTTTCAGAGGGAAGGCAATGAAGTTAAGGAAAACAGGTTTTTTTCAGGAGCAGTTTTTCCTTCCTCCTTTCCTGCCTTCCTTCCATTCTTCCATCCTCCCTTCCTTCCTTCCTTCTTTTCTTCTTTCTTTCCTTCCTCCCTACCTTCCTTCCTTCCATTGTTCCTTCCTTCTTCTTTCCTTCCTTCTTTCCTTCCTTCCCCCTTCCCTTCCTTTCTTTTTTCCTTTCCTCCCTTCCTCCCTTTCACCTCTCTCTCTCTCTCTCTCTCTCTCTCTCTCTCTCTCTCTCTCTCTCTCTCTCTCTCTCTTTCTCTCTCTCTCTTTCTCTCTCTCTCCCCCTGCCTCCAAAAGAGGGAGGGAGGTTGTGGCAAATAACACAAATTTTGGTTTATTGAAAAAAAAAATTAAGAATGTAATCTCTTTATGGGAAGGGGTTGTTTCATTTTGGACATTATATAAACAGGATATGGCATTCTGCCCAGCACTTAGAAGTTGCTTTAAAAATATACTGAGTTAAATTGAAGGATTATATAGCTTAAGAATCTCGCAAAATAAGGATTCATTCTGGAACATTTAATTGATGACTTAAATATGAAAAAAAAAAAAGGATTCTAAGCTTGAGTCCAAGTTTTAGATAAAAATTTTATGTAAACTTGAAGATTTCATGCAAAAAAATGTTTTTTCCCTAAAGAATAATTAGAAAATAGAGGCAGAAAAACCTTTTTGTAATGGTTCAAACATGATTTGTTTGTAAAATTAATTACCAATGTAATGATCTGTTATGAGTTATTTATATCTGATTCGCAGTTTAAAATACAAACAAAAACAAGACCATTAAATACTAAATACTTAATTTATTATTAAATATAAATCAGTGTATATAGCCAGCATTTATAATTTACTTCATTAGGAAATATGTGGTGTTATGGTTAGAATATTTCTTTGAGAATAAGGAAGGACTTCAAATTCTGCCTCTAACACTATGTAAACATGGGAACATTAATAAAATAATTTATTAAAGCAACATCGATGAGATCACGGAGCATTTAGAGTACTAGAATAACAAAAGAAGATCTCTCTGGAAGCAATTCATAACAACAGTGTAATAGAGGTGGTGGATTTTTTTAACATCCGATGTAAGAATAGCGATTCCTCACTCTCTCGGTACCCCTGTTACAGTTCATCCCCAAATTCCCCGTATATCATAGGGGAAAAGCTAGGGAAGTTCTCTGGCTTACATAACTTGACTAAAGATCCTTACCTTAAAAGTACATTCTATACTATTTTAAAGGCATTATAACTCATGTATTAGAGGTATAAATGGGCATTTTAGCAAAACACAGTTGAAGCACATCCAAAAGACAATAAACACATGATAGGAGTCAGCAGTCTATCTTATAAATACAGAATTTACACAAGAGAATCTGGGTAAAGCATGTCATTAGAGAAATATGTGACCAGAGGAAAAAGCAAAGAGGAAGAAAGTTTTTAGAAAGATATGAGATGAGATAAGATAAGATGAATAGCTGGCTTACTCACATAGCAAGAGTAAGGACTCTTGTTTACCCAGGTTCGTTCTTTGTTATCCAAATAGTGCCAAGAGAAGGAAAGGAAAGATCCCTCTATGTCAAGTTTATTTGGGGGAGAACACAAAAGAATCACAGAATGAATAAGCTCAAATGGGTTTCCATCTTCAATTCGAAGGACATATCTACATTGAAAAGTGTACAAAATCTTTGAAGCAATGCACCTTAGCAATAATACCTTTGACATTAATATCTTTTTACCCCTTTCTACTTATATTTCTCAATTTTTTTTTAGAATTCAACCCTTTTATACTGAAAACTTATAAATAATCAACAAAAGCAACTAATGAGGAGGAAAAGAAACTTGTGTAAGAAACTTGCAGCCTTTTCTATTTAATTTTTAAGAAAAAATGTCCCTCAAAAACAAAAGCAAATGCGAAAAGTCCATTATTAGAATAATTAGTTTCATCTCTGGCTATCAGTGTTTATTACTGATGTTTTTCTTAAAATGAGAGCAAGCCACATACAACTAGTTTTCAGTTATAATATTTAAGGAGAATAAGGGAAAATTGTAGGAAAAGGAACAGACTATTAAAAAAGAAAAATTCTATTTTAATAAAACTTTATTAAATAAAAGGGTCATTCTCATTATTTCGTTAATTGTAAATGATAGGAAAAGAAAATCCATGGAAAAAATTGTCGAAGCATTATTCTTCTTGATGCCATATTTACAGTTATCTATTAATGAAGATAATGAATACTGAAGTACAGAATATATGATTATCTACTCAAAATACATCTCAATAGAAAACACAACAAATTTTTCTTCCTGATGTGTTAAATCTGTAATAACCTTTCTTGTCCATCTTTCTATATAGGAGACATTCAGTATATATTTAAGTGAATGAACAGAAACTAATAATGAAGTACAAGTGCCATCAGGTGTCATTTAAATACTGTGTTTCTAATGATACTGTATCTGATGTTCTGCTTGTGCTTGCAGAAATAATTTGTCAGTGACATAAAGGTAAGGACTGCAGGCAGCTTCCAATTATTTATTATGACAATGAAAAATTTTCCCAAATAATAACACAGTTCCTGGTATAGCATGGGATCTATTATTTGGAATAGCCAAAACATAAATCAAACAGATTTATTTGTTGGAGCTCTAGTTTACAGAAACATTGACATAAGATTATGAGAGTATAATCATTTGAGAGCTTTTATGCCCTGATATATGCTTATTTCCTTGTATTAAAATGGAGAATACAAGTTGTATGCAAATCTATTATTTTATTAGTTTAGGAAGTTACTGTTCTAGGAATTCATTCAATCAGTGCAGGTCATGACTAACATAGATAAATCCTAATGTGTTGCTTGAAGCATGGAGCAATGAAGTGACTTATTCATGGTCATACTGATTATAAATGCCAGAGGTAAGATTTGAATGTAGTTATTTTTCCTGATGTAAAGTCTAGAATACTATGCACTATGTTAGGCTTCTTCTGTGGATATGGAAAATATATCTACATGAAACTGATTACTGAAAGCAGTTCAAAGTATTTAAGAGAAGAGGTAAAATTAAATTCTATAATTGTCACCTCCCACAGGAAACATATTTTAATCTTCCCTATCCCCTTCCCCACCCTTCAGGTGGTAGTGTGCTTCCTCTGAAAATTTCTCTGGTTTCCGTTGTCTTTAATTTTCTATGTACAGATTGTTTCCACAGATGGAATGTTAGATACTTGCGGGTAGCAATAGCTTCAGTTTTTATCTCTAGGCCTAACATAGTACCTGGAATACGGAATTAAGTTTTTAAGAATTAATTGTTCAATTGAATTAGTAAAATTTAGAAAAGATTCTTAGGATGAAGAAGAGGAATTCTCTGCCCTCACTAAGAGTGTAGAGAATGGAAGTGAGTTACAAATCAGAGAAAGAGAAGCAAAAAAAAGCTCTTGTAAAATTCTAACTTGAAAACAGATTTAAGGTTATTCCCTAATGAAGAGAGAGCAGAATGCTCAGTGGAGAAACATTCAACTGGTCTTCTCAAGAATGATACAGCAGAGTCAGAAAATCTATCGGATGAGTGATTCTACAATATAGAGAGAAGGAGGAATAATTACTTCCTTGTACTGGCACAGCTAGCTGTGCCAATGGGTTAATGGTCACTTCTTCTGATTAATCAGTTCCTCCCAGTATCTTGGTTTTAAGGAATGGTCTAGGCCTGTCCGTCATGCTCAGTTTTTTATGTACAACCAAGTTCTACTCATGACTCTTTGGAGTTCTTATCTCACTGTACTCCTCCTCTCTTAAGCCCTCCCCATTATTTTTCAAATGTTTTGTTGTGGTATTTATTGTTGTCATTGTTGTTTTTTCCTTATGTTCTCCACTCATTATTAGAAAGCAAGCTTGTTAGGGGAAAGGAATATTTTTTCTTCTTTTTTCTTTTACGTTTATTGAAGCCTGGAGAAGAGGAGATTGGTATCAGAGTAAGAATTATGAAAGACGTCCTCCAGTTGTTGTTTATATTTTATTTTTCTCAGTTGTATATAAAAACAATTTTTAATATAGATTTTATAAAAATTTTGAGTTTTGAAAGTTCTCTCCCTCCCTCCTCACTGAGAAGGCAAGTAATTTGATATAGGTTATATATGTGGAGTCAGAACAAACTTATTTCCATGTTTGAAAAACACAAAAGAAAAATAATTTTTGGGGGGCGGAGCCAAGATGGCGGCGTAGCAGCAGCAACATATCACAGCTCTGACATAGCCACCCCAAAATACCCATAAAATAGGACTCTAAACCAATCCTAGAACTCCAAAACACACACAAAGATACTTCCCACTAAAGTCAGCTCAGCTACAAGAAACCATATCAGCACTGTGAACCAAAACCAGCCTGGCCTGAAGCCGCGGCTGTGCCCTGGGGGCGGCTGGACGAGAGAAGCAGTGAGTAAATTAGTGGCAGCTGCAAGCAGTCATTCAGAACTAGGTCAGCGGGACTTGTGAGGTCTTGGGAGAAAAGCAGTCTGGCCGAAAGGCTTCCAGAGCAGAAAAGCGAAAGGCAGAGGTTTTGCACCCACCTCCACGTTGCAGCTTCCAGCCCGGGGCCTGCAGACAGCAGGGGTACTAAGCTATTGTTCTGAGGCCAGTGCTCTACTGTTGAGCGGCCCGGATCCGGATCACCTTCTTGGGCATCAGTCTTAGAGTCTTCATTAACCAGCGAGCTGGAAGTAAGTATGAAGGGTCCCAGCACCTTCCTGAGAGCTACGGCAGCCGGGAGGACCCCAGCGATTTGGGACAGAGCTTTCCATTCTGCAAGCAGAGCCACATAGAGATTAAAAAAAAAAAAATCACAGACTGACCAACCATGAGTAAGAATAAGCATAAGCAGCAAAGTAAGTACATCACCCAAACCCTAGATTCCTTCTTTGGGGAAAAGAAAGATCATTGGAGAGAGAGGGAGGAGGAGAGCACAGCCAGAGCACCCCCACAAGGGGCCACCAATAAACATGAAGAATGCCTTAAAGCTAGAGATGAGCTGAAGAAGAATTTTGAAAACCAAATAAGATAAGTTGAAGAAAAATTGGGAAGAGAAATAAAAATGTTGCAGGAAAATCATGAAAAGAGAGTCAGCATTATGACTGAAGAAAACAACACCCTAAAAAATAGATTAACTCAAATGACAAAAGAGGCCAAAAAAGCCAATGAGGAGAAGAA
>CM053592.1:65711582-65759287 GCA_028646515.1 Pseudochirops corinnae | reverse complement strand
ATGGGTTGCTAGCCCCAGGAAAAACCGCTGACCCTGCTACGCGCCCTGTGTTCCCTCCTTCCCAGTTCCGTCGGTCCTCACCTCGGCAGTGAGAGGGCTGCAGAAGCCTCCAGCTGGGTGAGTCTGCTGTGTGGGGCTTCCCAGTCTGCCGCACTCTACTCTCATGTCCGCGCTGGTGCCACTCCTGTGTCCTCCGTTCTCCCTGCCCTGACCTGATTAGGCACTTCTCTGGGCTGGGAATCTGTCACTCTCTGTCTCACAATGGGTTCTGTCACTCTTAAATCCATTCAAATTTACTTTTTAGTTCCCAAGGACGAAATTCTTGGGGAGCTTGTTCAAGTCACTGCTTACTCTCCGCCATCTTAGCTCCGCCTAGAGGTACAAAATCTTGAGGAAGAAAACTAACTTGAAAACTAGAATTGGACAAGAGGAACTGAATGACCTCATAAGACACCAAAAATAATAAAACTAGAAAAAATGTAATAGAATCTGAAATATCATATTTTAAAATCAACTGATCTGGAGAACAGATCAAGAAGACATAAAATAAGGGTTATCACATTACCCAAAAATTATAATAATAAAAAAATAGGCGTATATTTTTACAAGAAATTATTAAGGAAAATTGTGCTGAAATTCTAGAACTAGAGGGTAAAGTGGAAATAGAAAAAATAAAACAACCCTTCACCATCCAAAAGAGATCCCAGGAGGAAATCTTAAAGGAATGTCATAGCTAAGTTTTGAAATTTCCTGGTTAAGGATAAATTCTTGCAAGGCACAAGAAAAATAAATAATTTGAATACTGTGGAAATACATTCAGAATTTCTTAAGACTTAGAAGCTTCTAAACTACAAGTCCATAGGTCTTGTAATATTACATTTTGAAGAGCAAAAGAGCTGAGCTGGTAACCAAGAATAACACCCATCAAAGTTGAAATATAATTTGAAATAAAAACAAATGGACATTTCAGGAACTGAAAGATTTCAGGTTTTTGTAATAAAAAGATCAGAAGTAAATGGGGAATTTGATGCAAAAGATCCAGAAGAAATAAAAGAATAATATTCAACACTAATTATAAGGAACTCATTGGGGTCAAATGTTTACTTATTAAACATATAAAAATGTTAGCAGTATTCTTTAAATTGTTATCATTACTAAGGTAGTTTGAAAGAAAGTTTAGGGGAGGATACTGGGAAAATGGTGGAGAAGGTCAGAAAATTCCACTCTCAAGATTTTCCTTTACAAAAGACATGGAATAGCACCCCCAAGGCAAACATAGAGCACTAAAAATAAATAAAAGAAGGGGCAGAAGAGGGGTTCTCCTGGGACAATCAGAGAAGATCTGAAGAAAAATCCAATGATAAGTTTTGGTCCCTGTGAAGAGGAAACACTCCCAGGCTAGAAAGCACTTTAAAAAAAAAAGCTGCAAGCCCTGGCATTAGCTGGGTGGGAGACTGCCTAAATTCCATCCTGAGGAACATTTACCCACAGGACAGTGGGGGGAGCTCAGCATTTGAGCTTGGGAAGATGAGGGAATCTCTGCTGAACAGGAATGCCAGACCCAGCTGTGTTGAGGAGATGTGGTCAGAGACAAAAGGAACCAGCCCACACCTGATGAGGACAGAAGCAGTGTGGCAGGAATGCTGTTGGTTGTGGGTATTTACAGGATTCTGGAGGCCTTGGTTTGGTTTCAAGGAAATAGAGGAAAACTGAAGGAGCATCTGAGGTCAGAGGCACTATCCCCCATTTCCCAGAACTAGAGGTGATTAAAAAACATTAAGTTATTTCAAAAGAAAAAAGTTCACAAGCAAAGGAGAAAGAATCAAACCACAGAGAAACCCAACCTTTGGAATAGAGAAGACTAGGGCTCACCTTCAGAAGACAGTAGCAAAGAAGACAGAAGCAAAGAAACCCTCTTCTACTTAAAAGGTAATGTCAATGGGTCACCTGTCCAAAAATAATTCATAGAAATTTTTAAAAATAAAGAAAGAAAGAAAATGAGAGAAACTGAGGAAGAACTAAAAAAACAAAAAAACAAAAACAAACAAACAAACAAACAAATACCAATCCAAGAAAAACAAGAAGATTATGAAAAGAAAGTCAACCAATTAGAAAAGGAGATCTAGAATCTTAAGGAAGAAAGTTACTCCTTGAAAATCATAATTGGGCAAGGGGAAGCCAGTAAAGTCATAAGAGACCAAGAAATAATAAAACAATATATACAGACTGAAAAAATATAAACATCTCATAAGAAAAACAACTGATCTGGAGAACAGATCAAGAAGAGAATAATGGAGGGTTCTTTAGAGGGGAAGGTCAGGGAATAGTTTGATAGGGTTATATAAGGGTGTTTAGATTAATGGAAATAGAGGAAGATACAGGTGGGATCATTGGGAGGAAGTGAGGGTGAGAGAATAGGCTAAAGGGGTCTATGAAAGTATTTAGATTTATGGGAATATAAAGATGAGGGATCATCAGAGGTGGCTATGATGCAGTGCCTCTGTAAGATTCCGGGGTGCCTTTGTAACATTGTTGTAACTTCAGTCTATAAAAATCTCACTTGTGTTTGGGTACCTATATATGTAACATCATTCTGTAACATCAGCCTGTGCAATTAAGTTCTAAAAGTCACACTTCTCCCCAGCCATAAAGCATTAACTCTGTCTCTCCCCTGCCCCCAGCCTAAAAGCATTTTCTCAGAAATCATTAACTCTATAACTATCTATCCTTGCTTGGTATAATAACAAGCCATACCGATGAATCCTTCACAAGCATTCTGTAAACAAATCCTTAGTTAGAGAAATGTATACCTCCTTTGTTCTAGTGGCCAGCAGCAAACTATGAATCCTTCAATGCATTATCTGTAAGATAACTCCTCACAATCAGACTCATCCTGAATCCCCAATTAGCCCAGCTTCCCAACATCCATCTTGTCAAAAGGGACTTTGATGGCTAACAGGCTGGGTACTTCTCATTCACATTTGATCACTGGCTGACTTTGTGATGTGTCAAGGCAAAAACCACACCTCCCTCTTTCCCCCCTCAAATTTCTCCCCGTGAATTTTGGGCAATACTTATCCACAGTTGATATAAAAAGTGCATGTTCCTTTAAGCATTGGTCACTCGTTAACTCCTACCAAATTCCTCCCTATCTCTACCTTTGCACACCTAGTTAGCATAATTGATATCAGATTTATAGTTTTATTACTATATTATCAGTATCCCTAATTCCTTCACTTTGCAGGCTATCCTTAACCTTCTTCTGTCCACTGCAAAGCATAACATTAAACTCTATAACCCTGCACTTTGCAGGCTTTTTCTATTACCCCCCCTGCCCGTTGCAAAGCATAACATAGAACGTTATAACTCTGCCTTAAATCCCTGTCAGCTTTCAGGTCCCCTTATCCCCGCCCCCCCCTCCTGCCTGCTGCAAAGTCAGTGTAACAATAAACTTTTATAACTCTGCCAAAAGAGAAGCTGAGACCAGTAAGTCATTTCGGATGATGAACCCTCAAGGATTTCATTAGAAATTCCCCCTCTTATACCTCTTCCTTTGGTGAACCACATGGGACCAGTCTGAGGTCTCAAGCTGTCCTCATATCAGGTAAGCCCCTACTTGGCCTGTTCTCCCCTGTATGTCGGTTTTTCTCCTCTCCAGGCACCCTAGGAAGGCCTGGAGGGACGTAAGGGTTTCTTGCAGACTGGGGTCTGCAAGAGATAACAGGCATTTATGACCATAACTCGATTTTGTTTGGAGTTTGAATTTGGGTGTAGTTGCCTGCATCAAATGCCACGAGCTACTCAGAGGGCATGTGATCCTATGCTGTTAAGTACTGGTGGAAGTCTACATCTGGTAAAAGCAGAAGGGACAATCCTAGCCTCAGGTGGGTTGAGATCTCTCTGGCATTTACCCATGAAATTCCTTTGAAAAGGAATGTTTCTCACCTATTCCTGAGTTTAGCTCTGAGGTGGTACCAATACTGCATGGAAGGATATCTGTGACTTTAAATGAATTTAAACAGAGCCAAGGATGTTTTATCCTGTAATATTTGGAATGTCATATGTCCCTGTTTTTTTCCTTCTATAGCAAGTTTCAATGATCAGAGCAAGTAGTCAGTAAAAGATATGAACCATCTTGTTTCATGGTTAACAAATGTAAAGGAATGCTGAATAAACTGGATAATGGTTTTGAGGGATTTGAAGGACAGATAAAGGTTTGATGGGAAATGTGAAAGATAGATAGGAAAGTTTGGGGACAAATGAGGGTTTATCCAGGCCCCTCCTGTCTCCAGAGAGTTGATATCAGTTTTGAAATGTTTAAGTATGTTGCAAGAGTGTGAGGAAGTATTTTTAGAAAGCAGGAAAGATTTGTAATTTGATTCTAAAATTTTGAGTAAATCAACAGGATCAGATTTATTCTTCTAAAAACTATATAGGTGTATAAGATTGGCTTTCAAATATTTCCACATCATGGAAACTCAAACCTTGAGCATGTTTGGTAATAAGATCAAAAGTTTGAATTTTTGATGCAATGTAGTAACTGTTTGTGAAACTTTGTTGTAATGTTTGTCCCTAGCCTTGAAATTGAACTTTTTGTGACTCTGTGTAAATCTAGTCTTGCGTGGCTGGGAAACTGAACCATTTCTATGTGCCTTTGGTATTAAATCATGTTTCTGTGAGCCCCTGTCAGGCCAGACCAGCTTGTGAATATCCTTGCTCCTGAGTTAATATCTGAGCCAAGAGCCTTGGAAAAGATGACACCAGATGCAGACAGCTTCTCCAGACCAGGCCTGCACAGCAACTGCTACAGCTTTAGCTTATTGCTTTGTGTTCTCATTATGTTACCTTGGTGCACTTTACTGTCACAAAAGATGTTTTGAAAATTCTTATGTGACAATTTCTGAAGGTTTACAAAGTTTTCAATTGATTATTGCTAAATTGATGTAATGAGTTGTAAAGCAGAACAATTCTTGCTGTTACAATATGAATTTGTAGTTATTTCATGAACTAAGCAAAAGTTAGCATTTGTAACTGAGTGTATATGTAAAAGATTCAATATCTGAAGTCCCTCTTTCTTCCAAAGTGAATATAATCAGAGGATAGACAAGCTTTGTGAAACAAGGATGTATGTCTGCTATTCAGTTGTCAGATTCAGGTCATAAACCTCTTTTGTTTAAGGTCTACAGTTATGTAAGTGAAGAATATCTTATGAGGTACCTAGTCTATGTAGCATGTAGAAATATAAAGGAGAGTTAGTCTGAGTAATGGATTATACTAGCCCATGCTCACTCTACTTCCAGTCTTTTTCCTACTTGCTTTTGGCTCTTGTTTGTTTAATCTCTTTGATAGATTTGTCTCATGTAGGCTGAGTGCATTCCACTTTCAGATGATGGCTCAGGCTGATTACCAGCCACTGCCTGAAGTTGCTACCCAACACCCCTTGGATCTGGCATCTGCCAAGTTCCAGACATTGGCCACAGCCCCCATCTCTTGACTGACTGAACACTGTGAGGCAGGAACAGTTCTATAACCTTTTTCAGCATGAAGCAGCTCAGGAAGCTGAGACCTTCTTCCTTTGTCCCCAAATGAATTTGTGTCTCATCTGTTTAAGGGGGGAATGATGTGGTGCCTCTGTAACATTTTGGGGTGCCTTTGTAACATTGTTGTAACTTCAGTCTGTAAAAATCTCACTTGTGTTCAGGTACCTATGTATGTAACATCAGTCTGTAACATCAGCCTTTGCAATTAAGTTCTAAAAGTCTCACTTCCCCCCAGCCATAAAGCATTAACTCTGTCTCTCCCCTGCCCCCAGCCTAAAAGCATTTTCTCAGAAATCATTAACTCTATAACTATCTATCCTTGCTTGGTATAATAACAAACCATACCGATGAATCCTTCAAAAGCATTCTATAAACAAATCCTTTGTTAGAGAAATGTATACCTCCTTTGTTCTAGTGGCCAGCGGCAAACTATGAATCTTTCAATGCATCATCAGTAAGATAACTCCTCACAATCAGACTCATCCTGAATCCCCAATTAGCCCAGCTTCCCAACATCCATCTTGTCAAAAGGGACTTTGACGGCTAACAGGCTGGGTACTTCTCATTCACATTTGACCGCTGGCTGATTTTGTGACGTGTCAAGGCAAAAACCACACTTCCTCCTTCCCCCTTCAAATTTCTCCCAGTGAATTATGGGCAATTCTCATGGGCAATTGATACAAAAACTGAATGTTCCTTTAAGCATTGGTCACTCCTTAACTCCTCCCAAACTCCTCCCTAACTCCACCTTTGCACACCTAGTTAGCATAATTGATATCAGATTCATAGTTTTATTACTATATAATCAGTATCCCTAATTCCTACACTTTGCAGGCTATCCTTAACCTTCTCCTGCCCACTGAAAGCATAACATTAAATTCTATAATCCTGCACTTTGCAGGCTTTTTCTATCACCCCCCTGCCTACTACAATGCATAATATTAAACTTTATAACCCTGCACTTTGCAGGCTTTCTCTGACACCCCCCTGCCTTCTGCAAAGCATAACATAGAAGCTTATAACTCTGTCTTAAATTCCTGTCAGCTTGCAGGTCCCCTTACTGCCCCCCCACCTGCTACAAAGTCAATGTAACAATAAACTTTTATAACTCTGCCGAAAGACAGCTGAGTCCAGTAATTCATTTTGGAAGATGAACCCTCAAGGATTTCATTGGAAATCCACCCCTCTTATACCTCTTCAGTTAAATTATAAGAAGGCAAGGGTATAAGTAAAGAAGAGGAGTCAGGGTATAAGTAAAGTAGAAGAGTCAGGAGGGATAGGAAATAAGACATACAAATATTTAAAAAATCATTAGGAGTAGAATCTCTTAGAGAAAGTATATGCCTATATATGTATGTATCTATGCATATATATGTTTATGGTATGTATATATCCATATTTATATCGAAATATTTTCATGCTTAATTGTTGCTTAGGGAAAGAGGGGAGGAAAAGGGGAATGAACAAAGTAAGAAGTGTACAGCAGAGAATAAAAGAAAGCCTATAAGAAATCAAAGAAAAGATGGATAGCTTTTAAAACAATATGTAGTGTTTAATATAGACTTTGTTGAAATGAAAACTTATTGCCATGTATTTTTAATTTTCTCTACATTCTGTCATGCACATGACATTTTTTTCCTTTTATTATTTTATATTTAAGTTTTAACAGATTTATAATATTTTCCTTTTCTCATGTATGTAAATTTTAGTATTCAAGTATAAAATTAAAAAAAAAAGATTAAGAAAGAAAGGTTATGGCTCACTTGTGTAAAATGCAGTAATTCAAAAACAAAGTTGTGCAGGAAAAGGTAAAAAGTGGCAATTCTCTCATAAAAAATGTCCATGAATGGAAGAACTAATGCAGAGGAAACAAGTGGAGGTGGAGGACTGGTAGTACTCTAACATTACTCTCATCTGGGGTAAAGAGGAAACTACCTGTACATCTGAAGGGGTATAGAAGTCTTCTGAATTTGTAGGAAGGCGAGAAACCTGTAGGACTGGTTCAGGGAGGGTCTTTTGGAAGGACGTGCTAATTAAGATTTAGGAGGGAATGGGGAGAAGATAAGGAAGGGACTCTTAGAGGGATGAGTAAAATAAAGAATAGGATGATAGGGGAATAATAAGCTGGATAGGGTAAAAAGAGAGACTGGGAAAGAAATTAGTGAGTAACAATAAGATAGAGGGAAATTCATAGTAATCATAACTTTGAATGTGAATGGGATGAACTTGTATTTAACAGCTGTAATGATTTGGGAATAAGAATTAATTATTTGATAAAAATTGGGATAACTAGAAAGCAATACGGTAGAAAATGGGCATAGACCAATATCAAACTGAAAAATTTATGAATCATTTCCTCCTCTATTATCAATGCATACCTTTCTGGTCCTTTAATATAGCACTTATTATATTTTCTATTATCATTATTTTTATCCTCATGTAATTTCCTAACAATAATTTAAGGTCCTTAAAGAAATGATTGTACTATTTTCCATATAATTCAAAAGATCTAGGACAATAATCCTATTATACGTCGTAGAATTATATGGTCACACATCTGGAAGGGTCCCTGGAAATTGTGTTTAACACCTTCCACAATTTTATGTGTAAGGAAATTGAAGAGCAAAGAGGTTAAGTGACTTGTCACATAGGAATTACTTTGAGAAGCCAATATTTAAAACCATGTTCCTTACTATATATCTAATACCCTTTCCACTCTTTCATGGTGTCACTTAGCAAGGTTTTTTTCAATTATTTCAAACTGAATGTCTAATTTGAAAATAAAAATATTGTCCTTATGTATGCCCAAATCAAGAGCTATTTCAGCTCTATCATTGCACATTTATAGATGAGGATTTTTGTTGTGGTGGTGGTTTAGTCATTTCAGTCATGTCTGATTCTTTGTGACACCATTTAAGTTTTTCTTGGCAAAGATACTGGATTGGTTTACCATTTCCTTCTTCAGGTTATTTAATATGGGAGGAAAACAAAACAGAATTAAGTGACTTGCTTAGGATCACACAGCTAGTAAGTGTCTGAAACCACATTTCAACTGAGGAAGACATCTACTGACTCCAGGCCTGCCAGTCTATCCACTGCACCACCTAGTTGCCCTATAGAGATGAGAATATTCCCCTATATTAGATGTTGATAACATATTAAGTGTTTATTCCTCTTCTCTGGAAGTTCTTCCAAATATTTGTGTAAAGTAAAACTTAGAACATATGGCCTTGAAAAGATCTTAGAAATCACCTATTTAAACTCTGTTATTTTACAGGTGAGAAAACTGAATATAATAGAGATTACAAGCATGTCTGCTTTCTAACCCAATTCTCTCTCTGCCACATTATTCTGACTCATTTTTCTAAGGTGTAAGTGAAAGCTATTTGTTTTTGACTAGTCTTCTAGTGATACCATGCCATTCTTTTCTATTTGCTTACCCTTTATTGACTTTAAAAGTATCCTTCAGCCAAATTTGCAGCTTTCTTTTATTTGCTAAGATAAATAGTCTCAATCCTTATGGCACATCTTTGAAGTTCTGTTTCTCTTTCATTTTATTTTCGTATTTAAAATTGCAGGCCTAAGATTTTATTTTTAATTAATAATTTATTTTTCCAAATTACATACAAAGATAATTTTAACATTCTTTTCTTCCCCAAATTTTGAGTTAAAAATTCTCTCACTCCACTGCCCCTTCCCCCAACCCATGGAGAAGGCAAGCAATTTGACCTATGGTATGCATGTGTAGTCATGCAAAATCATTTCCATGTAAGTGATTCTGTTAAAGAAAACAGAAAGAAAATAAGAAAAAAATATACAAAGAGAAAGTATTTCTGATCTGTATTTAGGCAATCCCAGTTCTTTCTCTGGGGATGGACAATACCTTTAATTGTAAGTCCTACAGAATTGTATTGGACCATTGTATTGCTGCAGATAGTTTAGCTATTGATAGTAGATCATCATCATAAAATATATTGTGGTTACTGTGTACAATGTTCTTCTGGTTCTGCTGATTTCACTTTGCTCCATGTGAATCTTTCCATTTCTTTTTCTTTTAAAGCATGTTCCTCTTCATTTCCTAAAGCTCAGTAGTATTCCATTACAATCATATACCACAATTTGTTCTGCAATTCCCCAATTTGTGGACATTCCTTCAGTTTCCAATTATTTGCCAACATGAAAAAAGCTGCTGTAAATATTTTGTTGTAAACATAAGTCCTTTTCTTTTTGTTTGTTTGTTTGTTTTTCAGCACCCTGGGATACAAACCTAGTATTGGGTTTGCTTGGTCAAAGGGTATGCAAGGTTTTATAGCCCTTTGAGCATAGTTCTGAAGTACTCTTCAGAATGGCTGAATCAGTATACAAATTTATATACACACACACACACACGCACACACACACATATATATAGACACACACATATATACATATATAAAATGTATATGTGTGTATATACATATATACACATATATAAACATATATGTGTATATGCATAAATTTGTATACTGTAAATATACACACATACACACATATATTATGTAAATTGTATAATATATTATTTAATATATATAATGTATATACATTGGTGTTTTAATTTTTCCACATCCTGTCCAATAGTTCTCATTTTCCTTTTCTGGTAATATTAGTCAATCTTACAGGTGTGAACTAGTAGCTTAGAGTTGTTTTTATTTGCATTTCTCTCATTGTTAGTGACTTAGAACATTTTACTTTCATAGGATTACAGACAGCTTTGATTACTTTGAAAATTGCCTGTTCATATCTTCTGACTTTATCAATTGAGGAATGGCTCTTTTTTTCTATAAATTTAACTCAGTTTTCTATATAGTTAAGAAATGAAGTCTTATCAGAGAAACTCATTATATATTTTTTTCAAAGTAACGATTAACAACTTTATATTTCCCTCCATCCTATTTTCCCTCTGCTTAACCTACATTCTCCAAAGTGTTTTGCTTTTGATTTTTATGCACCCCAAACTGCTCTCCCTTCTATCAGTTCCACCTACTTTTCTTTTTCCCTTCCTTTCCTACTTTTTTGTATTCTAAGATTTCCACACTCAACTGAGTGTGTATATTATTTCCTCTTTGAGGAAATTCTGATGAGAGTAAGGTTCATGTGCTCTCCTCTATGCTTCCCCTCATTTCCCTTTTCCACAGTAAAATCTCTCTCAGACCTCTTTTATGTTAGATAATTTATACTATTCTACTTCTCCCTTTCCCCTTCTCCCAGTGCATTATTTTCTCTCATGCCTTAATTTTATTTTTTTTAAATAATTAAATCATCAGTTCACACCTCTGCTTTTTGTCTATGTATACACATTCTATATTATGTAATAATCAGAAAAATTTTAGGAGCTAAAAACCATTTTTCCCATGTAGGAATATAAACAGCACAACCTTATCGAATCCCTTATGATTTCTCCTTCCTGTTTACCTTTTTATATTTCTTTTGATTCTTGTATCTGAAAGTCAGATTTTCTATTCAGCTCTCGTCTTCTCACCAGGAATGATTAGACATCTTCTATTTTATTGAATGTCCATTTTCCACCTGAAGTCTTACACTCAGTTTTGCTAGATAGGTGATTCTTGGTTGTACTTCTAGCTGCTTTGCCCTCTGGAATATCATATACCAAGTCCTCTAATTCGTTAAGGTAGAAGCTGCTAAAAATTGTGTTATATTGACTATGGGTCCATGATATTTAAGTTGTTTCTGGCTGCTTGCAATATTTTTTCCCCTTGATCATGGAGATTTGAAATTTATCTGTCATATTACTAGGTATTTTCACTTTTGGATCTCTTCTAGTACATGATCAGTGGATTTTTTAAATTTCTATTTTACCCTCTAGACTATCAAGGCAGTTTCCTTGATAATTTCCTGAAAGATGGTGTCTATGCTCTTTTTTAAAAAATCATAACAGTTAGTAAATTATTCTAAAAATATCTCTCTTGCATTTATTTTCCAATGAGATACTTTACATTTTCTTCTATTGTTTCATGCTTTTGTTTTCGTTGATTGTTTCTTGACATCTCATAAGGTCATTAGCTTCCACTTGTTCAGTTCTAACTTTTAAGGAATCATTTCTTAAGTGAGCTTTTGTACCTTCTTTTCCATTTGCCTAACTCTACTTTTTAAGGAGTTTTTCTCTTCTTTGAATGTTTTTATATGCTTTTACATCTGGCCAACTCTATATTTTAAGGCATTCTTCTCTTCATTAGATTTTTGTAGCTCTTTTTATCATTTGGCCTAGTCAGATTTTTAAGTTGTCATTATCTTCAGTATTTTTTGTCTGTTTTATTAAATTGTCCTTTCTTTTTTCATGATTTTCTTCCATCACTCTCTTTTATCTTTCTAATGGTTACTCTACCTCTCTTACTTGATTTTAAAAATCTTTTTGAGATCTTCCGTGGCCTGAGACCATTTCATATTTTTCTTCTAGTCTTTGGAGGCAGGAAATTTTACTTTGTGATCTTCCAAGTATTAATTTCGATCTTTCTTGTCAGAATCACAATTTTCTCTGGTCAGAATTTTTTCTGTTATTTGCTCTTTTTCTCATCTATTTCATGGCTTTGAGCTCTATGCTAAAGAGTGGCTCTACTTCCCAAGGGGAGGAAGCACTATCCCAAGCTTCAAGGTTTTTATTTTTTCCTGCTATTTTCAGAAGTCTGGGAACCTATAAGTTTCAACTCTTCCAATGTGATATGATTTCCTTAGTACTTACTACTCTCCTGTACTATGCACTCACTTGTTGTAATGGTAATGTGAATTTGAAGACCTTCCCCGCCCCTTGTATTGGCAAGCAAACAGGCACTTCACATCTTATTTCAGTTCATGATTGTATCAAGTATTAAGATCCAGAACTTGTGAATCCCACATTGGGAAGAAGTTGCTGATGTAACAGGAAGAGACAAAAGAAGGAGGAGCTAATACCATATATAAGGAAAAGCCCAAGCTAGAGAGCCAGAATTGCTGAGAGAGAGAGGGAACTGCTAGGATCCTGAGAAATTCTGACAATTGCTATGAATTGAGAACAGAATGGAGAACAGAGCTTGAGGTGGCAGAATGGAGAACTGAGAACTGAGACTTGAACTGAGAAGAAAATTGAGAAGAACTGAGAAATAAGAAGAGAGGAAAATTGGGAGGAAGCATGGCTATGGTGCTGGCACTTAGTCTGTCTATTTTGATGTTACTTTGTCAGATTCATCTGTTGATAGAGGACATTGCTGTTGTTACAGAAGCTCTGGGACTTTACTGTTGGTCCAGAAGCACTGAAAGAAGATTTTCTTGTGGTATGTCTACAGAAATTCGGGAGGAAGGTCTTACTGATGTTTTAAGAGGTCCTTTGACTATTCTGATGATTTGTGTTGATTCCTCAGACCTTATTGTTGGGTCTATGTTCACTTAACAGCACAAAATGAATTGATGAGAATGCTGGCAATATGCATGTATGTTATTGTGGCTTAGCTAAGCATTGTCTTCCCAGGAACAGAAACTGTGAAAGACTTGAGGTAATCTAGACACTGTGAGCTTCTGTATGGAATAGGAATGCACAAGAATCGGGACAAGGAACTGAGAGCTGTCTGCCTTTAAACTGCCTTGTCCTTCACCACAAACACTTCTTTTTCAATCCTGGAATAGTGACAAGGGTCACTGATCCTCTGTGGTCCCAAGCTCTGCTGTGCTAGTTCTCCTCCTCAGACAGGCACTAGGACCCAGGACTATGACCCAAATCAAAGTATAGGCAACACAACAGAGTCCTGCCCCTGGTTCCAGTAAAGGACACTGTCATGGTAATGGGAATTTGAAGATCTTCCTGTCCCTTAATAGGTCTAAGAAAAATTTAACTTCTTGCCTACCCTTAATAGACCAAATGTAATCCCATGGACCCTGTGGTGGGTGATGTTTGTTGAATGGGTGGAACAGGAAGGGTGAAGAAGAGCCCAGAGGAAACTGGAAGGGATTGAGAGAGAGTCGTTCAAGTACATGTCTTTACTCTGCCAACTTTTCTTTGCAAACCAGGCTTCCATTGTATCTAGATTAAGACAGTGGAAATGAAATATCCTTCCATTAAACTATCTGGCATTGTCAATTTACTGTATGTCCATCCATCATTTAGAGACAACAGGAGTGGAAATTAGTATTAATAGTGAGAATCTTTTAATCTAGCACAGTCTCTCATTTTTGAGCAAGGATTTAGAGTTATACTAGTCAGTACTATTCCTAAAGTTCTAAGACCTAAGAAAAGTCACATCAAAGATTTCTTTTTTTTTCTTCCTTATTCCTACTTTATCTCTATACTCAAATGTTTTTGTTTTACAAAGACCAATGGATTTTTTATAGGCATCAGAGGCAGCCTTGAATAATTCATAAAAGTCCAGTGTGAGTAATTTGCACAATAGAGGAAAATAACTTGAAAATGGGGTAATTTTGACAAAGGGAGGGGTAGTCAGAAATATGGCATTTTTTGATTGTATAGATATAGATGTGCTGTTGCAGAAAGCAAATAAAACACAACAAAACAACAACAGCAACAACAAAAAATATGCACAAATCTCCACTCCTATCCAATCTATACCTTATGACTAATCGCCTCTCTTAATCGCTATTCAAATGTCAGCAGCTTATTGCTTGGGTAAAATTCTGATTGATAGGTTCATTTTTTAATTGGTTACTACTCAAGAAGTTTTCTTTCAAAATTCTCAAGTGTTCTGTTTCTTCTTTCTACTCTGGGAAAGGATGGCAACAAAATCAAGGGATATGCATAGGAGTAGAGAAAGCTCAAATTTAGTGCTGAGGAACTCCTTTGATTCCTCTCATCTTTTTGACCCATTCTCTCTATTATCTTACAGGTATCTAGTTTCCTTACAATATGCTTTTCAAAAAACATTTAATCAATCAAAAACCAAAATTTTAGAACTCATTCACATTAAAACATAAACAACCTACCACATAATAATGTAGTATATCTTCCGCAAGGCTTTGCATTTTTAGCTGAGAAACTAAAGTTAATGAAATGAAGCTCGATTTAGTGGAATTTCAAGCATTGCAACCATATATAGAATAGTTGTTTTGGCAATGTGGGCCTTGATGATGTTGCCTAAATCACACCATTTATATAGTTCTGCAAAATGAGGTGGTTGGAGGCTCTCTAAAGTCTATTCCTTCTCTAACATCCTATGAAATAATGAGTTTTCTGAGCATTATCTACTCTGTCCTATATGTAGCCCCAACTTGCTCCCTAATAATATGTGTCAAATATTACAACATTTTGTACAATAGAGATGAAGCAACACACACATACACACACACACATCTTGCTTAGAACATTATAGGATGAATCTGACCTCAGAAAATTATGACCTGTTTTATTTGAATATAGCAATAAAATGTATTGATAGATGTTCTTTGGTTTTAACATATTCACTGACTGAAGGGATGTGAGAGATTCCCACTATTTTTCTGTACCCCTTTTTTTGTTCTATGGGAAAGAGATTGAGTCTAACCAACCTACCTAGCTCAACACATGTAACTTAAATTCTTTGAGTATCACTTTGCTTATCTGTAAAATGGAAAAAAAATACTTCCATTCTAACTCACATGCTTTATTGTAAGTCAAGTAAATCTCAAAAGGATTGGATAACTGCGCCTATTCTATAGTGCTCCCTCCCTACCCTGAAGTGCTCCCAATCCTTGGTATCCAATGAAGATTGTGCTTCTCTAAACATTCTCCAAATATCACACAAAAGGTAGCTTATCAAACTTGGCCTAGGAAAATATACTCTATGGCTGTTACCAACTTTTCCTGCATCATGATTTGCAGTGTTTTTCTACGTGAATAACTCCTCAAAAGCACAGCATAAGGTAATACATGCTTCTGGGTAATGGGTATTCAGGAAATTACTCTCTCTAAGCCCCCAACAACTATAATTCAGCTATGTTTTTAATCAATTAAAAAACATTGTTGTAAGTGTCCACTATGTGTCAGACACTGTTCTAAGGGCTATTTTACATTCAAAGATATTAAAACTTAGAGAAGTTAAGGCTTTGTTTCATTTCCAAAAAACAAAAACAAATATACCAGAAAGTGAATTCACATATTGATTTGAAATCCTTAAAGACTTGAAATATCCAGTCTCCACTCCCCTTTTCTACCCTTATGACACAACATATAATAAGAAGTAGAATTAAACTTCTTGCCAATTTAATTATGTGTCGCTTTCTTAAAGCCTTGTGAATGAAAAAGCTGCAGAAGGTAAACCTGATTAAAGATTGTTGTCATCAGATCACAGGATCATAATTTTAAAGCTGAACAGGACTTTTGAGACCAGACCTGCATAACCTGTGACCTACTAAAGGATTTTGGGTGGACCCCAAAAATATAGAGAATAACATCCTTTGTAAGTAGAGGAAATCCTTTGGCAGGCCACAGGTTGTGCAGGACTGTTTGAGACTCTCTAGTTCAAACATATTGTTTTACACATGAGAAACTGAGTACTGGAGAAGTTCAATATCTTGACCAAGACAACATAATTCATATACTACAGAGCCAAGAATCAAACTCAGGTTCTCTAACTCCAAATCCAAATAAAAAAATTCTCTCTATCCCTTGCTGTTTTGTTTGACATGAAAAGTATTGCTACATTGGCAGAATATTTGGGAAATATAAAATTAAAAAAACAAACAACTATCTTTTGCCTTTTTTTCCTGCCATACCTTTTAAATTGAAGTAATATTTTGTATTATATAAGATGCTTAATAATATTGCCCATTCATATAAACATCTACATTTTATATTCTCCTTTTCAAGAACAATATCAATAATTCAAATGCAACAGTTGTTGTTTTTTTTAATTTCACCTAAATTGCATGTTCTGGCATGCCAACAATTATAAGAGTCCTTTGAATTATATTTCTGCAAATCACTTCCATTTTTAAAAAAAATCAGATTTCATTTCAGGAGAATTCAGTTAAGAGTCATATTCAACAATTTATCACTATAGGAAGATAGAAATTCCATTACTTCAGTCTTTTTACTAATTATAAAGGTTCAATGATTTGTCATTGAAAAATAAAAGTGTGGATTATTGAATAGGGTATTTAATGGCCTCCATTTATGCTTGAAAGATATAAAATAATCCATTTTTCCAAGCATAGAATCTTAATATATTCATTTGTGAACTATGGAGAGATAATTGAAAAGATAATTTATTTGAGTTCATTTTCATTTTGCACATCATTTACATTGTTTCTCAATTAAGATCACTGAAAGTCTCATGACATATTAGAAAAGAACAATGTTCTATTAATAAAATAAAATGCGTAATTTGCTTTTCACTGGGAAAGTTTGTGTGATTTTTAAAAAGGCATTGTTATAGGTACTAAGTGATCAAAGTATCTTGGGTAATGTGACATTTAAGCATTTATCATTTATCTATATATACTCCAATTCCATGACAAATATATGCAATGATAAAGATGATACCAAATTCATGCTTTCTCATTCTTGGCAATTTCCACATAAGTCTGTCCATAAATTTACCATAGTTGATCTTAACATATAGGAGCTTTCTTCATATTCTCTTGATATTGTATGATTATGTACTAATCACAGGAGTTTTCCATTTACTATCTCTCTCTCTCAGAGAAATACATTCATTGGCTGAAAAACAATTGATCATCCATGCCTTTAATGTTCATTGTATTACCTCTCAAGCATAATTACTTATAATTGTTATCAATGATCAATATATTATTATTATTACTCCTTCCTCATAAAGTACATGTGAACTTGAGTGATGGAAAACTATCAAAATTTTTAAATCATATTTTAATTATATCACATATAGTATGTGTAAGAAAACCTATTGCTAGACTTTTTGAAGAATAGTATTTCTTATAGCCATGTAAAAGTTATCTGTAACTGGTACTGAGTTACTTAGTCAGAATGTCTTAGATGGGAAAAAAGGGCCACTGTAAAATACTTGTTAAATCATATTTACTATTCAAATACATCTTCAAGGATAACAAGAAAATTTCCCTTTTTTAGTTGGTCACATATTACTTCAGGGTTATCAAATTCTTTCCTCATATTCACATTCCTAATTCAGAGCACAGTAGACTCATCACTTCAGATTTTCAAGTTAAAAAAGGGTCCACTTTCCCAAATGACTCCATTCAATAACCATTTGAGCAGCATCTGAAAAAAAGATTATAGCTTAGGAACTTTTCATTTGCTCCCTTTTTCCCCACCAGATCATTAACAATTATGATTCTCTATAGACATATTTCTATATTTTGTCACTGGCTGTTTTTAAGTTCATGGTGCATTGAAAAGAGTGTTGGATTTAGAAGCAGAAATTCACACCCTTATTTTGCTACTTAATAACCATTTGACTTTACACAAGTTTCAACCTCTCTGAGGTCCATTTTTTTTGCCTGACAAATATCAAAGTTGTCCTGGTTGACTTCAAAGTTCTCATATAGCTCTAAATCTGTGACCTTATCATGTCTCACATTCTCAATTCTAAGAATTTTTCTTTGTTAAATTTTTACTTTGACATATGTCAACCAAGTGTTAAATATTAATAAATTAAATCATGATTTTTATAATGCAAAACAAAGGGAATGCCTGATAGGTAAACCTAATTGTTGTTGTTTCCTCAGTTGACATAAACATCATCACTTTGATATAGTTGTTAAATCTCTATTAGGCAAAATTAAATATTACAAGTACCTAACTGACATCATTATAAAGTTCAATATTTTCCTCCTACTACCTTCTATCTTCATCCTAGCATATAGAAATAGCCTTGTTATTTATAAAATCAAATTTATAAATAAATCAACTGGATTAACTTAAATATAAATTAACTTTCTGTTCTAAGTGCAATTCATCTAATTTAGCTAATCCTTATGGTAACTGTAGTAGCATCATGGATGATTTTAATGATTTGTTTACGTATAAAGCCATATCCACATATAACACTTAGGGAATTATTAAAATACAAACTAAAAAAACAAAAAGGAAGAAGACAAAATATAATTAAACAATTTTAGTGGTTTTTAAAGTATCTAAAAAAAGTTGGTCATAAAAATAATAATGAATTAATGTTTCCTTAAAATCATTTATTTGAATAAAGATACCCATGTAAATTTATTGTGGAAAATCAGCATATTTTTGTTTTAAAAATTCATTATCAATTTCAAAAGATGTTTTCAAATTCAAGTATGCCATCTGTAGTATACTTCTTTGCAACCATCCTGTCAGAGCAGTTTAGAACAAAAATACTGAATAGAAGCCTTAAACCAATCCTTGGAAAACAAACATATTTACTCCAGTGGTATACTGCCTTATAAGAATTATCAGTATGTTACAGTCATAAGTATAATTATTTTTATATTGTTTCTAAAAGATATTAACAGGGGTGGCTTCTCTTCTGTGTGCTTTTCAAAATGTGTCATCAAGAATGATGTACCCTTTTTGTGGTCTATCTACACCTGTAGTCTTTTGTGATGCCTGTGCGTATGTGGTTTTTCCTACATCTCTTCAGCTATTCCAGTACAAGTAGTCAGGAGTATAGCACTATATGGGAGACTCCTGTTTTTTTTTTTAATTGTTTTTTCCTTGACTTTTACTGGCAGCCAGGTTTGATCTTGGGAAAGACTTGACTGCCTGGTGATGAAAATCTTCCTCTCTCATTAGATACTGACCTAATCACTTCAGAAATTGTGTTCTGTAGAATTTTCTTCTAGCTGGTGATACCTTTCTTCCTTTCCCTCATAACTTGTCTTAAGTAATACAATGTCAGGACTGAGAACTTTCTTTGGATAGGATTATTTGTTTACCATCAAACTTCTCAACTTTGCAAAAGCTAGATCTTTATTTTTGTCTCAAGAGATTTTTGCTTTTTAAATTCAAGAAAATACACATCATGGAGGTAGAGGCAAGATGGCAGAGTAAAGGCAGGGATACATCTGAACTCTCTCCCATACTTTTCCAAAAATCTTTAAATAATGGCTCTATACAGAGTCAAGAGTGGCAGAACCAACAAAAAGATCGAGTGAAAAAGTTTTTCATTCCAAGACAACTTGGAAGGTTGACAGGAAAGGTCGATTGTACAGGATAGGGTGAGAGAGGAGTTCAATCTACCACAAGTCATAACAGTACAGACTGGACCCCAGTAAACCAGGAACAGGCTCTTGGATCACTGAATCGGTGGCAGCAGTGGTAATTTACAGACCTCTTATCCCACAGAAACCAAAGACAGCTTAGAAGGTCAGCAGGAAAGGTCTGTCTTATGTGGGTGAGAGTGGAGAACAGTCTAGTTCAGGCAACAAAAGCACAGCTCCTCAGCTACCCTTGGGAGCCATAGAATCAGCAGCTGCAGTTGCTTCCAGAGCTGTCTGTCCACAAACATTAAGGGAGTTGAACAACTAATAAGAATGAGATAATGGGGGGGAGGGGAACTCTTTGCCAGCATTAAGGAAGGATTCTGTTACTTTATCTATACTCGGATCGTGGTTGTAGTTCTGGGTGGCAGTCCTAAGACCAAGAATATCACTAGGCTACCAGAACTTGTGTCTACAATGGAACACTTCTCACTGATCCAGGCTAGAAAAGAATATTCATGGTCACTCACAGATCAGGAGAGGAGTAAATATGCCTCACCTTATATCATAGCACCTTGAAATAACTGAAAATTCTCAGGTCCCTAGAAGTAACTCTGAAAATATCTGCACAGATCCCCTAAAATTTGGGACAATGCACCCTCCACCCTGGAAGCAGAATCCTGCTTTAATAAAGACTTAAAAGCCAAATGATATGCTGGGGAAATGAGCAAACAAGAGAAAAACATTCTGACTATAGCAAGTTACTATGGTGACAAGGAAGATCAAAACACACACTCAGAAGAAGACAACAAAGTTAAAGCTCCTTTATCCAAAGGCTCTAAGAAAAATATGAATTGCTCTCAGGCCATAGAATAGCTAAAAAAGATTTTGAAAACCAAGTAAGAGAGACAGAGGAAAAAGTGGAAAGAGAAATGAGAGTGATACAAGAAAAATCATGAAAGATGAGTCAACAGCTTGGTAAAGGAGATTAAAAAAATACTGAAGAAAATAACACCTTAAAAAATCAGACTAGGCCAAATGGTAAAAGAGGTCCAAAAATCCAATGAAGAAAAAATTCTTTAAAATACAGAATTGGCTGAATGAGAAAGGAAGTTCAAAAGGTCAGTGAAGAAAATAATCCCTTAAAAATTAAAATGGAGCAAATGGAAATGAATGACTTTATGAGAAACCAAGAAACAAAAAAAGAAAAACAAAATAAAAATAGAAAACAATGTGAAATATTTTATTGTAAAAACAACTGACCTGAAAATAGATCCAGAAAAGATAATGGAAAAAATTATTGGACTAATTGAAAATCATGCTAAAAAAAAGAGCCTAGACATCATCTTTCAAAAAATTATCAAGGAAAACTGCCCTGATCTTCCAGAACCAGAAAGAATTAAAAGAACTCACCACTCAGTCCCAAAATGAAGACTTCCAGAAATATAGCCAAATTCCAGAGGTGCCAAGTAAAGCAGAACATATAGTAAGCCGCCAGGAAAAAAAAAAGAAAATCAAGTATGGTGGATCCATAGTCAGGATAAGACAAGATTAGGAGCCTCTACATTAAAGGATCAGAGGCTTAGAATATGATATTCTAGAGGGTAAAGGAGCAGGGATTACAACCAAAAATCACCTACCCAGAAAAACTGAGTAAAATACTTGAAGGGAAAAATGTAGATTCAGTGAAATAGAGGAGTTTTAAGCATTATTGATAAAAAGACCAGAGTACGTAGAAATCTATCTCTCCCTTTCTTCTTCTCCCAATAAATTCCACTCTCGCCTCTTAATTTTATTTTTTAGATTTCATCCCTTCATATTCAACTCATCCTGTGCCCTCTGTCTTATGTATACATGAACATACAAGTGCCCATACTCATATATATTTGCATATACATTCTCCTATACATACGTATATGTATACATATACATACATATATATTCCCTTCAACTATCCTCATAATGAGAAAAGTCTTATAATTTACAATTATTGTTTTTCCATGTAGGAATATAAATAGTTAAAATGTAATTAGTTCCGTATGATTTATATCTCCTGTTTACCTTCTTATGCTTCTTTTCCTTCTTGTATTTAACAGATTAATTTTCTGTTCTGCCCAGGGGTTTAAATGAAGAATGCTTGAAAGCCCTCTATTTCATTGAATTATTACATTTTCCCCTGCAGCATTATACTCAGTTTTGCTGGTTAGGTGATTCTTGGTTTTAGTCCTAGCTCCTTGGGCCTCTGGAATATCACATTCAAAGCCCTTCAATCCCTTAATGTAGATCTTGCTTGGTCTTATATTATCCTGATTGTATTTCCATAATACTCAATTTGTTTCTTCCTGACTGCTTGCAGTATTTTCCTTTTGACCTGGGAACTCTGGAATTTGGTATAGTATTCCTAGGAGTTTTCTTTTTTGGGATCTTTTCAAAGAGGTGATTGGCAAATTCTTTCAATTTCTATTTTACCCTCTGGTTCTAGAATATCAGGGCAATTTTGCTCTATAATTTCTTGCAAGATGGTTTCTAGGCTATTTTTTGATAGTGGCTTTCAGGTAGTCCAATAATTTTTAAATTTTCTCTCCTGGATCTATTTTCCAGGTCAGCAATTTTTTCAATGAGATATTTCACATTGCCTTCTATTTTTTCATTTGCTTGGATCTGTTTTATAGTATCTTGATTTCTCATAAAGTCATTAGCTTCCAATTGTTCCAATATAATTTTGAAGGAGTTATTCACTTTAGTGAGTTTTGTAATTCCTTTTCCATCTGGCAAATTCAACTTTTTAAAGCATTCTTCTCCTCATTGGCTTTTTGGGCCTCTTTTGCCACTTGAGTTAGTCTATTTTTCTTAAGGTATTATTTTCTTCGGCATATTTTTGGGTCTCCTTTAGGTGGCTGTTGACTCACTTTTCATGACTTTCTAGCATCATTCTCATTTCTCTTCCCAATTTTTCCTCCACTTTTATTACTTGATTTTCACAATCCTTCTTGAGCTCCTCCATGGCCTGTAACCAATTCATATATTTCTTGGGGGTTTTTATGCCTGGCTTCTGACTTCAATGTCTTCCTCCCACTCCATACCTTGATCCTTTTTGTCCCCCAAAAAGGATTCTATCATCTGTTTGTGCTTCCATTGCTTGCTCATATTGGCAGCCAATTACTTGATTTTTGAGCTCTTTGTCATGGTAGAACTCTACTTCAAGAATGGAGATAGCTATGTCCCAAATCACTGCCATTTTTGCAGCTGTCGGAGCTATTAGATGGATGCCCTCTCTACAGCCCCCACATGCTCTGGCTCACTGGTCACACACTCCCATGATTCATATACAAGCAGTTCAAAGCAAGAGTGCTTAGCCTCTGAATGGTTGCTTGGTTGCCCTACAATCTGCAGGCCAGGAGCTCTAAAGTAGCCACGAGGCAGCAGCTGCAAGCAACGCACCTCCCACACTTCTTGCTCTGGGTGTAGCAGCCAGACTGCACTTTTCTGTCTCCTCCTGGACAAATCAAGTTCCACACTCATCTTTTCCTTTGTCTTTGGTATTTATGGATTGAGAAGTCTGGAAACCACTACTGCTGCTGGTTATTTACTCTTGTGAAGTCTGCTCTAGCCACTGCTTATAGGGCTGCTCTGGGGCTAAAGCCATGGCTCAGGAGGGGCTGCTGTGGGCTCACAGCTCACTGCATTGGGCCCTCCCTGTTGGCCTGCTAAGCTTCCTTCAGCAGGAGATTTGTTTCGCTCTGTCACTTTGTGGATTCTGTAGATGTAAAGTTTGTTTAGAGTAATTTTGTCATGTATTGGGGAAGGTGGAAGCTGGAGCTGCACAGAAGTCCTGTTTCTACACTGGCATCTTGGCTCTGCCCCCTATTGTCATTCTCTTGAAAGAAGTTACTTATTGTTTCTATAATTTCTTGTTTGACCCACTCATTCTTTAGGATTAAATTATTTAGTTTCCGATTAGATTGTAGTATCTTTCCATGGCCCTTTATTGCATATGATCTTTATTACATCATGATCTGAAAAGGATGCATTTAATATTTCTGCCTTTCCGTACTGAATTGTGAGGTTTTTATGCCCTAGCACATGGTCAATTTTTGTGTATGTGCCATGTGCCACTGAAAAGAAAGTTCATTCCTTTTCATCACCATTCATTTTTCTCTAGAGATCTGTCATACCTACCTTCTCTAAAATTCTATTCACCTCCTTAACTTCTTTCTTCTTTATTCTGAGGTTAGATTTATCAAGTTCAGAGAGGGGGAGATTGAGATCGTGATGACATTGCTTCATTCTTGATGGTGTTTTTTTGGCTGGATATAGTTTTCTTCCTTTTCTCTTTTAATCAGATCTATTATTGCTTTTGCTTTATCTGAAATAAAGATTGCTGCTCATTGGGGTGGCTAGGTGGTGCAGTGAATAGAGCACTGGACCTGGAGTCAGGAGGACCTGAGTTCAAATTTGGCCTCAGACACTTAACAAAAAAAACTAGCCACTTGACCTTGGGCAAGTCACTTAACCCCAATTGCCCTCCAAAAGAAAAGGAAGAAGATTGATACCTTTGCTTTTGTTACTTTAGCTGAAGGATAATGTATTCTACTCCAGCCTTTTATCTTTACCATGTGTGTATCCTCTTGTTTTAAATCTGTTTCTTGTAGACAGTATATTGTAAGATTGTGTTTTTTAATCCATTCTGTTATATGTCTCTGTTTTATGGGAGAGTTTACCCTATTCACATTCACAGCTATGATTACTATCTGTGTCTTTCCCTCCATCCTGTTCCCTCCCCTATTTATGTAATTTTTTCTTCCTTCTCGTTTTCCCTTCTTAAGAGTTTTCCCTTTGACCACTGCCTCCCTCAATATTCTCTCCCTGTGCCCCCCTCGCTTTACCTACCCTTCCCTATTACCACTATTTACCTCCCTTTTAACCACCACAACTTTTCTCCCCCCTTACTCCTCCTACTCCCTGTAGGGCACAAAATTTTTCATACTTAACGGAGTATATTATTCCCTCCTTGAACCCAAACCAATGAGAGTAAATTTCATACAGTTCTCTTCCCCCTCCCTCTTTTCTCTCTATTATAATTAGATTTTGTGTCTTTTCACATTATAACTGTAAGCTTAACTGATTATGTTGATTCCTACTTGAACCAATGAGAATATAGTTCATATGATGTTCATATCCCTCCCTTCTTTCCCTCTACTACAGTATGATTTATTTACTCTTTTTTGCCTCATTCTTTCCTTTTCTCCCATTACAGTTTCTTTGTACTCCTTAATAAGGTTTTTTAACATCAGATTAGTTCATTTATACCCACAACCTCTATCTATATATATTCCTTTTAAGAGTTGCAATAATTATATAAATTTCAATATTGAAATATTCAATCAGCTTCTCATATAGGGACATAAACAGATTGCTTGCTCTTATTGAATCACAAGTTATGTGCATGTGTGTGTGTGTGCATGTATTTGTCTCTTTGTTTTCCTTGTTTACCTTTTCATGTCTCTCTTGAGTCTTTTATTTGGAGATCATATTTTCCATTGAGCTCTGGCTTTTTCATCAGGAAAGTCTGGAAGTCTCTTATTTCATTAAACGACCATCTCCTTGCTTGAAAGATTATGCTTGTTTTGCTGGGTAGTTTGTCCTTGGTTGCAGTCCTAGGTCTTTTGCCTTTTGAAATATCAAATTCCAATCCCTCTGCTCTTTTAATGTAGAAGCTGATAGGTCCTATGTAATCCTGACTATTGTTCCACAATATTTGAATTGTTTCTTTCTGGCTGCTTGCAGTATTTTCTCCTTGACCTTGTAATTCTGGAATTTGACTACTGTGTTACTTAGAGTTTTCCATTTGGGATCTCTTTCAAGAGGTTCTTGGGAATTCTTTCAATAACTATTTTACCCTCTGATTCTAGGACCTCAGGACGATTTTCTTTGACGATCTTTTGGAGGATGTTGTCTAGGCTCTTTTTTTTTCCATCATAGCTTTCTGGTAGACCAGTAATTCTTAGGCTATCTCTCCTAGATCTGTTCTCCAGGTTAGGCATTTTTCCAATGAGATATTTTACACTTTCTTCTAACTTTTCAGTCTTCAGGTTGCGGTTTTTTTTTCCTTTTTTTCTTTTCTTTTTTTTCTTTTGTTTTGCTTTTTGAAGGGCAGTTGGGGTTAAGTGACTTGCCCAAATTCACACAGCTATTAAGTGTTAAATGTCTGAGGCCAGATTTGAACTCAGGTCCTTCTGACTCCAGGGCCAGTGCTCTATTCATTGCACCACCTAGCTGCCCCAAATTTTTCAGTGTTTATATTTTGTTTGACTGACTCTTGATGTATCATAGAGTCCTTAGCTTTGATTTGACTAATTCTAATGGTTAGTGAATTATTCGCTCAGTTAGTTTTTGAAGCTCCTTTTTTAGGGAGGTATTTTCTCCCATTAGATTTTGAACCTTCTGGCCCAGTTCACAAATTTTACTTTTTGAAGATTTATTTTCTTCAATGAGATTTTTTTTTTCCTATTTGGTCATTGCAGATTTAAATTGATCTTCTGCCTCTCTAATTTGTCTGTTAAAGTCTTTCTTAAGCTCCTCCAAAAATGGCCTTTGTTCGTGAGACCAGCTCATACCTCCTTCTGTGGTTTCAGGTGTGAGTATAAAGTCCATTTTGTCCTCTCAGTTTGGTTGTTGTTGCTCACTGTAATAGGATTGTATCATTCTCAATCTCACATTCTCCTTCTTGCCCTTTGTGAATGCCTATGTTCTGCCTTTGAGAGTGGGTTTCTGCTTCTGGGGTATAGAGGGCTCTGACTCATGATTCTCAAGCTTGGAACTAAGGGCCTGATTATTGACTTTGTGTGCTGCAGCCTCTGAGTGTCTAGACTGAAGCCAAGGCCAGTTGTCTCAATGTTTCCCCTGGGTTTCCCTGAGGCTCACAGAGTAACATGTTGAGGAGGGGTAGTCTGGCCACTTCCATTTTCCACCTCTGTGCCCCTGGGCTACAGTTCAGTCAGGCTGAGCAGCTGGTGGCCTGCAGTGCTGGTGTATGCAGATTCCCCTGGTGGTTCTAAGGCCTTGTGGTGCTGGTATTCTTTTATTAGTACTTGCTGGCTCACCCCCTATTCCCCCAGGCTTTGTGATCTCCCACTAGTCAGCTGAGGTGGGGCTTGTTGGGAAGCCTCTCACCCTTCACTTCAGGCTTGGCACAGCTTCAGTCATACCCTTCCTCTAGGACTTCCAAGCCTGAGACAGTTTCAACTGTTTCAGGATTTTACAATGGGTTGGGTATTAATCTCTGAGTTTTCAGAATCAGGGAGGGGGAATTACAGCAGCTGGGGTTTACTCTGACATCTTAGATCCCAGAAGTTAAGTAGGTGATTTTTAGACATCCAGGCTGTGCACTGAGAGCCCCAGGAGAAGCTGCTCCTGTGGGCCCTGCATTTGCTCTTCTGTGCAGCAGTGAAATGTCTGTGAATAGCCATTGGGGTGGGTGAAACTGCTGGCTGGGGGGGTGGAGGTCAATTGCTCTCACTCTGCTGTGCTCTGCTCTCATATCTAAGCTGGTGTAGCCTGCACATACTCCATGCTCCCCCTTCCCAGACTTACGTGGGAGCTTTCTTGGGCTGGGGATCTGCCACTCTCTGTCTTATGATGGATTCTGTCACTCTAAAATCCAGTCAGATTCACTTTTTAGAAGTTAGTGATGGAATTCATGGAAGAGCTCAGAAAAGTTCCTGCTTATGAAGATAAGCCATCTTGGCTCTGCCCTCTGTATCAACTATTTTTAAAACAAACACTTAATTAAGCATCTACTGTACATACAGGTATAAATTTAAAATGAAACCTTAAATTTGCTCAAAATAACTTGAGTGTCTTGAAAATGACTTAATTACAAAGGATAGCTAACTGAGTCAGAAAGCAAACTAAGAAGGAGATAATGGTGAAGTGGCCAACCTTTGGACACAGAACTGAAAAATGCAATAGCATGCTTCGAGAAGAAAAATGTCATTTTCTTGGAGAAGGACAACCTAGTACACATAGTCTTTGTTCTCCTTGTTACAGTGAGAGTGGGCATACACAGCATAAAATATTTCCCTTAAAAATTGAAATAGTGATTCAAGGTTTGTGTAAGGTTTATGCTTAACTCATTAGAGTCTCACAACCCTGTGGCCTAGGTACTACTGATATTATGATCTCTATTTGAAACAAAGAGCAAAACCTGATGCTTGCATATGATCATACATGTAATAAGGCTCAGAGAGAATATTTGAATGCATGTCTTCTTAACCTCCATCTCTTCACTCCAGGCATTCTCTCTGGTTATACCTAGTTTCTGGAATTCTTTCCATTTTCAGTTCTGACAGCTGACCTTCCTGGCTTCCATTAAGTCCAAACTAACATCACACCTTCTGCAAGAAGTTTTCAATAAACTCTCATAATTAAATGTCTTCCCTCTATTAGTTCTTTTTTTTATCCTGTATATAACTCCTTTGTGTTTATTTTCTTTGCATTTTATCTCTCCATTAGATAGTAAGACTCAGAGACTGTCTTTTGAATTTTTTTTTTGGTGGGGGGTTGTATTTCCATTGCTTAGCACTCTACTTGGCACATAGAAGGTATTTAATAAATGTTTAACTGATTGATAGATATTGGTTCTTGACTCCAAATCCAGTACTGAACTCATTATATCTCAATAATAGGGCAACAAGTGAAGGTGACCTCAAGAAATTGAAGAGAGCTTGGATGTGCAGCCAAAGCAGCTTTCTGAGGTGAATGTAGGTGCTCTTGGCTTTCTCACAGTCTCTCACCCCATCCACAGTGCTTTTAAAGAAGGAGTCGTCTTAGAACTTTAATCTTTCTGTGGATTTAAAACTAATGATAGACCTAAGCCTTCTGTGACAATATCCCTGTTTTTGTGCTACATAATAAATACATCTACAACACACAAAAACATTCATTAGGATAAAGAACACAGGAATAACAACTTTTTTTCAAGGTTGTTGATACAACTGTTGAAAGCATCCAGGGCAAAGTAGCAGGGTTTTGAGACTGGTGGTGGGAAATGTTCCCAAGAAAATGGCAGTCATCTTACCTTGATCTATTTCTTTCTTTTTCTAATACTACATTAATGGTGATAACAACTGAGATTGTGGCCTGTTACAGGATTGTGAAAGTCTATGTTGTTCTTTTATTTAAATACATTAACTATAAAGAACCACTGAATGTTGGCAGAAATGTCCACTTCAGTAAGAAAATGTTCTTCCTTATCTTTTCCAGTCTCACTATACTGTAGTTTGATGTGCCAGAGTTAGCAATCACATTTTCATGAGTCTGTTTTTCACTCCTCATTGGAAAATATCTCATTGGAAAAACACCTAACCTGGAGAACAGAAGGAAAGTGTGGACTGACTACCAAATTCATTGTCTACATAGCTGTTGTGTTGACCTCATTTTTATATGCCTGTGAAACCTGGACAGTATGCCAGTGTCATACACGGAAATTGAATCACTTCCATCTCAATTTAGATTTAGAAGATCACCTAGTAGGATAAGATACCAGACACTGAGGTCCTTTCTCATACTAAACAGCCAAGCATTCAAACTACTGCAGAAAGCCCAATGGACTGACCATAGTGTTCAAATGCCAAAAATAATCTTGTCAAAAATACTATTTTATGGAGACCTCACACAGAGCAAGTGCTCACATAGTGATGAGAAAAAACAATACAAGGACACTGTCAATATCTCTCTTAAAAACTTTGGAATTCAGGACTTTCAGGAGCCAAGATGCTAGAGTAACCAGTAAATCACTGTAGCTATCCCATACTCACTTCCAAACAACCATAAAATCCTAAAACAGAAGAGCCAACAGAAAGATGCATGGGAGAGGGAGTGGTCTTTTGCCCAGGAGACTTAGAGGATCAGCAAGAAAGGTCCATCTTATTCAGGTAAAAGGGGAGTGCATTCCAAAACAGAAAGTATCCCAGCAAGCCAGCAAGCCAGCAGCAAGTCCTGCCTCAACAAATAAGAGAGAAATTCTGAGCCCCAGTGTGGTGGAGCAAGCAAACACTAAATCCAGGACCCCCAAATCCCACCCCCCCACAAGTGTGCCTTAGCATAGGCAGGGAAACTGGCAGACTCCAGTTCTGAGAACCACCATGCATGTCAGCATAGCTACCAGATGGGTGGGTATCCTCCAGGGCCCACATCTCCATATTCTTTAGTGTAGCCCTGGGAAGTGTAGAAAAACTTACCTGGTCTCAGCATACACCAGACACCACCAAATAGGATCCCAGATCAATACCAGGTAAGTCACCAGAACCTTTCAGCCCCCAGAAGAACCAGCCAACCCACACCCCACCCCTTCAATACATTGCCAGTCATGAGGATTCCCCATGGGCCTGTGGTCAACATCAGTTAAACAGCAGGGCCTATAACCACTGTCACTAGAAGCCTGAGAGAGAGAGAGAGAGAGAGTGTCCCTTCCTTCCTGGCAGCAGAAACCAAATTTAAAAGAAAGAAAAAAGCACTCCACCACCACCTCCCCCCCCCAAAAAAAAAGATTTGCAGCAACAACATTTTTTTAAAAGTATCTGTCCGTATAATATTATTATGGTGAAAGGGAAGACCAAGACACAAACTCGGAAGAAAACAGTAGCATCAAAACACCTATGAGCAAAACCCCAAAGAAAAATAATTGTCCAAATAGAAAAGAAAGTACAAAAGCTAATCATGATAGAGAAAAAAAAAAAACCTTGAAAGTTAAAATTGTGCAAGTGGAAACTAACAACTCTATGAAACATCATCAATCAATCAAACAAATTCAAAAGAACAAAAAAAATGGAAGAAAATAAATGTCAAATACCTCATGGGTATAACAACTATCCTGGAAAATAGATACATGAGAGATAATATCAGAATCATTAGACTGGACTACCTGAAAGCCATAATCCAAAGGAGGACATAGAATCTTTCAAGGAATTGTCAAACAAAACTACACTGATATCCTGGAACCAGACGGCAAAATAGACCATGAAAGACTCCACCGCTGACCTCAGGAAAGAGATTTTGCAATAAAAACTCGAAGGAACATTATCACCAAATTTCAGAACTATCAGATCAAATGAAAGATACTACAAATGTGCTGAAATAAACAATTCAAACATTGAGTAGTCATAATCAGGATGACATCAGATTTGACAGCTTTAACATTAAAGGATTGAGGGTCCTGAAACATGATATTCCAGAGGCCAAAAGAGTTAGGACTACAAACAAGAATCATTTACTCAGAAAAATTATGCATAATGTATCAAGGAGAAAAATAAAAGAAATCATTCAAGGAAATAGGAGGATTTCAAACTTCCAAAAGGAAAACACTAGAACTAAACTTAAAAATTTGAACACCAATATCAAGACCCAAAGACAAGTATGAGCAGGCAAAAAGGGGAAATAAAGCATAAGAGATTCAATAGAGCTAAACTGTTTACATACCTACATGGGAAAATGATACTTGTAACTCTTAAAAATTGTATTACTAACAGTATAGATACAAAGAATATACATAGAGTGTGTGGATATAAGATGAATTTGAGGGAATGACATTAAAAAAAAAACCCCTAAGATGAAAAAGAGGAGTATAAAGAGTTCAAAAGTAAGGGAGAGGTAGAATGGGCAAATTATCTCACATAATGGGAACAGCTAGGTGGTACAGTGATAGAGAACTGGCCCTGGAGTCAGGAAGATCTGAGTTCAAATTTGGGCTCAGACACTTGACACTTACTAGCTGGGTATCCTTGGGCAAGTCACTTAATCCCAATTGCCCTGCCTTCCCCCCTCCAAAAAAAAAAACCAAAAAACAAAAAACATCTCACATGAAGTGATGAGAAAGATATATTACAGTGAAGGGGAAGATGATAGGGTGATTGATGGGCATTGCTTAAACATTATTCCCATCAGTATTGGCTAAGAGAAGGAATAATATACATTATCAGTTGAATATAGAAATCTATCTTACCCAAAAGGAAAGTAGAAAGGAAGAAGATTAGGTAAAGGGGTAGATGAGGGTTGACAGAAGGGAGGGAAGATCAGGGCCAGGGTAGGTGGTATAGGAAAAACAGGAAGAAGGATAGAACAGAGAAAAATATACATGTAATAATCATAATTGTGAATGTGAATGGGATGAATGTGAATGGGATGAACTCTCCCATAAAAAAGAAATAGATAGCAGAGTAGATCAAAAATCAGAATCCTATATATTATTTTGCTTACAAGAAGCACACTTGAAACAAAGATACACACAGAATAAACGTAAAGGGCTAGAACAGAACTATTATGCTTCACCTAAAGGGGAAAACAAAACAAAACAGAGATAGCAATCCTGATCTTAGAAAACATAAAAGCAAAAATAGGTCTTATTTAAAAATGATAAGGAAAGAATCAACATCTTGCTAAAAGGTAAGATCGACAATGAAGCAATCAAATTAGAAGAGAGCAAAGAATAGCATATATGTCAGATCTACAGGCAGGGAAAGAATTCATGACCAAACAAGAGAGAAAGAGCATTACGATATGTAGAATTAGTAACATTGATCATATTAAATTAAAAACTTTTGTATAAACAAAACCAATGCCACTAAAATTAGAAGGAAAGCAGAAAGCTGAGAAACAATCTTTACAGCAAGTGTCTCTGATAAAGGCATCATTTCTCAGATGTATAGAGAACTGAGACAAATGGATAAGCATACAATCCAATCTATTCTTCAATTGATAAATGGTGAAAGGACATGGACAGGCAAGTTTCATTTGAAGAAGTCAAAGCTATCTATAGGCATATGAAGAAGTGCTCTAAATCACTTTTGATAGAGAAATGCAAATTAAAACAACTCTGAAACTCACACCAATCAGATTGATTAATATGGCAGAAAAGGGAAATGATAAATGTAGGAGAGGATATGGTAAAATAGGGACACTAATGCAGTGTTTGTGGAATTGCTAACTCATCTAACTATTTTGGAAAGCAATTTGGAACTGTGCCCTAAGGGCAACCAAATTGTGCATACCCTTTCCTCCAACAGTTCCACTACTAGGTCTGTATCCCAAAGACATCATGCAAAAGGGAATGGGACCTTCATGTACACAAATATTTGTAGCATACCAATTAACAGTGGCAAAACATTGGAAATTGAGTGGTGATTTGGGGAATGACTAAACAAACTGTGGTATATGAATATAATGGGATACTATTGTGCAATAGGAAATGATGAACAGACATATTTCAGAAAAACCTGCAAAATTTGTACAAATTGATGCAAAGTGCAACGAGCAGAACCAAAAAGAAACAAAAACAACAACAACACTGTACATAGTATCAGCAACCTTGTGTGATTACCAGCTGTGAATGAATCAGCTATTCTCAGCAATACAATCATCCAAGACAAGTACAAAGGACCCAAGAAAGAGAATGCTATCCATATTCAGATAAAGAACTGACAAACGCTGAATGCAGATTGAAGTATACTTTTTTTACACTTCTTTTATTTTTTCGCATATTTTTCCTTTTGATCCGTTTCTTCTCCCACAACTATGACAGATATAGAAATATGTTTTACATGATAGCATATGCATAAGCTATATCAACCTGCCTACCCTTTTCAGAAGAGGGGAGGGGAGGAAGGAAGGGAGGGAGAAAAATTTAGAACTCAAAATCTTGTAAAAGTGAATGTTAAATTTTTTCTTGATATGTAATTGTGGGAAAAAATAAAATACCATTTAAAGAAAAAAAACCTTTGGAATTGATTGTGTGACATGGGAGACACTGGCACAGGACTGCACAATGTGTCCTGCTCTTAGTAGAAAACGTACTGTGCTCTATGAGCAAAGCATAACTGAACTAGCTCAAACAAAAGACAAGATGAAGAAATATAGAGAATTCACCCCAAATGTTCACATGGACTATTTTTGACCAATCTGTGGTAGAAAATTCTGAGCTTGTATTCATATGATCATCCACAGTTGGACACATTGTAACTTGACTCTACCATAGTGATGTCATTTTGGTTCTGTTCAGAAATGGACAACAACCAACCAGCTTGATATGCTAATGATTTCAACCATGGTCTTGGCCAAAATTCAAATCAATTACAGCATGTTATAAAATACTTCAAAAGAAATAGCTCTCTACTTTTTAAGATATAAAATATGCTTCTGTGTCTGCTTCTACATTGGGAAGCATATAGTTTTGAGAGAATTTCTGGATACAAAAAGAATTAAAAATATGAATATATTGCATCAGATTTTTATAAGTAGATTTTTACATTATTTTAATCCAGGAAACATCCAAATAATGCTGGTAAGGTTGTCAGACAGTTATTCCATCTGGTATAAAAGTCTTTGGATTTAGAGTTAGAGCACCTAGGTTGGGATCTCAGCTCTCTTACTTACTACCTTATGTGAACTTGAGTCATTTTTGTTCTTTAGACTCCATGACTTGGTATCTGTGCTTTCAAATGAATTGGTACACATTGCCTCAGCACAATACCATTTAACTTCTTACACACAACAGTCAAACTCCTGTGTACATAAGTTGTTTCACCTCCCTACATTCCCCTCACAGAATCTCTCTTCTTTCTAGACTTACCTCGGGCAGCACCTTCTCCATGAACCTTTCCAGATCCAAATTTGTATTTTCTTTACTCTCAAAATACTTCACATTCAACTTATTTTCTCCTTTATCTGAATTTGTTTAATTTTTATAATTATTCTGTATATATTTACCTATGTAACTGCAATCTCCTCTATTCATTTTTAGAACTCTTGCTGAAGAAGGATTGTTTCATTCACTCTATTTATATACCTAGCTCCTAACAGTGACTGGAATATAGCAGATGTCAATAAATATTTCTAGATTTATTGACACTGCAATCATTAATACATCTTCACTAGACTCCTGAACACTGAGAGATGGATATTTGATTTCTAAAATCCTTCTTGTCTGTTGCCCACTAACAGGTAGATAGAACCTGGCCACCAATGCAATCACTAAATTACCTTGAACCCTCCTATCTGTACTTAGATCTCTGCCCTCCTACACTCAAACCACTTCTCAGTTTATTCTTCTTGATATATTGAGTGTTCTCTGTTGACCTTACTTAATGTCTTGACCAGTAAGACCAGCGGTGTTCTAGACACTTAGCTGATTGAATGTTGATCAATTTCATCCTTTTAGCTTGTTGAGTGGCATTCATATGTGTGTGTTCTATATATCAGACAAATTGAGTGATTCTTAGGGTACAAAGTCAAGACGTTCTTGTCTGACATTTTATTTGGTTGAGTTTCATGTTATTCCTTTACCCTTATATAAACATACACATGCACATAAACATGTACATAGACATAGACATAAAAATATGTGTTTGTGTGCCTACAGAGAATAGATCTATTGCTACGTGTGTATATAGGGAAAACAAAATGAATCCAATGATTTTCCAGACATGTCAATGACAGATTGGTCAACTGCTACAGGACAGTGATACAATTCATGAAAGACATTCTGTAATTGTGGGCATCGAGATTAATTTTTGAGTCTTCATTTTTAATAATCTTATTATTGTAGCCAGGGAAACGACCATTGTTTCATATCTGTGGAGCTCAGAAAAAGGGAAAGTTTGACAGATTCAACTAATTTTCAGGGCAATTCACACGCAACTCACTTAACCATGAACACACACACACACACACGCATAGACAGATGGATAGATAGATAGATAGATCAGAGAGAGAGAATTGGTCTTAAAGTTCTTATGAATGAATAGATACAACTAACAATCATCCATCATGAATACCTTGTTATAAACTGATAGTGAATATGAAGCCAAATCGCATACAGCTAAGATTTTTACACGTGACACATCTGAAAATTATTACTTAATCCTCCAAATTGTCAGTAAACTCGCTAGAAATGAACTGATCAACTAAGATTTAGAAAGCAAAGTCAAAGTTAGTTCTCTCTTTGTGAACAGTCATAGGATATCACCATCAAGATAAATCAAAATATCTAAAAGATAATACTGACTTACCTGCTATGTAAGTATGAGAACCAGCAGATAATAACTCCAAATTTATCAATTCTATTAGAATTACCTCCAAGCTATGCTAAACACTAAGTAGTCTAACTTTATTCACAACAAAATTATTAAATGATTACTAGTATTGAAACCTTACATATCATTAAACTAGATGGGTGTGAACAATGACTAATAGCAGGATGTTGGAATAGCTGCTGTGAGATGAGTTATGACAGGAAAATGAGAAATAGAAAAAGAAATGGAAGAAATACTTTAAAAATTCTAAAATATAGCTTCAAGCAACATGAAATGGAGTATAGATGTTTTGGAAAACAGTGGCAGTAGAGGTGAATCTCTCAAAGAGCTACAAGGATCAAGTTAACCTTTTAAAATAATATTTGTATACTTGGTGAAAATTAACTCATAAGTATCATCATCTTGGAAAATGGACAAAAACAAGCATGGCAAGTCAGGGTATTTATCATTAAGTTAATGACTGTCTAGGTGACAATAGATAGGAAATTGAAGGCTCATGAGTCTTAGTTATATAAGTGTCATTGGTAGGAAAAAGGAATATTTATCATGGGGAAGAAAAGACTCAAGGAGACATAATATTGGTCTCAAAGAACAGAACCAAGAGCAATAAGAAGTTGCAAAAAATAATTGGCCCAAGTTCAAGAACAACTTCTTAAAAGTAGTGTTTTTGTAAGGAGAACGGACTATCCCAGGAGAGAGTGGATTCTTCCTTGTTAGATGTCTTCAACCAGAAGACAAATTATCAAGTAAGTTGTAGTGTGCGGTTCTTTTTTCCCCTATATCCCTCCTAGTTAAAAATTTATATGATTCTAAGATTCTTTCTATGTAAAATGAATTAGATTTTGCATTGGATTGGGAATTTGAAGGACCTAGATTTCAAATCTTACATCATAAATGCCTTAGGTGTATGACCTTTGGAAATTAACAGCCTCTCTCAACCTTAGTTTCTTCATGTGAAAAATGAGAGTTATATCTATCCCAGAGGATTATTATCAAGATAAATGAAAAATGGCAACAGTATATGTGTGAAACTCTTTGTTAATCTTAAATTATATTTAATTTCCAGAAATATTGAAATCTTTCATTGTTTTTTCTTTATTTTCATATCTAACCATATATTTCCAAACATACATGTAGACTTTAAAAAGTCTTTGAAGCTCTTCCACCTTCGTATTTATTTCTCTCTCTGTTGTTCTTCATTCCTTATTTTTTTCCTTCCCCAGAAAATCTTCTACAGTGTTATAACCTGTATACCCCTGATCTCTGCTGATTCTACTCCATTATCATTTCTGTCTGGCATATTGACTAAGCAACACTCTGCTGTAGATGTTCCCATAACTCTTAATCTAGCTGGTCTCAAACACACAGATCGTATTACATCCCATGTAACCCTCCACCAGGACAGAAAAACTTAACAAGAAAAGGAATGCTGTCATCTTCTCTGAAGCTACTATGTATATCATCTTCCTTCCAATCTCCCACCACACACACGGATATACTGTGTAATGTTTTTCAGGGGACAATATTCAAGTCAATATTGCCATTCCTATTTGACTTCTCTGGTCACCATTCCCTGAGAAGTATTATATCCCCTATTGTACTCCCACCACCCCATATCTTTGATGTTACAAAAAGTACCACTCTATATATTTTAGTGTATATGAAACTTTTCTTTGTTATCATTGAATTTATTGTGCCTAGGAATGTGATCACAATGTCAGACTATAAACATTTTACCCACTTTCTTAACATAATTCTAAATTACTTTATGTAACGGCTGGATAAATTTTGAGCTCCTCTAATAATGTATTACTGTACCAAAATCAAACAAACAAACAACAAAAACCTCCAAAATTCTCCTTTTCAGTAACTTTTGCAAATTTGCAAGATGTGATGCACATTTTCTGAGTTTCTCCAAGAATTTATTAAACATGTATTTTCTAAAAAGTAGTATTCTAGACACTAGTAATACAAGAACAAAACATAAAATAAAAATTTTAAAATAAAAGAAGTACCCCCCCCAAACACACATATTTTCCCTAAAGGTAATTATATTCTACTGGCCAAGAATGAAAGGGCAGTAAATGTGTCATTTAGATACATAAATATATACAATGTAATTTAAAGAGGAAAGAAAACTAACTAATAGAGAAGGGCATCTGAAAAGGCCTCCTACAGAAGGTGGATTTGAGCTGACTCTGGACTGAATTCAGTGAGACCAGGAGGGAGGTGTGACAAGGGAGAATGTTCAGGCATGGGAAATAAGCAATAGAAAAGCATGGAACTGAGATATGGTGTTTCATGTGTGTGGAAATTCAAGTGATCCAGTCGACTGGATCAAGAATGAATAATACTGCAGTCTTCCCCCTTTGTATATTGCATTCCCAATTTATTTTACTTGAAAGAAAAGACAAACCAATTCAACACCCATACCTGCTTCCATGATTCATTAGCATCATCATTTTCCTACATAATTTCTCTGTGACATTTCCCAACGTCTACCTGAGACAAAGTAGGCCAAAATGAATGTTACCTTTAGCATGTGGCTTTGGATGTGCTAAATATTTCTGGCTTACAACTAGTTTGACCATTCCAAACCTTGGCTCAGACAAATACTAAATCTCCTTTGCTAGCCAATAAAAATTCTGCATGAGAAAAATGCCCCTCATATACTAAAAAGCATATGCTTATGGAAGCTTTATTACTAGACATCAGAGACACAAAATACACTATATATGTCTTTGTCCATGTCAAGGATGATTCATTAATTAAAGCTCTGCAGACAGCCAAGGCTAAGCAATTACTTTGGTAAAGCACTTGAAGAGGAGGAATACAAAAAAATATTTATCTGTTCATTCAGGCAGCAAATATTTATTGAGCACGTTTGTGAAAGGCACCATGATAGGTGCCTTGAGAGATACGTAGATTAATTACATGATTCTTACTCTTAAAGAATTAACAATATTGTAGGGGAGATTACACATTTAAGGCCCTCCAAGATCTGGCTTTTTAGATACTTGACGTTATAATATTTATGTAATGTAAGTTCCTGGAGGGCCAGAACTCTCTTGCTTGCTTATCTTTGTAACCCCATCAGTTAGCATGGTAACTGGCACAGAACAAGCATGTGATTGAATATCATGCAATACTTATAGTCACAGTCTTTAATGTGATTGTGGGCACGGTAAATATTGCATTGGTGCTACACATGGTGGTTAGGTGAACCTGCTGCTGGAATTCATAGGTTCTCTCGTAATTTCTATAGCTTAGTCATGGACTTATATACTGGATTTATTTCTACGGGAGACTGAACATTCCTCAAGAGATTCTGTTCCCCACTCTCACATTCATTGACTTATCACTACTACCCTAACCATTCCCAGGAAATTTCTATTCTGGGCAATGTTTATTAGGTTCCAACTATGTGTGAGACACTGTTCTACAGGGCAAATAAACAAAGGAAAAACACAGTGCCTGTCCTCTATATGATCTCAAGCTAAAGAGGGAGATGATATGCAAACATGTGCATACAAACAAGTGATTAACAGGATGTTGAAAAATGTCATTTAAGGGAAGACATTAGCATTAAGGGGATAGAGAAAAAAATTCTTGTAGATGGTGTGATTTTATCTGGGACTTGAAGGAAACCAGATAATATGGGAGGCAGACATGAGAAAGGAGAATCTTCCAAGTAAAGGTGATACCCAGTAGAAATGCTTAGAATCAGGATAAGCAGTGTCTTGTTCGAGGAAAAACAAGGACTTCGATGCTATAGGAAACACAGAGTAGATTGGTTGGGGCATAAGGAAAGGTTAAGGTATAAGAATACTAGAAGGATATGGTGAGGGTGTAAATTCTAAAGGACTTTGAAGACCAAGCCAAATATGTTATATTTGATCCTGGAGGTGGGAGGAAGCCACTGAAATTTATGGATTTTGGAAAGGGTTTTGTTATCATCCAATCACTTTAGGGAGATCATTTTTATAACTGAGTGGAAGATAGATTGGAATGGGGAGAGACTAGTGCCAGGGTAACTAACCTTTGGGTAATTGCAATAATCCATGTATAAGGTAGTGATGTCCTGCATCAGGCTGGTGGGCAGTATCAGAAAAGAGGAAGGACATATACAAGAAATGTTACAAAGGAAAAGGTGATAAGCCTTGACAGCAGATTGGATGTGGGGAGATAGGAGGAGAATCGTCAAGGATAGCACTGAAATTATGAGGCCTGTTATCTTCTTTGATCTTCACAACAACCTCATAGGATAATTGGTATAATTATGCCCATTGTATAAATGAGGAAATTGAGGCAAAAGTAAGCTAAGTGACTTGCCCAGAGTCACATGGACAGTAAGTTTTTGAGCCTGGTTTGAATCTCAGCTCTTCCTGATTCCTAATCTTAGTCTATCCACTATATAACTTAGCTACCAGAATCATAATATGCATTAACAGAATATTTTTAAGAAATTCAGAAATTTAATTCATAACCATATTACAGTCTGCAAGCATCTGATGGATCAGGTGTATGCTTGTTATGGGAGTTATTTACGGGAGGGAATAAGCATTTATATAGCACCTACTATCTGTTGTGCACTCCATCATGGGAGTATTCTTCAATAAGATACTATTCCTCTTACCAGAATGAGATTGTCCAACCTTAAAGATCCCCTCTTTTAATCTTGATTTTCAACTGTTTTCAAATATTAGCAATTTGAACATTGTTCTCATTTTCTTCTTCCCAGAATGCCTCAAATGTTTACTTTTCTTTTATTAATCCTTTCTCTCTCTGTCTCTGTCTCTCTGTCTGTCTGTCTCTCTCTCATACTATCACATTTGATCTCCACACTAACCCTGAGAAGTAGGTGAGATTACTATACCCATTCCACAGTGGAAGAAACTGAAGGTTAAATACGAGGAAACTGAAGCTAAGTGATTTGCCCAGGATGACACAGCTAGCTAATTTTCTGAGGAAAAATTTGTTCTAAGTCTTTGTGACTCCAGAGCCAGCACTCTTTCTACTGTGACACCTAGTTGTCACATACCATTATGAACAGGAAACTGGTAAATGAAGGTCCAGTTTCTGGAGAATATGCAGTAAACTCTGTCTGGTACCAGTCTTCATAAGGCCTGGTGAGACACGTGTGAAAATGTGTGATTGAAGATATGTTTCTTTACCTACTCTAAACTTTGGATAAGTAATCTCTGTTTTCTTTCAGCCAACTAAATGGATAATTAAAAGCCATTGAGCTGTAACTAAAAAGGCATATAAAAGACTTCAATGAATGAAAATTTGTTTGTTTTTGTGGTGGGTTTTTAGTGATGAGGAAGAGGAAGTGCACTGGAGCTCCAGGTAGGGAAAGAGATGTTGACAATAGAAATGGGCAATGTTACCAAAGCTATTTCATCACCCTACCTAGACTGCTATGTGGACATGAATATCTGGTGCCAACTCTACTTCTGTCTTTTTTGTTTGTATTTTTCCTTTATGTTAGATGCATATGTATCAAAGATAAAACAGAACATATATGCTGCTGTCAACATTTGGAAGGTCAGAAGAAACACCAAACATCTAGTAATTAAAGTGCATATTCAAGAATTCTTCTAACCACAGCAGACAAGACACCCACCTTAGGATCAAACCATAAGGACTGACTGACTTGAAAAAATCCAACAGTGAATCAACTCTGCAGCCAAAATATTGGGTAGAGAAAGGAAGAGAATAACTTGAAAAGTAAACCATTCTTTAACTTGAAGTGAATTTTGTGTGAGGAATACAATTTACTTTAGAATCCACTCTCCCCAGGGACACAGTAGATGTAGAGATGAAACAATGTGCCCTAGTTTGGAGGATTGTCAGTCTTTGGACTAGTTTTTCAGTAAAAGTAAATTAGCAAACTAATTTATGTTGATTTGTTAATGATATATGAAGAAATCAACTTGTCAATTGGGGAGATGTTTACTAGAGATTTAGACTGTGAAAATTCTGGCTGGACCCTCATTGCAATATTAGGAAACTTTATAAACTTTCAGAATTTCTCATTGAACCTGAAACTAACCAAATTGCAGAATCAATCTGCCAGTGCATTACAGTTTTGGGAAAGTGAATCCACAAAACAGAAGTTAAAATTTGGAAACAAAATGGAAGAGAAGACCTTCAGTGAGAATAAAAAAGTAAAACCCGAAAATATCCGCCACCACTACAGCAAAATACTTCCTAAAGAAAGGTATAGTAAAAGAAAAATGACTGATGTAAGAAGTTAGAGATGAAGCAGAAAAGTGAGATTTTGAACTAACCAATGAACATAAATTGGGAATAGAAAGGACAAAAGACAGGAAGAAATAAATCATCAAAAAAGAAAAAAAAGACATAAATAATCTAAAGTTAGCTGTAAATCTAGGGAAAAAAATAAACAAAAAGGCATAGGCAAGAGAAAGTGTGCCTGAGGGAAGTGAGTAAAATTTTAAAAATAGTTTAAGTAAAATTAATCAAGAAGAAAAGTGTTATCTTAAAAGAGGGAGGACAAAATGAATTTTTAAAAATATATTTTAAAGAATAAATGAGTGGCGCAGTGAATAGAGCATTGGGCCTGGAGTCAAGAAGACCTGAGTTCAAATGCAGCCTCAGACACTTAACACAAAAACTAACTGTGTGACCTTGGGCAAGTCACGTAACCCCAATTGCCCTGCTTTCCTCCTCCAAAAAGCAAAAAATAAAATAAAATAAAATAAGAAAAAAATAATGAAAGCACATGCTTAAAATCCAGAATTTGAAATATTACTGAAATAAGAATCTAATAAGCAAAATATTCCATAATATGTAAGAAATATTACACCATTATCTGTTGTTTGTAAGAAGAACATTTATAAAGAAAAAAATAAGCATTCAAAATGAGTGAAAAAAAAATATTGCATAAAATTCATATGTAAAAAAACAATGTCTGATTTTAGCAGGTATCAGGTGAATCCAAAAAAGCAAAAGTTTTAATCATGCTATCATAAAAAGTAAAAATACAATTTAATAAACTAATATTAATAGATATTAAATTATTATATACTAAAAGAAACCACATATAATGAACTAACGTCAATACTATTTGTTTATGTATCAGATATCATTACATATAAATATATAAAGGAAAAGTTAATTAAATTATAGGATTGAAAGAAAAGAAAGGAAGGAAGGAGAGAGAAAAAAAGAAAGAAACATGAATATGTATATATAGATATGTATCCCTATTGGTTTGGCTGTCTAAAGAGATAGTAATATAATGCTAGTGGGAAACTACAATATTTTCAGACCTGTACAAATCTAACAGTCACACAAATTAAAAGGAAAGTATAGAAGAGAACAAACTATTCTAGATTTTAGACCTCAAAGACTTATGACATTTTATGGATGTAAACATTAAGGAAATTTTATATATCTTGGGATGACATCACACCTTTACGAAACCAAGTCATGTATGATGATGTAGATAAATAATAAATAATAACTGAATGTTAAAATACCAAATACATCCATAAAGCCCACAATGAGATAAAAAAAAATAGTAATTAACATAGGAGGGAAAAGCAATACACAGAAAAAAATGGAGAAATAATAACAACTGTGATAAGAGTATTCTAAGCAATAAGTTGTTAAACAAGTCAGAAACGTAATTAATAATTTTAAAAGACAACAATAATTAGTAGACAAAAGAACAAAATTTCTGATGAATGAATAAAATAGTCTTCAGATGAAGACGTGCTAACTTTGAGAATATAACCTTGAGATGTGCTAACAAAAGAGAAATAATTAATAAATTATTAAATTTTAAGAATTTAAAAATCAACTAATGAGCAAATAAACTAATGAGCACTAGAAAAAAAGAGGAGAACATGAAAATTTGAGGAGAGATAGGTCAGTTGGAAAACAAAAACACTGTAATAGAACTTATAAACAAAACTACTTCTTTCAAAAATCTATGGGAAGCCATTAATATATCCAATTAAAACCAAGATGGATGGGAATTAAATAACCAAAATATGAAACTTCAAAAAAAACATAAACAGCAGAGAAGACTGAAAATAATGATAATTAGCTATGTGATCCTTGAAAAGTCAAATATATGGTTATGTGATAGCAAAACTGAGTAAGGAAGGAAGGAGAGAGAAAGAGAGAGCGAGAGACTTATTTAAAAGGAATATGAAATGCCAACTAACAAAATGCCCGATATTGATCTTAATTCAATTTCAGGAAATAAATTAGCTGTGAAGCAACTATCCTCAAGGGTTAGGGATTGAGAAAAAAGTGAAAATAAAGAAATGCATGTTTTAGATGGATTTAGAAGATAATTATATTGGGCTTCTAAAGTACAATCACTAGTATGTACATTTTTATCAAAAAAGGGAGGAAAAAGCCAATCAACTCATCTCACTTTTGTGAGATCAGTATAGCCCTGATATCTAAACCAGGAAAGAATAATGTAAAGAAAGCTGTAAGCTGTTACTGATGAATATTAACAGTTTACATATTTTAAATCAAATACTGGTGAAAGGACCTCAGAAATTTAATTCTCAAACCATTTACTTTGGCCAAGTGGAATTTATACCTGGGTTATAAAGGTATTAGTAAAACAGTTGATTTATTCATAATAATAACTTTTAATGGTCACCTTCTTTGTTATTTTCTTACTTTGCAACCTATTTCTTGACTTTTACCTTTATGTTAAAATTGGACTCTGCTCATGGGGTGAAAGGGGCATTGTTCCATTTCAGTTTTTCTCATGCTATTATTTTGAGATCTAGTCCTCTACTTTAGGCTGAGAAATCGAAATTAATATTTCTATCAAACCTTACACACATAAGCAATGGACAGTTGTCCTGTTGTTATTAAAAACAAACAAACAAACACAACAGTTTAATTGGCACGTCCCAGAGAACCCTCTGAATATGGTTTGTTGAAGCAAATGCCTTGAGCACACACAGTTAGTGGCAGGGGATAAATTCGGACTTAGATTTTATAGTCTATACATCTACCACCATATCTACTACCTTGCACTGATTGTAGTGACTGTAATGGACATATGATAAAAACACAGTTTCAGGTGAACTGTGAAGGATATATACCATCTGGAGGAAAAGGGCGAAACAAAGAGCAATATAATATGAAAAATATGTTTTGTGTCAAGTGGTAGCATAGATTTTAAAGGGGAGAAAGAACATGCATTTGTGGAACAGTTAATTCATGATGGAGATATTTTTAAATGTCTCAAAATTTTCTTTAAGAATCTTGGTAACAAAGAATGAAAGGTATATACTGTCTGAAACAAGAAAACTATACTGGATATGGCTTCATAATCTAGAATGAGGTCAGGAGACTTCTATTTAAGCATTTTCAAAGTGAGTATGCTAATTTCATATTCATTCTTCCCTTTAATGGTCACCAAGTTTGAAGCCATTATGTAACCAGATGTGAGAGACTTGAGTTGTAAAACAGAGTGATACTATATTTTACAACTTGGAAGTCTAAAGGGCATGGGGGAGGTTTACCATTGAGAAGGGCATCCATTAGTGGACATTAACCTTGTGGGAAAATATTTCTAAGTGATATAAGAGGGTAGTCAATATCAGGAGAAGCTATTGCTGCACTTAGCAATGTTGAGAGTGCTGTGAAATTAGCAGATGACAACACAACAGGTTTCCTGACTGCAAAAAGGAAAAGAAAAAGAGAGAGAGACAGACAGACAGAGAGAGAGAGAGAGAAAATTCAAAAGAATAAGAAAAAAATCTAAAAAAAACTGTGTATTTTAGCTTCATTTAAAGGGGGAGGGGGTACATCATAGATCACAGGGCTGATTTTAGCATGCATTAGAAATTTTAATCCATTTAACGAATTTTTATTTAATCGTAAGCATATTTAAGCATAAGCAAAATATTGTTAAAGATACAAGGAGTAAGACATTGCCCTCTGGAACCATCCCATTTCCTTCCATAACCATCTCTACAATAATAAAAGTAAAAATAAATAAAACATAGATATTGCAGTTCATAACTATATCATAGCTTTAACCCACAAAGGAAAAAAAAATATCATTTCCCCCCAGGTCTATTATTCTCCCTTTCATCTGTATGAGGATATATTATATAAATAATGGCACATGTCCTCCAAAATTTCAAAAGCAAGAGCATAAAACAACATTTCAAAAGAAAAGAGATCAATATTATGTTTGTTTTTGTTCAGAATTATGATTTCATTGTTGAGAAAACCTTCATTTACAAATGGAAATTTAAGTGTTCTAACTTCTTCCTCAAATTCAGAATAGTAAATTATGATTTATTTACAGTCTTAGAGAGGATAAGTCGTATCTCTCCATAACCATTTTTTCTCTGGAAATATTAATTTTTCCATACATATTGGTCTTTAAAGTATTTAAAGACATGAAGATTAATAATCCAGATCAAAGAAAAATTGTAAAGCAAACTATCAGAGCTGAAAAGAACATTTATCATTCAATCTTGTCTGACTTTTCATGACCCTGTCAACCTCTGTGCATGAGGTTTTCTTGGTAAAGATACTGAATTGGTTTGCCATTTCCTTCTCCATTGGCAAACAGAGGTTAAGTGACTTCCCAAAGTTACATAGCTAGAGAATTTCTGAGTCTGGATTTAAAATCCGATCTTCGTCACTCCAAACCCAGTGCTGTATATACTGTGTCCCCTCACTACCCCTGAAAGAACATCAGGAATCTCTTGTATTAGCTCCCCTCAATATTTTTCAGGCAACCTACATGTCAACTTCCTTCAAATCTCTGCTAAAGTATCACCTTCTACAATAATCTTTACCCATTCCCCTTTATTATTTGTGCCTTCCCTCTGACACTAACCACAATTTATTCTACCTATATATTACTTTTATATTGTAATTTGCATGTGGACTTCACTACTGAATTGTGATCTCCTTGGAAGCAGGGAACTTTTTTGCTTTTATTTATATATCAGGAATTTAGTATGTTCTTTAGCACATGGTTGATGCTTAATAAATGGTAGTTGACTAACATATGTCAGTCTGACTACTGATGAAGAGAAAAACAAAAACAAACAAATAAAGAAAAAAATAATTTCTAAGTCAGATGCAGGGGAAAATGAATAGACAGGTACGTATATATTCTGTGAGGACATCTCACAGAAAAGAATAAGAAAGGAATAATTGCAGAATATATTATACATGGCTTTGACAAGTCTATAGGGAAATTCTCAAAGATTCTCAAGCAGTCTACCTGCTCTGACTAATTTTAATTGTTAACAAATTAGGTTTCAAATCTAATTACTTTATTTTAGTTTCTAACAAATGAACATTTTAATACACAACTTAAAGAGCTCCTGGGAAAAGTGTGCTTTTTCATGTTTTCAAGATTGACACTTTTCCCCAAGTAAAAATGCACTGTTTCTGAAAAATAGCTTTCTTATGTTATGGGAATCTGAAGATCTTCCCTGCCCCTAGGCCCTTTGCTAAAGTGGCTACGTGACTCTGAGCACCTTCTGATATTTGAAAATATGCTCTGTTCCCTAATAGGCTGAATTTGGTCATGTGGAGCCTGTGGTGCCAGGCTTGTTTTCCAGGAATGCCCATGCCTTGTAGCTTTGTGATTGGGCAGTGGATCTAGAGGGCTGTGAAATTCTCCAAGCCAGGAGAAGGCTATATATACTCCCTGATGTGAGGTTTTGGTTTGGGGATCACTTTGAGAAGAGTTGTGTGATTTGGCCAGAAGAGACTCTGGGCAGCCGTTGAGCCCCCCGGCTGTGAAAAACCCAGATGTTGGTGCTTCCCTCTCTGGTAACTGACTAGCTAACTGATGTAATGGTCAGGCACTGGAAACGTCCTGCTGATCTGTTTTTCTGTTTGTTTGTAAATTGTGTTTGCATTCTCTGAAGTTCAGGGTGCTGACTTTTCCCCCTGAACTAGGTAAATGATATGT
>CM053592.1:65695942-65711082 GCA_028646515.1 Pseudochirops corinnae | reverse complement strand
GTAATTTCACATGTTCAGCCTGTATTTGATTGCTTGTCCTTCCAGTGGGGGTGGGTGACAAGGGAGGAAGAGAAAGAATCTACAATCTAAAGTTCTACAATCAAATGTTATAAATATCTATCTATCTATCTATATGCAATTATTATTATTATTATTATTATTATTATTATTAACTTCATCCAACTGGAACTTGAAATACACAGGCACTGTGGTCGGGAGACCCATCCTGCCCTATCAAAAAATCAGAGGGGTGAGGGGGGAAGACATAGGAGAGAATAGACTGGTGGAGGGGGGATACACTGGGATGACTGTTTTGGGGTGTTGGATAGGGGAAAGATTGGGTGAAAATATGTAACTCAAAATCTTGTGGAAATGAATGATGTAAACTAAAATAAAATTTAAAAACACACACACACAAAAGAATTGAGACAGGAATGTCTTATCTTAGGAGGTGATATTTGATACAAGATTTAAAGGGAGCTCAGTGTTCTAAGATGTCGAATGGTGGCAGGAGAGAATTTCAGGAATGGGGACACAGTCTAGTGATTGCCAATTGCTTTGCCTTCACTAAAAGGCTACAAAAGGCTGGGATGTCCTTAATATGACACAAATAAGTGGCAAAAGTGGAACCAAAAACCAGGACTCAATTCAAATTCTGTGATTTTTTTTTTCCCCACAACATACTTAATAAATTTTTGTTGAAATGAATTAGTAACCAACTTGTGTATCCGTGCAAGAGTTCATAGCTGGTAACAGAATAGGGAGAAAGATTTATCCATTTTAGCACACATTTTTTAAAGATGTCTTGATTATTTCCCTCATTATTATTATTAGATATTTCACTTCTTGGACATAGGAACATAAGATTGTAAACTGGATGAGACTGTGGAAATCTAGTACAACTTGGCACCTGATGGATAATTTCCTTTATAATATATCTTCCTATATAATATATCTTTTAAAGGATAATTGGTTTGAAAGGCCTATCAAGAAGAAATTCCAAGGCAGCTATTCACTTTTTGATAGTTCTAATTGCAGGGAAGTTTTTCTTCCACAAAACATAAAATTTATCTCTTTCTTCCATAAAGCATAAATTTCTCTCTTTGCAATTTCTGCCCACTGATTGTAATTTTTTTCTTCTTTAAAAAAAAAATATTGCTCTTGACTTTTAGTTTACAACATTCAGTTCCACAGTCCTTTGAGTTAAATATTTTCTCCCCCTCCTTAACCTCACCGTAGACCCCCATCATGGCAGCATACAATCACATATAGAATCTACAAATATCTTCACATTAATCATTAGCCAGGTTGTAAGGAAGGATTATAACCTATCGAATGATCAGTGGGAAAGAGGGAACAAAACAAAACAACAAAAAGAAACAGAGCAAGTAATTTGCTTCAATCTGCATTTAGACTCGGCAGCTCTTTCTCTGGATGTGGATGTCTCTTTTGATCATGACTCTTTTGGATTTGTCTTATAACCCTGCATTGCTGAGAGGAGCCCAGTCTATCAAAGTTAGTCATCAAACATACGTTGTGTCTGTGACTGTGTACAGATTTCTCCTGGTTCTGCTCTTCTCACTCAGCATCAATCTATATAAATCTCTCCAGGTTAATATGAAGTCTGTTTGCTACTCATTTCTTGTAGCACAATAGTATTCCATTAACATCTTATACCACAACTTGTTCAACCATTCCCCAATTGATTGGTATCCCCTTGAATTCAAAGAGCAGCTATAAATATTTTTGTGCATATGGGTCCTCCTCCAATGTCTCTGATCTCTTTGGGGTATAAACCTAGAAGTGGTATTGCTAGATGAAAAGGTATGCACTTATTTATAGCCCTTTGGGTGTGGTTCCAGATAGCTCTCCTGAATAGTTGGATCAATTCACAATTCTACCAACAATGCATTAGTGTTCCAATTTTTCCACATCCTCTCCAGCATTTACCATTTTTCTGTTTTGTCATTTTAGCCAAACTGGCTGGTGAGATGTGGTATGTCAGAGTTGTTTTGATTTGCATTTCTCTAGTGAATAGTGATTTAGAACATTTTTTTCACATGCTTACAGATATCTTTAATTTCATCTTCTGTGAACTGCCTATTCATATCCTTTGACCGTTTATCAATTGGGAAGTGGATTGTATTCTTACAAATTTGACTCACTTCTTTGTATATTTAAGAAATGAAGCCTTTATCACAGACACTGGTTGTAAAAATTCCCAGTTTTCCACTTCCCTCTTTATCTTGGTTACATTGTTTTTGTTTGTACAGAAACTTTTGAATTTAATGTAATCAGAATTATTAATTTTGCATTTTATAATGCTCTCTAACTCCTGTTTTGTCATAAAATCTTCCCCTCTGCATAGATCTGACAAGTAAACTATCCTGTGCTCTCCCAGATTGCTTATAGTGTCAGCCTTTATTCCAAGATAATGCACTCATTTTGACTTGATTTTGGCATATGGTGTTAGATATTGGTATGTCCAATTTCATGCCACACTGTGTCCTAGTTTTCTCAGCAGTTTTTGACAAACAGTGGAGTCTTATCCCCAAAACTGGAGTCTTTGAGTTTATCAAGCACTAGATTACTACAGTCATTGGCTGCTGAGACTCATGCACCCAATCTATTCCATTAATCCTCTACTCTGTTCCTGAGCCAGTACCAAGTAGTTTTGATAAGTGCTGCTTTATGATACCGATTTAAATCTGGTATGGCTAAGTCATCTTCTCTAGCATTTCTTTTTCTTAATTGCCTTGATATTCTGGACCTTTTTTTTTTCCAAATTTATTATGATACTACTTTTTCTGGCTCTAAAAGTAATTATTTGGTAGATTGATTGGTATGACACTAAATATGTAATTTACTTTAGGTAGAAATATCATTTTTTTTTTATATTAGCTTGACCCAGACATGAGCAACTGATGCTTTTCCAATTAGTTGAAAGTGTTTAGTAGGGGGTGGAGCCAAGATGGCAGCATAGGAACAGCAAGAAATTGCAGCTCTGACACAGCCACATCAAATAACCAAAAAATATGACTCTAAAAAAATTCTAGGTCTCTAAAACACACACAGATATATTTCCTGCTGAAGGCAGCTCGGCTCAAAGTGACCATTTCAAATCTGAGAGCAGAAACCAGCCCAGCATGAAATGGCGGTTTTTGCCCCAGGGGCAGCTTGACTAGCCCGCCGTGGCTGAAGTTTCAGGACAGCGAACCTGCGATAGCTGTAGCAGGATCCAGAATTATCAAGCCATAAGATAAAAGGACTCAGGTTAGTGGAACTTGGCTAAAAACCAAGGAAGAAAAGCACATCTGGTCAAGCTGCCTCCAGGGCAAAGAAGTAGAAAGCAGAGGTTCTACACCTGGCTCCACATTGCCACTTCAGATCTCCCGTCCTGCAGACAGAAGGGGGGCCAAGCAATCATTCAGAGGCCAAGTGCTCTCTCATTAAGCGGCCTGGATCCAGATCGTGGTCTTGGGTGGTGGTCCTGAGGCATTTTTCTCAGTGAGCCGGAGCTGGGGAGGGACCCAGTGGCCTCCTAAAAGCCCCTGCATTTATGAAAACCCCAGAACTTTGGGACAAAGCTGCTCCCTCTGGAAGCAGAGTTCCACAGAACTAAAAAAACAAACAAACAAACAAACAAAAAAAACATCGTATGGCAACCATGAATAAACATAGGAAGCAAAGTAAGAACAGCAGCCGAACCCTACATTCCTTCTTCGGGGAAAAGAAGAAAAAAAAGCAGGGAAAGGGAGGAAGAGAATGAAGTCAGAACTCCCATCCCAAAAGCTTCCAAGAAACATGAAGATTGCCAAAAAGCTAGAGATCAGCGGAAGAAAGATTTTGAAAACCAAATGAGAGAAGTGGAAGAAAAATTGGGTAGAGAAATAAGAATGATGCAAGAAAATCATGAAAAGAGAGTCAACAACCTGAATGATGAAATTAACACCTTAAAAAATAGATTGACTCAAATGTCAAAAGAGGCTCAAAAAGCAAATGAGGAGAAGAATGCCTTAAAAAGTCAACTTTGCCAGATGGAAAAACAATCTCAAAAGCATTCTGAAGAGAAGAACTCCCTCAAAATTAGAGTTGAGCATATGGAAGCAAATGACTTTATCAGAAATCAAGATACTATGAAACAGATGCAAATAAATGAAAAAATAGAAGGCAATGTGAAATATCTCCCTGATAAAATCACTGACCTGAAAAACAGATTCAGGAGAGACAATCTAAAAATTATTCGACTACCCGAAAGCCATGATCAAAAAAAGAGCTTAGAAAGCATCTTTCAAGAAATTCTCAAGGAAAACTGCCCTGATATTTTAGAACCAGAGGGCAAAATAGAACTTGAAAGAATCCACCAATCAGCTCTTGAAAAAGATCCCCAAAAGAAAACTGCTAGAAATATTATAGCCAGGTTCCAGGATCCCCAGACCAAGGAGAACGTATTGCAAACTGCCAGGAAGAAACAATTTGAATATTGTGGAACCACAATTAGGATAACCCAGGATCTAGCAGTTTCTACATTAAGGTATCTAAGGGCCTGGAATATGATATTCCGCAGATCAAGGGACCTTGGATTAAAACCAAGAGTCACCTACCCAGCAAAACTGAGTACAATGTTCCAGGGGAAAATATGGTCATTCAGTGAGATGGAGGACTTTCAAACATTCTTGCTGAAAAAAACAGAACTGAAAAGAAAGTTTGACACTCCAACACAAGAAGCATGAGAAAATAAACATGGAAACGAAATCATAAGGAACTTCTCAAAGTTGAATTATTTAAATGCCAACATGGAAAAGTGACAATTGTAACTGATGAAACTTTTCTCGGTATGAGGACAGGTGAAGGGAATACAAATGTGTATATACATATACATACACATATATTTATATAAGTGGATTTATATATGCATATAAGCACATATCTGAATATGTATATATATGAACACAAAGAGGGCATAAGATCAATTGAATAGGAAGGGGCAATATACCAAAAGGTGAAATGCTGAGGTGAGAGAGGATTAGATTGAGAGGAAATATGGAGAGGCAGAATGGGGTAGAGCATCTCATGGAAGAGACAAAGGCTAATTGTTACAATAGACGGGGAGAACAGGAAGGCAAAAGGGAAAGAGTCAACCTTACTCTCACTGAACTTGGCTTAGGGAAGAAATGACATAAATTTTAAACTGGGCATCTTGCCACACAGGAAAGTAGGGGGAATGGGGATGAGAGGTAGGATGATGGAGGGGATGGCAGCGTAGGGGGGAGGGTTGATGGAAGTGCCCACTTCTGTGGATGGACAGGGACAGGGACTGGGTAGAGAGTGGAACTGGGAGGGGGTGCAGATAGGAAGAAGAGACATGTAATCACTCTCTCACAATGTGCCCACTGTGGAGGGGTTCTGCATAATTACTCATGTAGAGCTTGTATTTTATGTCTTGTTCTTCCAGTTGGGGTGGTTGACAAGGGAAGAAGAGAAAGATCTAGAATTTAAACCAAATGTTAAAAAAAAAAAAATATATATATATATATATATATATATATATATATATATATATATACAATTATTGTTACTATTATTATTAACTACATCCAACTGGAACTTAAGATTTACAGGCACTGTGAAAGGGAGATTCATCCTGCCCTATCGTAAAGTTAGAGGAGTGAAGGGGGAGGACATAGAAGAGGTTAGATTTGGGGAGTGATCATACAAGCTGATGGCTGTTTTGAGGGGGGGAGTAAGGGTAAATGGGGAGAAAATTTTTAAGTCAATATCTCATGGAAGTGAATGATGTAAACCAAAATAAATAAAATAAAATATTAAAAAAAATAAAAAAGAAAAGAAAAGAAAAGTGTTTAGTTGTTGTATTCATATGGGTCCTGGGTTTGTTAAGGAGGTAGATTGCCAAATATTTTACAATATCTAGAGTAACTTTAAATGTGATTTCTCTTTCTATCTCTAGCTGTTTGATTTCATTAGAGATATATAGGAATGTCGATCACTTATGTGGGCTTATTTTATATCCTGCAACTTTGCCAAATTTATTTATTGTTTCAAATAGTTTTTACTTGATTTTATAGGATTCTCTTAACATATACTCATATTATATACAAAAACTGATAGCTTATTCTCTTCTTTGCCTAATTTGATTCCTTCACTTTTTTTTTCTTTTCTTATTTCTTATGCTAACATTTCTAGTACCATATTGAATAAGGGGGTGATACTGGACATTCTTGTTTCATCCCTGATCTTATTGGAAATGCTTCTAGCTTATCCCCATTACATATAATCCTTTGTGGTGGTTTCAGATAGATGCTACTTATTATTTTAAGTATGACTCCATTTATTCCTATATTTTCTAGTATTTTTTTTAATAGGAATGGGTGTTGTATTTTGCCAAAAGCCTTTTCTGCATCTCTTGAGATAACCATAGAATTTCTGCTAGTTTTGTTGTTGATATGATCAATTATACTCATAGTTTTCCTAATATTGAACCATCCTTGCTTTCCTGGAATAAATCCTACATAATCAAAGTGCATTACTCTTGTGATAAATTGCTGTAGTTTTTTTGCTAATATTTTATTAAGAATTTTTACATCTATATTCATAAGGGAAATTGGTCTATAATTTTCTTTCTCTGTTTTGTGTCTTCCCAGTTTAAGTATCAATAGCATATTTGTGTCATTAAAAAAAAATTGGGAGTACTCCTTCTTCTCAAATTTTCCTGAATAGTTTGTAAAGTATTGGAATCAATTATTCTTTAAATGTTTGGTAGAATTCAGTAGTAAATCCATTCAGAGCCTGGTGATTTTTTCCTAGGGATTTCATTGATGGCTTGTTCAATTTCTTTTTCTGAGATGGGGTTATTTGAGTAGTTTACTTCCTCTTCAGTTAATCTGGGCAATTCATATTTTTTAAAAAATATTCTTACATTTCACTAAGATTGTCAAATTTATGTGTATATAATTGGGCAAAATAATTCCTAATTATTGTTTTAATTTCCTCTTCATTGGAAGTAGATTCATCCTATTCATTTTTGATGCTCATAAAAATTTGTTTTTCTTCTTTATTTTTTATCATATTGACTAAAAGTCTCTTAATTTCATTTTTTTCCATAAAACCTGATCTTATTTATTTATTAACTAAATAATTTTCTTAAATTCAATTTTATTAATATCTCCTTTGGTTTTCATTATTTATAATTTGGTGTTTAGTTGGGGATTTTCAATTTGTTCTTTTTCTAGCTTTTTCAGTTGCCCTATTTATTGACCTCCATTTTCTCTATTTTATTCATGTATGCATTCAGGGATATAAAACTTCCCCTAAGAACTGCTTTTGCGGCATCCTACAAGATTTGGTATGTTGTCTCAAACATATTGTCATACTCTGAATGAAGTTACTGATTGTTTCTATAATTTCTTGTTTGCCCCACTTATTCTTTAGGACTAAGTTATTTAGTTTCTAATTACTTTTCAGTCTATCCTTTCATAGCCTTTTATTACATATAATTTTTATTCTATCATGATCTGAGAAGGATGCATTTAATATTCCTGTCTTTCTGCAGTGAATTGTGAGGTTTTTATGCCCTAGTACATGGCAATTCTTTTATTTTTATTTTTTTTATGTGGCATGTAGCACTGAGAAGAAGGTACATTTCTGTTTATCCCTATTCAATTTTCTCTAGAGGCCTACCATATCTATATTCTTTAAGATTCAATTTATCTCCTTAACTTCTTTCTTGTTTATTTTGAGGTTAGATTTATCAAGTTCAGAGAAGGGGAGATTGAGGTCACCAACTAGTATAATTTTGCTATCTATCTCTTGCTCTAAATCCCTTAACTTCTCCTCTTGCAATTTGGATGCTGAACCACTTGGTGCATAAATGTTTTGTAATGATATTGCTTCATTTTTGATGGTGCCTTTTAGCAAGATATGGTTTCCTTCCTTATCATTTTAATTAGATCTATTTTTGCTTTTGCTTTGTCTGAGATGAGAATTGTTATCCCTGCTTTCACTGAGGCATAATTTATTTTGCTCTAGCCTTTTACCTTTACCCTGTGTGTATTGGCGTTTTTCAAATGTGTTTCTTGTAAACAGCATATTGTAGGATTATGGTTTTTAATCCATTCTGCTCTTCACTTTGGTTTTATGGGAGAGTTCATCCCATTCACATTCACAGTTATGATTACTATCTGCGTCTTTCTCTCCATCTTATTCCCTCCCCTGTTTATGCTTTTATTTTTCCATTCTCCCTTCCCCTCCTTAAGAGTTTTCCTTTTGACTGCTGTCCCCCCTGAGTATTCCCTTCTCATCAGCCCCCCTTCCTTTCTCTACCCTTCCCCTTACTACTTCTTCCATCCCTTCTAACCACCCCCAACTTTTCTTAGTCCTTCCCCCCTCCTACTGCCTGTAGGGCATGATAGGTTTTTATACTTAATGTAGTATGTTATAACTTCCTTGAACCAAGATAGATGAGAATAGATCTCATGCAATGCTCCTTTCCCTCCCTCTTTCCCTCTATTATGATAAGTTTTATGTCTCTTTGCGATAGAGTCCTATACTTAACTGATTATGTTATTTCCTCCTTACACCAGAACCAATGAGGGCAAAGCTCATATAATGTTCATCTCCCTCCCTTCTTTCTCTCTACTATAATCTGTTTTTTTACCTCTTTGTTTGGCATAATTTACCCTGTTCTGCTTTGTTATTTTCTCTTCTTCCGTTGAGGTCACTTTGCAACACTTAAGGTTTTTTATATCATCGTTTTGTTTAAATTATACTCAAACCTTCCTTTTATCTATATCCTTTTTAAATGTTGTGATAAGTACATCATGCTCAATATTAACAAGTATCAGCTTCCCATATAGGGATGTAAACAGTTTGCTCTTATTGAATAGCAAGTTGTGTGTGTGTGTGTGTGTGTGTGTTTTCCCTATTTACCTTTCTATGTCTCCCTTGAGTCTTGTAATTGGAGATTGAATTTTCCATTGAGCTCTGGTTTTTTCATCAGGAAGGTCTGGAAGTCCCTTATAATAACTGAATAAGGGCAGAAAGGAAGCAGTAGCTTTGCCAAGCTCCTACAAGTATTCTGTCAGTAAAAGCTAAAAAGTAAATTTGAATGGATTTAAGAGTGACAGAACCCATTGGGAGATGGAGTGTGGCAGATTGCCAGGCCAGAAAAGTGCCTACTCAGGTCGGGGCAGGGAAAACTTGGAGCACACAGGAGCTGCACCAGCACGGATCTGAGAGCAGAGTACGGCAGACTGAGAAGAAGCCCCAGCCAGCCAGCAGACTCATCCAGTCAGAGGAGTTTGCAGCCTTCTAGGTACAGAACAGAAGATCATCGGAACTGGGTAGGAAAAAATTCAGGGGGTCTGACACAGCAGGGTCAGCAGCTTTTCCTGGGGCTAACAGCCCCCAGCCTGGATGTTTAAAATTACATACCCAAACTTCCAGAAGTCAAGATGGAGGAATAAAATTTAGTTGCTCTGATCACCCCTCCTTGACCCAGAAAAGTCTGAAGTTAAATGCCTCACCCAGAGTAAAATCTTGAATTAGTGGAAACAGCCCCAGGCTTGGGTGTCACTGAAGAAAAGGAAAGGGAAAGAGTATAGACTCTAAGCCCAGGAGGATGGAGCCAGCAAACACTAACAACAAAAGCCCAGGTGTGCTTTAGCACCACCTGGCCAATCATTAAACTACAGCCCTGCCTGTCTGCTGGCCTTATGCTACAGTAACCCTGAGCTGCAGCCCAGAGACAGAGAGGTGGAAATCTGAAGGAGCTAGACCATCCTGCCCCCATAGGCTACTATGTAAGCCTCAGGGTAACTCAGTGGAAGCATTGAGAGTCCTGGTCATGGCCTCAGTCTACAGATTCAGAGGCTACAGCTCACGAAGTTAACAACCAAACTCCTACCTCCCAGCCTGAGAAGCTCAATACTCCTGCACCCCAGAAGCAGATATCCACTCTAAAAACCCAAGACATAGGGAACCACAATGGCGAAGAAGGAAACTGGAAAGGCTAGAACCATCAAATTATTTTATACTGAGCAAGAACAACCAAATTTAGAAGGCAACAGGGACTCTATATACACACTGGAGACCACAGAGGGAACTATGAATTGGTCTCAAATCCAAAAGGCATTCTTAGAGGATCTCAAGAGGGATTTTTAAAAGGAAATTAGAGAGGTAGGAGATAAATTTAAATCTACAGTGACCAAAATGGAAAAAAATTTCACTGAAGAAAACAAAGCTTTAAAAAGTAAAATTGGAGAATTAGGACAGGAGGTCCAAAATTTAGTGAGAGAAAATACCTCCCCAAAAATGAAAACTGAATATATGGAGAAGGAGATCCAAAAAACAATCGAGCAAATTAATTCTCTAAAAAATCGAATCAGTCAAACTGAAGCCAAGGAGTCTATGATGTGACAAGAGTCAGTCAAACAAAACATAAAGATTGAAAAATTAGAAGAAAGTGCAAAATATCTCACTGGTAAAATAATTGACCTGGAAAATAGATCCAGGAGAGATAACCTAAGAATTTTCGACTTACAAGCCAGCCATGATGAAAAAAGCAGCCTGGACAGCATGATCCAAGAAAGTGTCAAAGAAAACTTTCCTGAGGTCTTAGAATCAGAAGGGGAAATAGTTATTCAAAGAATTCACCGATCTCCTCCTGAAAGAGATCCCAAATTGAAAATTCCAAAAAGTATAGTAGCCAAATTCCAGAGCTACAAGGTCAAGGAGAAAATACTGAATGCAGTCAAAAAGAAACAATTCAAATATCATGGAACTACAGTCAGGATTGCATAAGATTTAGCAGCTGCTACATTAAAAGATTGGAGGGATCGAAATGTGATATTTCGCAAAGCAAAAGAGCTAGGACTGCAACGAAGGATCAACTGCCCAGCAAGACTGAGCATATTCATTCAGGCAAGAAGATGGTCATTTAATGAAATAAAGGACTTCCAGACTTTCCTTAAGAAAAAGCCTGAGCTCAATGGAAAATTTGATTTCCACTTACAAGACCCAAGAAAGACAAAAAGGTAAACAAGGAAAACATACACTCACACAGACACATACACAGATGCCCATACATGGAAATAACTTGGGACTCAATAAGAGCAAACAGTTTACATTCCTTTCTGAGAAGCATATACCTGTCAATACTGAAATTTGTATAAGTTCTGTGACATTAAAAATGGATGCGCATAGAAAGAGGATGTGGGTATAAGTGAACTAATATGAAGATTTTTTTTAAATCCCTATTAAGGGGAAGAAAGGTATTGTAATGGGAGAAAAGGAAAGGTAGAGGCAGAAGATGGTAAATTATGCCACAAGAAGAGGCATAAAAACATACTAAAGTGGAGAGGTGGGAACGAAGGAGATGAGCATCAAATGACCATTACTCTCATTGGTTCTAATTTAAAGAGGGATCAATACAAATGGCTAAGTTTAGATTCTAACATGTAAAGACACAAAAACTCATAATAATAGAGGGAAAAGAAGGAGAGAGAAAACAAATGTATGAAATTTACTGGCATTGGGGTTTGAGTTCAAGGAGGGAATAACATACTCTGTTAAGAATAAAAATATATTATGCCCTACAGGCAATAGGAGGGACAACAGGAGAGGGGGGTAAGAAGGGTGAGGGTGGTCAGTAGGGAGGGAAAGAGTAGCAAGGGGAAAGGGTAGATAAAAAGGGGGACACAGGGAGGGAATACTGAGGGAGGCAGTGATCAAAAGGAAAGTCCTTAAGGAGGGGAAGGGAAAAGGAAGACAAAATATAAACAGGGGAGGGAAAAAGATGGAGGGGAAATCACAGATAGTAATCATAACTATGAATGTGAATGGGATGAACTCCCACATAAAACAGAGGCGGACAGCAGAATGGATTAAAAATCACAATCCTACAATATGCTGTCTACAAGAAACACATTTGAAACAAGGGGACATGCACAGGGCAAAGGTAAAAGGATGGAGCAGAATATATCATGCCTCAGCAAAAGTTAAAAAAGCGGGGGTAGCAATCCTTATCTCAGATAATTCAAAAGCTAAGATAGATCTAATTAAAAGAGATAAGGAAGGAAACTACATCCTGCTAAAAGGCACCATCGAGAATGAAGCAATATCATCAATTAACATATATGCACAAAGCGGTACAGTATCCAAATTCCTAAAGGAAAAGTCAGGGGAATTAGAGGAAGAAATAGTAGTGGATGACCTCAATCCCCCCTCTCTGAACTTGATAAATCTATCCTCAAAGTAAACAAGGAAGAAGTTAAGGAGGCAAATAGAATTTTAGAGAGGCTAGACACGATAGATCGCTGGAGAAAACTGAAGGGGGATAAAAAGGAATATACCTTCTTTTCAGCAGTACAGGGCACATACACAAAAATTGACGATGTACTAGGGCATAAAAATCTCACAATTCAGTGTAGAAAGGCAGAAATGTTAAAGGCATCGTTCTCAGATCATGATGCAATAAAAATTAAATGCAATAAAGGGCCATGGAAAGATAAGCAAAAATTAATTGGAAACTAAATAATTTAATCCTAAAAATGAATGAGTCAAACAAGAAATTATAGAAACAACCAGAAACTGCATTTAAGAGAATGACAATAATATAATGAGACATCATACTAACACATGTGGGATGCAGCAAAGGCAGTTCTTAGGGGAATTATTATATTCCTGAATGCATACAAGAAAAAATTAGAGAAAATGGAGATCAATGAATTGGGCATGCAATTGAAAAAAACAGAAAAAGAACAAATTAAAAACCTCCAACTAAATACTAAATTAGAAAAAATGAGAACCAAAGGAGAGATTAATAAAATTTAAACTAAGAAAACTATTGAACTTTTAAATAAACTAAGAGTTGGTTTTAAGAAAAATCCAATAATATTGATAGACCCTTAGTCAATACAATAAAAAAAAAAGAGTAGAAAACCAAATTCAGAGTCTCAAAAATGAAAAGGGTGAATGTACTTCCAATGAAGAGGAAATTAAAAGAATAATTAGCAATTATTTTGTGCAAGTGTATGCCCATAAATTTGATAATCTTAGTGAAATTGGGGAATATTTACAAAAATATAAGTTACCCAGAAATTCTGAAGAGGAAGTATATTACTTAACCCCATTTCAGAAAAATAAATTGAATAAATTATCAGAGAACTTCCTAGGAAAAAATCCCCAGGGCCAGATTGATTTGCTAGTGAATTCTATCAAATATTTAAAGATCAATTGATCAGGGGGGCAGAGCCAAGATGGCAGCATAGGAGTAGCGAGGTACGGCAGCTCCCACACAGCCACCTCAAAATGCCCATAAAATATGACCTTAAACAAATTCTAGAGCTCTAAAATGAACACAAATATACTTTACACTGAAGGCAGCTTGGCTAGGAGGCACCATCTCACCATTGGGAACTGAAAACAAGCCCAGCATTAAATGGTGGCTTGGCCCTGGGGGCAGCCTGATGAACTGAGCCGAGCCACAGCCAGAGAGTGGATCTGTGGCAGCTGTGGCAGTTTCCAGAATTATCAAGCCATAAGAAAAAAAGTACTAAGCAAAAGGTCAATGAAACTTGGCTAAAATTGGGGGAGAAAAGCAGGTCCAGCCAAACTGCCTCCAGGGAAAGGAAGCAGCAGAAGCAGAGGCCCTGCAGCTGCCTCCACATTGCTGCTTCAGAGCTCTCAGCATGCAGACTGCAGGGGGGCAAAGCCATCATTCAGAGGCCAAGTGCTCTTGAGTTGAGCACCTGGATCTGGATCAGGGTCTTGGGTGGTGGTCCTGGGGTGCGTTTTCAGTGAGCGTAAGCAGGTGGGAGGTGCAGCAGGCTCCTAAAAGTGCCAGCAGCTAGGAAAACTCCAGCAATTTGAGACAGAGCTTTCCCTTCTGGAAGCAGAGTTCCACAGAGCTAAAAAATCATTGACTGACCAAGCATGAGCAGGCAAAGGAAGCAACTTAAGAACAGCAACCTAACTCTAGATTCCTTCTTTGTGGAAAAGAAGGATCAAACCAGGGAACAGGAGGAAGACAACACAGTCAGAACAACAAAAGCTTCCAAAAAAAATGAAGATTGCCTAAAAGCTAGAGATCAGCTTAAGAAGGATTTTGAAAACCAAATGGAAGAAGTAGAGGAAATATTGGGAAGAGAAATAAGAATGCTGCAAGAAAATCATGAAAAGAGAGTCAACAATCTAACTGAAGAAATTAATACCTTAAAAGTAGATTAACTAAATTGACAAAAGTGGCCTAAAAAGCCAATGAGGAGAAGAATGCCTTAAAAAGTTGACTTTGCCCAATGGAAAAAGAATCTCAAAAGCTTTCTGAAGAGAATAATTGCTTCAGAATTAGAGTGCAGCAAATGGAAGCAAATGACTTTATGTGAAATCAAGATACTATCAAACGGATTGAAAAAAATGAAAAAAATAGAAAGCAAGGTGAAATACCTCCTTGAAAACACCACTGACCTGGAAAACAGATCCAAGAGAGACAAACTAAAAATTATTGGACTATCTGAAACCATGATCAAACAAAAGAGCTTAGAAAGCATCCTTCAAGAAATTATCATGGAAAATTGCCCAGATATTTTAGAACCAGAGGGCAAAATAGAACTTGAAAGAATTCACCGATCACCTCTTGAAAAAGATCTCCAAAATAAAACCTCTAGAAAATTATAGCCAGGTTCTGGAGTCCACAGATCAAGGAGAAAATATTAAAAGCTGCCAAGAAGGCATAATTTGAATATTATGGAAACACAATTAGGATAACCCAGGATCTGGTGGCTTCCACATTAAGGGATCTAAGGGCCTGGAATATGATATACTGGTGATCAAGGCAGCTAGGATGAAAAACAAGAATCACCTACCCAGCAAAATTGAGTATAGTGTTCCAGGGGAAAATATGGTCATTCAGTGAGGTGGAAGACTTTCAATCATTCTTACTGAAAAAACCAGAACTGAAAAGAAAGTTTGACACTCTAACACAAGAAGCATTACAAGGTAAACATTGAAAAGAATTCATAAGGAACTTATCAAAGTTGAAATATTTACATGCCGTCATGGAAAAGGGACAATTGTAACTTATGAAACTTTTCTCAGTATGAGGATAGGTGAAGGGAATACAAATG
>CM053592.1:65670891-65695442 GCA_028646515.1 Pseudochirops corinnae | reverse complement strand
ATATATACAAAAGTAAAAGGAAATTCTGCATCTTTTGTTTTCTCCATTTCTTTCCTCACTGAATACTTATTTATTTATTCATTCATTTATTTATTTTTATGGTGCCAATTTTAAACAGATTTTATTCTCCAGGACAATTGCATTGACACCTGTTTACAGTACTGGTAAAGTGCAATGTTGTTCACTTCTCTCCCTCTGCACACATTCAAGTATTCAGAATACCCAGATTTACACAGTAGCTTAAACTTTTAAACTGCTATTGCCTTGGCTACAAATTTGAGTCCTTCAATTTTTGGAAAGCTGTGTGGAATGCTCCTTCTTTTGGTGAGTTTAGTCAACCTCTTCAATGGTGGATCCAGAAGTACCTCCTGATGGGGCTGTTCCATCCCCTAGGAACCCACCTGGCATGCCTTCTGGCATGCTCCCTGCACTCTGGTACAGCTTAGTAATGATGGGGTTGCAGACCTTCTCCAGTTCTTTCCGCCCATGCTCAAATTCTTCCTTCTCAGACGTCTGGTTCTTATCCAGTCAGTTGTATTTCATTACATTTGTCAAGGATCTTCTGTTTGTCTTCATCACCAATTTTTCCTTGCAGTTTTTAATCCTCTAAAGTTGCTTTCATGTTGAGAGCATAAGAGCATAAGATTCAAGAGAATTTTTGGAAGACACATTGTCTCTCTGCTTTCATCCTCAGCCCTGTATTTCTCAACCTCCTTGACCATATGCACAATGTCTCCTTGGCTCAGACTTCCTTCATCATAGTTGATGGTGATGTTGTTCTCTTTGCCTGTGCTCTTATCCACATCTTCTTTGCTCATTTATTTAGTGCCTACTAGTTATAAAGGATTTTCTAAATTTTGCTGCAATAACTAACAATAAAACCTCTACCCTCAAGGAGCTTCCGTTCTAAATCAGGAAATAATATAGATGAAGCTATGTTTGCATAAGATAGAGACAGAGGGATTCGGTGAATGGAAAGTGGTCCTCTGAGTCATAAAGACCTCCATCCAAGTCCTACCTCCATTAATTGACCCTGAGCTATTAAATCTCTCAATAACCAAAGCACCTCTGATAGGCTAGACATAGTGGAAGGGAAACTAATAAAATGGTTTTCAATATTGCCAGGAGGTCTCTACACAGTTGAAAGTACAGGCACGGTGTAAACCATTCCAAACCAAGATAAGATAATTAGAGTAGGCAGAGAACAGAAGTACCTAGGGGAACAGACGAGGATTCATGGGGGAGATATTATACTGGTTTAGAAGGGACCTTTGTATAATAGAATAGTCTAGGAATTTGCTTATTTTCAGTTTGAATTGTAACTTGTTTAATTTAACAGGTCAATGAAGAAAGATACATTTATAAAATCAAAAACATCTCTACTACTAAGTGCTCGAACTGAACTTTAGAAAAGCCCTTGGGCTATTGTTGCAAGTTAGCCTTTTGAAGACTTTGTCCAATTCAGGTACATTTAATCATGATCGTTTTTCGCTCCTGTGTGAGCCATGTCAGATGTTCAAAGTCAACTTTTGATGAACAGAAATTCAGTCTATTGCATGCCAGGATGTTATTAGAATAATAGCAGATACTTATTTTACTTTTAAGAAGTGATCTTTTATATGAGTAATGGTAATCCTTCAGCAGTGGGTCTTAATGACTAATTGTACAATCTCTCTCAGAGAAAACTGAAATATTTCTCTTAAAGTACAATATTTTCAATGGAAAATATTTTGTGTCATTTCTTTTTACAGATAACTTCACTTTATATCCAGGCGAGAAATATCTTCTAATGAAGGTGCTTTACGTTACAAATGACCTTGTGTAGTGTAATGCCTATAGGGATACTTTAGGAATACTTACTGATGCATTTTTGCCATGACTATCACATGTTTCAAAACTGAAATAAAAGGTTTTCTTTAATTCATTTTAAGATAAGCCTGGTTTGTCTTGATTTAAGAGATGGTATTATTGTTGACACCTCTCCATTAATATCTGAACACAGAGGCTCAATAAATGCTATTGAAATGAAAAATTTAAATTCCAAGGCTCAATAATGTAGTTTTACATGACAGTTCTTGTTCAAAATGTAAGTGAAATAATACTTAAATAAGTTGTTTTTAACGGAGTATTAGAGAGCATATCAACAAATATAATCCATGTCTTTTTTATTTGGAAAGAAGATAAATATATAATTGGGCAACAGTGAAACTGTTAGCATTATTGTGGATGTTTTTCATAGTGTGGCACATTACATTAGCAAAGGCCTGCATCTGCAGATTTGAAATATTGGCTGCCTTGGAACCATTCAGAGAAAGGAAAAAATGTTGTCGTTTCAACATCATTCATTTTCGAGCTGTTAATTGAAAATGTCTTCTTACTAAAACGTATTTGCATTTTCACCCCAAGTTATATTAACTTTGAATGTGTGAAAGAGCTCTGAGTTGTAGTTACTCATGATGATAGATATAACACAAATGTTTTAGAAAACTACTTTGACAAGAGCCACTTATTTGTTACTCTATTTTGGGAATGTTGGGCTCCGGGGAAAGGACAATGAAGGAACCTAACTACTGGCCTTCCTTATTCCCCAGAATATAAATGTTTGTGGAAACATAAAACAAACAAGGAAACACATGGTCCCCAAAGTACAGGTCATTTGAATGCTAGATAAACTAGGAAGATAAAAAGGGGAAAAGAGTGTATATACACACACACACACACACACACACACACACACACACACATATATATACATATATATGTATATGTGTGCATATGTGTGTATGCCCACCCACAATTTTGTTGTATATGTGCATATATGTATACACACATACAAAAATAATTTGGAAAAGGCATGAAATTAAAACCTGTGATTTCATCATCATGAAACATTCCAGTATTCCAGGTGTGGTAGTTCTTTTCAATGATAAAGATTCATAACTTGCCTTTAGATTATAAAATTACTTTTAAATTTAGAGAGTACCCTGAGAACTGATAGTTTTAATAGTTGCACTTGGTCGTACAATTAACATAGGTTAATTTAACATAACACAGACATAGGTCAGAGGCAGAGCTTGAACCCAATTATTCCTAACTCCGAAACCATTTCTCTTTTCCCTTTTATTGTGTGATCCTAGATAAAACACTTCTCTGGATCTTAGGGAAATACCTATAATGCATCAACTTGGTGAAAGTTGAGTTGTGACTATTTCTCTGCTTTTATGGAAGATTTTTTCACGCTAGGAATTCCCCCATGCTCATGAAATGATAACTCGTACGCATGATTTTGCATGAGATAGGAAGAGTTTAGGATGGAAGGACTTGGATGTTAGGAAGACTTGATTTCAAGTACTACTTCAAATATTGAATAGTGGGATATAATCATTGGCAAGCTGCTTAGCCTCTCTGAGTTGAGACAATTTGCTAAGAATTATTTACACTAATTGTAGATGAGTTTTTATCATTGGTGATCAAGAGTAGAGGAAGGGAATGGGCAAAGGACATACTATGAATATGGAATTCCTTATCTTATTATTATTTTTTTTCTGTATGAGAACAGTTTATTTATTTATTTATTTTTTATATTTTATTTTATTTATTTTAGTTTACATCATTAATTTCCATAAGATTTTGAGTTACAAATTTTCTCCATATCTTTCCCCTACCCCTCAAGAAAGAACCATCACCTTGTATAAACCCTCCCCCAATCTAATTTCTCCTATGTCCTCCTCCATCACTCCTCTCACTTTCTGATAGGGTAGGATGGATCTTCCTTCCGCAGTGCCTGTGTATCTTAACTTCCAGTTGCATGTAGTTAATAATAACAATAGTATTAATAATTGTATAGATATGTATAGATACACATATATATTTTTAACATTTGATTATAGAACTTTAAATTCTAGATTCTTTCTCTTCCTCCCTTGTCAGCCACCCCCACTGGAAGAATAATCCATCAAATACAGGCTGTACATGTGTAATTATGCAGAACCTCTCCAGAGGGGGCACATTGTGAGAGACTGATTACATGTCCCTCCTTCCTATACAGGCCCCCCCCCCATTCCAATCTCTACCCTGTCCCTGTCCGTGTCCCTCTACAGAAGTGTGCACTTCCATCAACCCTCCCCTCCACCCTTCCCTCTTCCCCATCACTCTACGTCTCATCCCCATTTCCCCCCATTCTCCTGTGTGGCAAGATGCCCAGTTTAGAATTTATGTCATTTCTTCCCTAAGCCAAGTTCAGTGAGAGTAAGGTTGACTCTTTCCTTTTCCCTTCCTGTTCTCCCCCTCTATAGTAACAATTATCCTTTGTCTCTTCCATGAGATGCTCAAACCCGTTCTGTCTCTCCCTATTTTCTCTCAAACTAATCCTCTCTCACCTCAGTATTTCACCTTTTAGCATATTGTCCCTTCCTATTCAAATGATCTTATGCCCTCTATGTATTCATATATATACATACTCAGATATGTGCTTGTATGCATATATAAACCCTCTTATATAAATATGTGTGTATGTATATGTATATATACATTTGTATTCCCTTCACTTATCCTCATACTGAGAAAAATTTCGTCAGTTACAATTGTCACTTTTCCATGTTGGCATGTAAATAGTTCAACTTTGATAAGTTCCTTATGATTTCTTTTCCATGTTTATCTTCTCATGCTTCTTGTGTTGGAATGTCAAACTTTCTTTTCAGTTCTGGTTTTTTCAGCAAGAATGTTTGAAAGTCATCCACCTCACTGAATGACCATATTTTCCCCCAGAACACTATACTCAATTTTGCTGGATAGGTGATTCTTGTTTTTAATCCTAGCTCCCTTGATCTCCAGAATGTCATATTCCAGGCCCTTTGATCCCTTAGTGTAAAAGCTGCTAGATCCTGGGTTATCCTAATTGTGTTTCCACAATATTCAAATTGCTTCTTCCTGGTAGTTTGCAATACCCTCTCCTTTGTCTGTGGATTCCGGAACCTGACTATAATATTTCTAGGAGTTTTCTTTTGGGGATCTTTTTCAAGAGATGATCAATGGATTCTTTCAAGTTCTATTTTGCCCTCCGGTTCTAAAATATCAGTGCAATTTTCCTTGAGAACTTCTTGAAGGATGCTTTCTAAGCTCTTTTTTTTGATCACGGCTTTCAGGTAGTCCAATAATTTTTAGATTGTCTCTCCTGGATCTGTTTTCCAGATCAGTGGTTTTTTCAAGGAGATATTTCACATTGCCTTATATTTTTTTCATTTGTTTGGATCTGTTTGATAGCATTTTGATTTCTGATAAATTCATTTGCTTCCATTTGCTCCACTCTCATTTTGAAGGAGTTATTCTCTTCAGAGTGCTTTTGAGATTCTTTTTCCATCTGGCAAAGTAGACTTTTTAAGGCATTCTTCTCCTTATTGGCTTTTTGGGCCTCTTTTGTCATTTGAATTAATCTATTTTTAAGGTGTTAATTTCTTCAGTCATGTTGTTGACTCTCTTTTCATGACTTTCTTGCATCATTCTTATTTCTTTTCCCAATTTTTCTTCCACTTCTCTCATTTCGTTTTCAAAATCTTTCTTCAGCTGATCTCTAGCTTTTTTGCAATCTTCATGTTTCTTGAAGGCTTTTTTGTGGGAGTTTTGACTGTGTTGTCTTCCTCCCTTTCCCTGCTTTGTTCCCTCTTTTCCCTGAAGAAGAAATCTAGAGTTTCGTTGCTGTTCTTCCTTTGCTTCCTATGCTCATTCATGATTTCCATTCAATGTTTTCTTTTTTTCTTTTTTCTCTCTTTTTTTTTTTAGTTCTGTGGAACTCTGCTTTCAGAAAGAACAGCTCTGTCCCAAATCGCTGGGGTTTTCCCAGCTGCCGGGGCTTTTAGGATGCTGCTGTGTCCCTCCCTAACTTCAGCTAACTGAAAAAAAAAAACCAGGACCACCACCCAAGACCGAGAATTCCTTATCTTTAACATTATAGATACAAATACACACACACACATACTTTCTCTCTCTCTCTCTCTCTCTCTCTCTCTCTCTCTCTGTCTCTCTCTATCTCTCTCTCTCTTTCTCTCTCTCTGTCCATGCATGTACTCATAACAAGAAAATTTGATTCATTTCAAAGAAGAAGCAACTGCTTTATTTGAGCATTCAATAGCTCTAAAAACCTGAGTTTGAAGAGACCTAAGAAACTGTCTAGCCCAAACAAAGTCTGAATCACGAATTCTCTTCTAAACATTTATATTAATCAGGTGTAATATTTTTGCTAGGTTGGTGTTTATTTTCCCTGCTCTTCCCCCACATACCGTAGAGATGAAATTGTTTTTGTTCTAGTAAGTTTCTTCCCCTATCCCAGAAAAGCTACACCAAATTTGTGAGGCATATTTGGACTGCTATGTTTTATTTAGTCGATTTGGGTTGAAATATAGCTTCTTATACTTACTACCTATTTCAACATGTATATGAGACTTGAAGTCCATTGGCTTCAGTTTCCTTATCAATAAAATAAGGGAGTTTGACTAGATGTTCTCTAAGGTCCTTTTTACCTTTGAATTCTATAACCAATAGATTTCTTCACTTCCTTTGCTATCACTCTCTTCTTAAGTCATAAAATACAGATTCTGCTCTTATCAGCCATTAGAACCATTATTTCAAAAGTTACTAATGATTTTCAAATTGCCAAAGTCAATGACATTTTCTTAATCATTCATCTTGACCCCTCTGAAACCTTTGACAATATTATTCACCCTCTTCTCCTTGATATTCACTTCTCTCTAGATTTTCAGGATGCCAATATCTTCTAGTTTTCTCCCAATTACCAGACTACCCTTCAGTCTTTTTTTTGTTCAATCCCCATAGAGATTATACCTACTAATCATAGATATGCTACACAGCCTTACTATTGGCCTTCTTCTCTTCTATATTTATAGTATACTTACATCCTCATCACTTCCCATAGATTTAATTATAAACTTTATCCTGATTATTCTCAAATGTATCTATTCTGTCCTAATCTCACTGTTTGTTGACCTCTGATCTTGCATCTCTAACTTCTTTTTTAACTCTATTTACAGCAGATGTCTTAAACCCAACATGTATAAAATTAAGCTCTATCTTTCCACTAAGATTTCCCCCCTTCCAATTCCCCTTATTGCTTTTGAAGGGCCCACCATCTTCTCTCTCAGTCACTGAGGCTCATATCCTACATATAATATTTGTCTTCTCACTATATTTCACCCTCTATATTGAATCTGTTGCCAAGACCTGATCAGGAAAGTCAACAAAAATCACTGTCACGTTTTTTTTTTTTTTTACTTCAGAGCAGCCTAGAAATACAGAAAGATATGGAGGTATTGGGGTTGAGACTCCTGCAGGACCAGAAGCATTTCAATATCAAAGGATGGAAAGGGAAGCAAAACATTGAGACAGAACAATTTTCTTAAGGACCCTTACACTATTGCTGGGAATAGGAACCAGAGGGCATTTAGCAATTTTGTCACCCTTTTCCAGTTGTGAGTCAGAAATCCATGGTTCAGAGCAGCAAATTGGGCCCTAACTGAATACAATATAAAACAAATTACATAGAGTTAATTGTGCTGTTATAAACCCAGGAGCAGAGTGGTCAGTGGATTCTAACCTTAAGTTCGGCACATAAGCCTATAACCGAATTATAAGGCCAGGAGACCTAGGCCAAAGGGAAGCCAAAAGAACTTCACAGTGGGCTAACATAGACAGAACATAGCAATAGTCTATGGCATACAATTCAATTAACCAAAACCTTGGACAAGAATTTGCAGAGTTCAGACCATGAAGACTATGAAGAGATCTCTCGCCTTGATCACTTTGGAAGTACTGAAAACTCACAGGACTTCAGCATGAGTTTTGAAAGCAACAGAAGTTTATACCTGACATCTTTTTCAGAAGTGAGCAAAACTCAACACTAACATAAAGTTCAAAATCAAGAAGTACGACGAAAGAATGATCAAACAAACAAATAAAAAGAACCTCACCATAAAGACCTACTATGGTGAAAGGGAAGCTGATGACACTAAAACAGAAGAAAAAAGGTTACTTGAAAACATCTACAAGCAAAGCCTCAAAGGAAAATGGAGATTTGACAAAAGTCCAACATGAATTCCTAGAAGTGTTTAAAAGAGAGCTAAAGAAAGAACAAAAAAAATTATTAAAAAAACCCAAATAGTGGTAGTTTAGGGAAAATGGAAAAGGGAGGGTGGGGGGATAAATAATAGCTTACCAAAAATAATATAAAGAATAATTGATTTCTCGTTGGTATGAATTCATTATGAGGACTTAAAATTCGCCTATAACATCTCTTTGTTTTTAGAGTTAATGTCAGTCAGCTCATACAATCATCACAATCTCCCCCTAAGGCATAGACAGAGACATCATGGTAAAATGCTCCCAAGAGACTTAAGAATAAAATCTCGCACTAACCCCATTTCCACTTCCCTGTTCTCCCTTAAACATTATTTTCAGAATCAATCTGTATGCAGATAGCATCTGATAACTTCCTCTGCAGGTTCTACAGCTCTTCCTTCCTTAACAGCTAATCAATACTCCCCAAAGAAAGTACCAGCCACCAAAGTCCCTGACATTATCAGATGCTCAATAATAGAAATGGATACAGTTTTATCAGTGCAAATGCCATTAAAGAAGATTCATGACCATGTACTTTCTCACTGCATTCTAAGAACCATGAAGCTTTTTCATCTGCCTTTCACATTAAACTTTCTTATCTACTAGTTCCTCCTATTAAACAAAGTCTTGCTTGAAATCATAGAGTGTTTTGACTTTTTATTTGTATTTCCATGCCAACATTTAGCACATTGTTTTGCACACAAGAAGAACTAAATTAATGCTTTTTTTTGTTTTATAAAGTCATCTTTGTATAACCAAATTTGTGGTAGAAAGCTAGACTGCTTCTTAGAAGAGTGACTCAAGATCCACTACCAGAACAAAACTCAAAGATTTCCTCAGCTTGCTGTTGGAGGTTTCCAAACCTGCATTCCCCTGGCTTACTCAGGAAGTTGTCCACAACATACATTTGATATATCAGAAACACAGAAAAAATTGAATTCATGTTAAGACATACTTTTTTTCTCCCTGTCTTTAGAAGGAAGGCAGGGAGTTAACACTCTGGGAGTATAAATTACACAATCTGTGAATGCCCTTGTTAAGGAATTAACATATAAGGTTAAACTGGTAAATTTTCTCAAGCATCACAGAAGACTGAAATATTTCACTTTTTATGTAGTGTCATTTCACAAATTTTGCTGTTAGTTGTTTTTCCTCTTAACAACTTTCCACTTAGCACTTTCAGCTCATGAAAATAGGAAATGCATAAAGGCCAATGGCTGTCTTAATTAAGTATGTCATTTCAGTTTGCATCTTATCTTTTGTGTTTATGTTCCAAAGGAGGAAAAAAGCTGGCAAAGGGAAAAAAAATATTAAGTGGGTGTTAAGATAATTTAAGAAAAACTGTAAGAGTAAAGGACCCAAGTGTCTATACTTTTGAAAAGTACAGATGAGAATCAAGAACTTTAATTACCTATTACCTAACTGTAAAATGGGAGTAGGGCAGATGTCTCATTATATACTTAAGTGATTTTTTTTAGCAAATTAACTTAGGTATTCAATATGTTTTCTCCCATCTTTTAGGGATCCTACCCTTATTTGCAACTTTTAAAACAATTTCCTAAGTTCCCTATCACAATCTCTTTTTTTTTTTTAATTTTAGGTGGTGTTAATACTTATCAACAATTACATTGTTTTCTATATAGGCATTTTCATGTATTAATTGAGCATAGCCTTGAGCAGCCTTGGCTCTTCTAGTTGACCTTACACAACATAGGTAACATGAAAGAGTTTTGGATTCAGAGGACTTGGGTCCAAATCTAATCTATGACTCTTACCACCTATGAGACTGTGGGCAAAGCACTTACTCACCATTGAATTTATCTGTTTTTTTTTTTCTCCTAAAACTCAAAGGTTAGACTAAGTGAGCTTTATGGTCTCTTCTTACTTTTGATCTATGATATTGTGAATATATGATGCAGGTTCACGTAATTTCTCCTATTCATGTTTAAAATGTGGATGATATCACTTCTTTATTTCTTGGAGAGTGCAAAGCCAGTTATGAGCACCTCTCCTGAGGCCTGCTGCTGTGAATAACTTTAAGTATCTAATCTCATTGTATAGTAAATTCTCTATTCAGCAATAAACTAAAACACAACATTCACAACAACATAGCATGACAACTTATTACTAAGGTGGCCACATAGTTTTAAGCAAAACATATCATCCAGTAAGTTACACACTCTTCAGTCAATACAGAGTATCCAAGTAAAGTCTTTTTTCCTATTGCTCTGAGACTGGCTTCCAATCATCCTTAAGCCAATCATCCTTAAGGGGTAGCAATAAGTGCAAACACCACCCACCTCCAGGTCACAATAAGTCACAATATCATCAATCAATACGGAGTACCCAAGTAATGTTCCCTTTCATCTTGACTGTAGGCTGGCTTCCAAACCCCACAGCTTCTCCTCCACAGGCTGAATGCTTCCAGCTCTTGCCTGGATTCACTGTTGCTTGCCTGGATTCACAAACAGGCAGTTCTCTGCTGCAGTTGTATACCTCTGCCCATTGAGACTACTCCACTCCAAGCTCTTTGCAGTTTCTGTTTCTAGGAAGACAAAGCTTAACAGAAATACAACAATATTTACACACGTTGAAGGCACTATCATCTCAATTCAGTTTCTGTCTGACAAGTAACACAAATCAACAAACAAGGCTCTTCTCTGAGAAATCCAACACAAATCAACAGTAAAGTCCCAGAACTTCTATAACAGCAATAACATCCTCTTTCACAGCTTCTGTAAGACCAGTAAAGTCCTCTTTCAGGATTTTGTCTAAGAACAACAGCCAAGTTGCATATGTCTGACACAGTAACACAAAAAAGCAGAGTGCTTCTGTCTGACAAAGGGACATCAACACAGAACAACATAGTGTTGAAATTGCAAGTATTGCCCTCAGTTTTCAGAAAGTAACACAGATTAACAGAGTGTGAAATCATAAGCATTTTCCTTCTCAGTTCTCCATGTTTTCAGCTAGGCTTGGGCTTTTCTCTGCTCTGCTCCCTTTTGTTCCACCCTTCCTGTTCCACTCTTCTTGGTCTGCTCTTTGGGTAAGCTCCTCCCACCATGGATGCCATGTGATGATGTTACACCTGTTAAGGGCAGGGAAGGTCTCCAAACTTCCTGAGGCCTATTAAGGGCAAAACAATGTAGGAGGCTTCCAACAAAAACTTTTGATACAATCAAAGACCAGGCTCAAAGGCACTTGAATAGCTGAAACAAGCAGCCAAGTACTACTTTGATTGGCATTACAGAGAGATGTAAGGGTTATCTGTAAAATCTCCTGTCACACTCCTGTCACATCTGTAAAATCTCCTGCAAATGTAAATGCTAAGTAGAGCAAATTAGCTATAAATTTTTGTGTAGATTGCTATTCTTAATTTTTGAGTGGTTCTGTATCTCATTAAAAGGGCTCTATAACATTTTAGGAATTTATGTTATTAATTCAATGACATCCACAAAGAGGAAAATATTTAAGGTCATACTAATACCCTCAATGAACACATAGTTCATGTGACTGGGCAAATCTCTTAGTTCTCTACACTATTACATAAAATAACTATTTCAGACTTTTAACTCTCTCCTCAAGGTCTCAACTGATTCCTTAATCACGAAAAAACATTGGAGATGACTTCTGGCTTCTAAAAAATTGTAGGAACATAAATGGGAGCCCTCACAAGCTCCTTTAACTCTCTCCCCTTCTTCAAAACTTCTTAGTATCACAAGCTACTCTTTCCTCATGTTTCTTTAATTGTTTATCTTTTTTTTTCTTTTTTTAAAATTTCAATCTTTATTGTAAAATAATTCCTTATCTTTTTCCAATTATATGTAAAGGAAGTTTTAACATTCATTTAAAAAAAAATGAGTTCCAAATTTTCTCCCTGCTATCCTAATGACCTCCATCTCCTTGTAAAACCAAGCACATGCAGCTTTCCAGAGGATTGCTGCTGTGGATAGTTCTAAGGTTCTGATCACATTGTATCATAAACTCTCTATTTATTCAGCAGTAAAGTAAAACAAAAAAAATCACAGAAACCAAAGTACAGCATTCACAATGTTATAACTTAACAACTTGTCATTGCAGTGGCCACATAGTTTTAAATAAAAGGTATCATTCAGTAAGTCCTTATCTCAATCATCCTTAAGGAGCAGGACTCCTTAAAAGACACAAAGTACAAAGGTCCAAGTTCTCTTCCCCTAAGTCACATTTTACTCATGTCTGGAGGGCAATGTTCTCTCACTCCTAGGCCATGGTATATTATGAACTTGTAAATCAGCACTAAGTACCCAAGGAGAGGTCTTTTTATCTTGACTTAAGGCTGGCTCTCAGATTCCATGGTTCCTGTTCCATGGTCCCAGATTTTGCCTGAATTTGCCTAACTGTCACCTGGATTCAAAGGTAGGCAGCTCTCAGCTCCTCATCCACCTCCTCATCCAGCTCCTCATCCAGTTCCTCATCCAGTTCCCATTCCATACTGAGTGTCTAATCCACCTCAAGTCCTTCACTGTTTCTGTTTCTGGGAAAATAAAGCTTTACAGTCAAAATAACATTCATTCACATTGTCAGTACCATCATCAATTCATTTTCTGCTGTTAAATCCACACAGACCCACAAAGTCTGAGAATTCAGCACAAATCATCAGTATAGTCCTGGAACCTCTGAAACCCTCCTCCGGGACTTCTGTAAACAGACAACAATAAAATCCTCTTTCAGGGCTTCCAGTAAGGTCCCAGGGCTTCTTGCTAAAGTATCACAAACAAAAAATCAACACAGAATAGATAAACAGAATACCTGGCCACTACAAAGTTCCTCTTCTCAATTCTGCCACCACAAGTTCTGTTTTCAGTTCTACTATTTCCCAGCTTGGGTTCCTCCTTATATACGGTTATTAGCTCCTTTCTGTTCCCCCCCTTACTGTTGCATCAGCAAGTTTCTCTCACTGTGGTGTTCACAAGATCTATTTCTTGACAAATATTTGATATAATCAGAGCAAGGCTCAGACACTTGAACTCAAACAAGGTGTTAATTACTTAAGTAGCCAAAACAAGGTGCTAAGTACTTTTCTTGCTTGCCATTATACTCCTTTAGATAGTAAGTAACTTGATAATAGTTATACATTTGCAATCATGCAAAACATTTCCTTTTTACTTATGTTGTGAAAGAAGACACAGACCAAAAGGAAAACACACACACACAAAATAAAATGAGAAATTCTCTCATGTTTCACCAGAAGAATCGAATTTATTTCTTGTTAAAGCTAATCCCCCCCAACAGCTCACATTTCAATCTCTTCTCTTTCACCAGCCTTTTAATATCTTCCTCTTCACCAGCTTCTTTCAATTTGCTTATATCCTCAAGGGTTACAAGTCCTCTAAAGGATTCTTCAAATGTTCTCCTCCTCATAAGTTTAAAAGTTATTTCTCAAAACAATTTATTGCATTTAACTTTCATCCTTTTTCATTCCTTTAACACTCAACATCTTGAAAAAAATTAGTTTGTATCTGAGTATTCAATTAAGTCATCACCCACTCTTAAATCAACTTTGCAGTCTATCTTGAATCCATGACAAAACCAAAAACGGTCCCTTATATAGTTAACAGGGATTTCTTAATAAATCTGAATGGTCTATAAGAAAAAAATATTACATTCTGTTTATTTTTAGTTACATCATTCAGTTCTACAAGATTTTGAGTTACTTATTTTCTCCCTGTCTTTCCCCTACCCACTGCCCCAAAATCATGATCCCACTGTATACCCCTTCCCCCATTTTGCTCTCTCCTAGATCCTGCCCCATCACCCCTCTGACTTTCTGGTAGGGCAAGGCGGATCTCCCTACCCCTGTGGTGCCTTTATATCTTATTCCCTAGTTCCATGTAAATAATTATATATATATATATATGTGTGTGTGTGTGTGTGTGTGTGTGTGTGTGTGTGTGTGTGTATACATACATATATATAATACATATATATTTATATATGCATATAAAATTTGATTTTAAAACTTTAAATTCTACATTAGTTTCCTTCCTCCCTCATCAATCACCCACCCCCACAGGGAAGACAAGCATTTCAATACAGGCCGTATATGTGTAGTTAGACAAAACATCTCCACAATAGACATATTGTGAAAGACTGAGTTTATTTCCTTCCCTCCTATCCCTCTGGCCCTCTTGTTCTATTCTCTACTTTGTCCCTGTCCCTTTACAAAAGTGTCTGCTTCTAACAGCCCTCCCCACAACATGCCCTCCCCTGCATCATCCCCCCTTCCATCCCCTCCCCCCCACTCTCCTGTAGTCCAAGATATCCAATTTAGAGTGTATATCATTCCTTCCCTAAGACAAATTAAATGAGAGTAGGGTTGACCCATTCCCCTTTGCCTTCCTGTTCTTCCCCTCCATTGTAACAGTTATCCCTTTCCTCTTCTATATGAGATGATTAACCTCTTTCTGTCTCTCCCTGTTTCCTCTCATTATATTCCTCTCCCATCTCTCCATTTCACCTTTTAAATATCATCCCTTCCTAATCAATTGATTCTGTGCCCTCTGTCTATATATCCCTTTACACATATACACACATTCAAGTATGTATTCCTATGCATATATACCCCCCTATACAGACATATGTGTATGTATAAGTCCTTGCCATCCAAAAAAATGGAAAGCAAGGAATATGTATTAGTATTATATTAATAATTTGTTTTCATCATAAATGATAGTGGACTTTAATATCTCAATTTCTGATCTATTTTATGTAGAAGTTACAGTGACACAAATCATAATGATAGGATGTCTAGCTAAACCAATTCAAATATACATTGAATAAATATATATTGAGGGTGACATAATTTTGATCATAATATCATAACTAAAACAGGTGCCAATACTTTAGTAGGTTAGCAATGCAAGCAATTCAATTTTATGTCAGTAAATTTTATCTCTATCCATGAAGCCTTGTTCTATCTAGCTCTACCCCTTTTCTCAGTGCCACAACCTACACTTTCTGATCTTGGATGTCCCAGTAATGGCAATATTTCTCCTTTGTGAGTTTTTAGTCAATTTTCTTGGCAAAGATACTGAAGCGTGATTTTTTTTTCAATTTCCTTCTCTAGCTCATTTTGTAAATGAGGGACTGGGGCAAATGGTGTCACTTGCCAAGGGCCACATAGGTAGTTAAGTGTCTGAGGTCATATTTAAACTCATGAAGAGGACACTTCTGAACAGCACTATAACCACTGTATCACCTACCTGGCCCAATGGCAATACTTATGAAACTAATTATATTTAAATGGAAACATTTACCAGCAAATATTTTTGACAAACCTCCAAACATGAAATTAAATTCTAGCTAGTGATCATTTAAAAAAAATTCATTTCACTTATATATTCCTATATCTATATGGAGTCTTATATATATTATGATATTCAAGAGACAAGTTAATTATTTTCTTTACAAAAGTAAAAAAGGAATGAAGAAGAGCAAGGAAGGAAAGAAGGAATAAAGAAGGAAATAAATGGAAAGGAAAAAAATAAAGATCAAGTGAGAGAAAAAACAAGAGAAGGACATGAGGAGGAAAAACTAAAAGACAAAAACAAAGAAAGGAAGCAGAAAGAAAAGCTTGTAATATGACGTCCTCTGCTAGAATTTTTGGAGGATATATACAAGGTACAATCCCTGTCTTCAAAGTGCTTAAAAATCAAATATGCATCTACCCCATCGAATGAGCTATTACTTTCACTTTTATCGTCATACTTTTACTTTAAATGTATCTGTGATCTTATCCATGGAGTATGTTCTCCAATCATGCTACACTAATTATACATTCCTATATGTAATGGCCAGCAAAAGGAGTATTTAGTTCCTTGTTTCAGTTATTCAAATATTTGGCATCTTATTTAATCTCTTCAAGTGCCTTTGAGCCTCACCTGTGATTATATCAAATCTTTGTTAGAAACAGAACCTGTGAAGCCCAGGGTGAGCGGGACTTGCCAAAGACCTAAACAGGAAGGAAATAAGGGTGGAACAGGGAGGAGCTTGATGATATATAAAAACTCAAGCACAGCTGAGACTGAGCAGAACTGGGAAGAAGAATTTCTATGCTGCTTGCCCTTTGTCTATTTTGATGTTACTTCGTCAGATCTGTCTGTTGATAGAGGATGTTGCTGCTGTTACAGCAGCTCTGGGACTTTACTGCTGGTTCAGAAGCCCTGAAAGAGGACTTTCTTGTTGTCTGTTTACAGAAGTCCTAGAGTAGGGTTTTACCAATATTTTCAGAGGTCCTGGGACTTTACTGGTGATGTGTGTTGATTTCTCAGACCCTGTTTGTGGTTCTGTTTTTATTTCACAGGCAGAAAGTGAATTGATAATCATGCCTGGGTGTGTATTAATATTGTGGCTATCTTAATTTTTCTCCTCCCAGAAACAGAGACTTTGAAAGGCTTGAGATAGACTGGACACTGTGAACTTCAAGCTGGAGTAGGAACTGGAACAGGAACAGGAATTGGAGCTGAGAGCTGTTGTGAATCCAGCTGGTGGTTAGGTGAATTCAGGCAAGAGCTGAGAGCATGGAAGAGGAAGCATGCAATATGGGAGTCAGCCTGGAGTCAAGATGAAAGGATGTTTAATGGGGTACTTAGGGCTGACTGACAAGATCATGATTTATTTTGACCTACAAGTAGGACAACTTTGTACTTTGCACTCCTTAAGGATGATTTGAGTTGAGGATGATTGCAAATTAGTCTCCAATCAAGATAAAAAATGGCTTTCTGACTGACAAGATTAAGACAATGTGACCTATGGGTGGAAGACTCTTGTGGTTTGCATCCCTTAAGGATGATGGCTCTTTCAGGATGATTGAGTTAAGGACTTACTGAATTATATCTTTTGTTTAAAACTATGTGGCCACTTTAGTAATAAGTTGCTATGTTAAGTTACATGTTATATCACTGTGAATGTTGAGCTTTGTTTTCTCTAAATGTTTTGCTTTAGTTGACTGTTGAATAAATAGAGAGTTCATTAAACTATGTGATCAGAACCTTAAACTAGTCACAACAGCAGTCCTCAGGAGAGCTGCTTGCACTTGACTTTATACCATAAAACCTCTGAAACTCTTTTACTTGTCCTAGGAAGTCCACTCAATATATTGGTTGGTGTCTAATTCTAGATCTGCTGATCTATTCTATCAGCATACAATGTAACAATAACGTATCCTTCACTCCTCATAACTTACCAACCCATTACTGTATTTCATTTACCTTTGATATTCTCTAACTTAACTTCTGTATCACTATTCATTTCCAATGTAAAATTCTTTTCATGATACCTGATAAAGTATTTTTGACACAATTATGCCTTCAGTTTGTAAGACCACACATAACATCCCTGCTTTTCAAACTGGAGCAGAAATTGAAATTTAAATCAAACCAAAAGGAAGATAAATTATCCCCATTAATTTTGGCTTAGGCAAAAACTGCTTTCAAGTTTTGTTTAAATAGAATGCACCTTGTATATGGTAAAAGAGAAAACTCTTCTAGTAAAATTTATAATTGTATTCTATCCAAGAAAAGAAAAATAAGGAAGTTTAAAAAGACAATTGCTAAGTGATAAAAGATTTACCCTGGAAAAGCCTGCAATCGAGATGGAATCCTTTAAAAAAAATAGGAAATGATGTCAAAAGATAATCATACATATTTTATGGAAACTACAACAGAAGAACTGACCAATGATATTTATCACATAAATAGAAAGGATGGTATAGATTTTGCCTAGAATATGAAACATTTGTTAATGTTTTGCTTAACACTGAAATGCTCTAGGCTGTTTGCTATTTTATTGTGTGTGTAAAACTCTAGCTAATTAACCAAATATCTGTTATTTGCTGCTAACTTTAAATTGGCTCCCTGGCTAGAGGGGCATGTTTCAAATTTCAAGTTCTCTTTGTGTGTGTGTGTGTGTGTGTGTGTGTGTGTGTGTGTGCATGTACATGCTCAAGGATGTCTGCAGTGGGTTCATTATTATTTTGTATTTATATAGTAACTTGACTCTGAAAGAAATATACCAATCTGTTCAATCTAATGACTAAATTTGATTTTCATCAAAGGGAAAACAATGAACACAAGTTATTTTTCTCTAATTCTATCAGTAATCTGCCACTCACATACCACATATTTTCAGTCTTTTTTTGTTGCTGACTGATCCTGTTGACCTCATTGGCATACTTTTCATTACTTATTACCATTTTTTTAACTTCCCAGGGGTTTGCTAATTTCTAAGGCACATATAATGTCTTTCTATGGTAAATTGTAAGGTTTTCTTCTTCCTCATCCATTCACTATTCCTCACTTACAATGCACTCAACACTTGGTAATTTGAAGGGGACTTATTTTGAAAATTTTTTGGAAAAAATTTCACTGCAATATGAAAAGTTTCTAGGTTTCATAACACAAATAGTTAATCCTGATCCACTATGCTATCATAATTCTATTATTCTTAGTTTTTTTTTTTTTTCCCCTCTAACTTGCTTCTATCCCTATTTGGTCTTGATTTTAATTCAATTCTGATTTCCCTGACATAGGTTTGGCTGGGGAAGGCCAACATTCTCAGACTTTCAGAATATGCTTCTTCCATCCTTTATTATGGTGCATGTGGATTATGAAAATGTATTTTTTGTATAGTCATTTCCTCAAGTTTAATCATGGGATACAATTCCTTTACTGTGCAAAATCTTTTATTTTCTCAAATTTTCAAGAAAGATTGTCATCTAGGTTGAAAGGTGTCTCTCTCTGAGTTTCAAAGATTGTTATCTCCTTCACCATTTAGTGAAAATTCCTTGGCCCTTAAGGAAGCTTGTTGTCCATTGGTTTTTTCAGTCATGTCATACTCTTTATGGCCCCCCCCCTTTTTTTTTTTTGCAAAGATACTGGAGTGGTATGTCTTTTTCTTCTCCAACTCATTTTATTGAAGAGGAAACTGGAACAAACAGTTAAATGATTTGCCTAGGTTCACACTATAGTATGTTTCTGAGGTGCCAAGTGAACTCAGGTCTTCTTGACTCCAGATTTGGAGCTCTATTCCTTATGCCACCTAGCTACCCCAATGTGGGTTGTGTCTTATTCTTAGTCGTACTGTTCATGGACAAAGAGAAACATGTCTTATACCATTGAAGTTGTAAACATAGAAGCAATATAATGTCTCAAGTGTCTGAGAAATCTGAAATAAATATGAATGAGTCATATTAACATAACATAACATATTAACATATTAACATAAAATTATGTGGATTATATAATGGTTACAACAAGATCCTTCAAGTTATTTGACGTGTATAGTGTATATTGATGCTTAATTACTTTACTGTGAATGTATGACTAGGAGAGGAGATCTAACATTCTGCTGGAAAAATATTTGGTATCAAGAAATGAAAAACACAAATGGCTATTGATTATAGAGAAAGCTCATATTTTTATACAATGAATGCCCACTAAATTCAAGGCAGTATAATAGGTACTCAAGATTCAAATAGAAAATAGGGAAAGAGTAGTGCAGCTTGCACTCAGAAGAGTAAATACTCTTCTGAGTAAATAGAGTAAATAAAAAGAGTAAATAAAAAAAAAAGAGGAGAAAGAGGCTCCTAAGAGCCAAAACAATTTAAAATTATAACTGTGTTTCAATATAATTGAATATATAATATTCACAGAGATGATTCTAGGGGACAATATGAACAAACTTTTTGTTTATGTAAGAGGAAGAGAAAAGGGGGATGGAGAGAGAGAGAAAGAGACAGAGAGACAGAGAGAAAAAGAGACAGAGAGAGAAGGGAAGGGAATATGGAAGGGAAGAGATAGGAAGAAGAAGGTGAAGGGGGGAAGGAAAGAAAGTGGAGAGAAAAGAGGAATTTATAATGTCTAATAAACATAGCAGGTGATCTAATGTGTGGGGAATTTCATAATTTCATAATTATGAATAAGAGTGAGGTCAACATGTTTTAAGCAGGAGTTGAAGCTAATGATCAGTTAGAAGGGTGGGTGGCAGGAGAAAGGGTAATAGATGTATTAGAAGAATGTTATATTGCCATACAGGGAAAATAAATAACAAGTTAAAAATACAGAAGGTTATAACCAGTTTACCGCTTATTTTTTTTAATGCAGAATTCACATGAACAAGAATTGTATAACATATGAGGTCACAGAGGTTTTGCTATCTGTATTAATGAAATAAGAGATACACAGATGTATTCTTTGGGGGACAAATACAAAAGAAAAGAAACATGAAATTTCCACTCTCAGATAAATCACAAATCCTGTACTTCAGACAACTCCTCAATGTACCCCCAGGAACACCCACATACTTCTTTCTCTACCTCATGGGTCTGACTGGATGTCTTCTCTTCTGCTATCTTGTCATAGCTTCTAAAACTGATATTGAATGAACAAATATCCATGACGATAGGTTTTGTTTCTCCTCACACAAGATTTATAAAGAGAGAAGTGTTTGTTGAACCCTCAAAAAAAAGATGACCTACTAGGAGGATGAAACACTCTAATTGTTTTTCTATCTATTGCATTATTTTCCAAAATATAAATTTCCTCAAATTTAATCAAATCTCTAATGAAATTACATGTGATGAAATTTCCCTGCCAATCTTTGTCATATTTAAGTTTGCCCTAAAATAAAATCTTGTAAAGATTCCATTTCTTTTCCCAATTCATTTCGTATGCTGAAGTTATTGTACATTTTAATTCTTTCCTAAGAAATTTAAGTATGTTTTTCAAATAGAGGTACAAATGGTATCACCTTTTGAAGACTATTTCCAATCATTTACAAACAGCTTCTTTTAAATACACTTCAATTTGTTGTAATTCTTTAAAAAGTTAAAGAAAATCCATCTTCTCTGAACCTACAGCATCTATTCTTTGAAAGTTTGCATATATATAAAGAATGAGCAGTTCTACATTTGAGTAAAAGTAAAAGAGAAAAATCCCTTAAGAAAACCTATTCATCTCTTCATGTAGAGATCTTGCTTCTCCATTACTGATTACATATTTAGCAGAAATCACTAACAAATTATACTTCTTCTTAATTCTTGTTGTATTTATATGGTGTTCTTTGGAATCAAAGCTAACAATATTTACTGCACATCTGTGTTAGATTCACAAATCCACAGAGTACTACTTCATTGAGAGTCCTATTCTTTAAGTCCTTTATGCCTGATGTAATTATAGTATTTGAGAAGAAACTAAAAACCTAGTTGAATGTTTAAGTAGAAAACAAGGGTATTCCCAGCTGTACATTACTTAAAACTATAGAATACATACAAATAGAATCCTCAAGCTACTTCAGAATGCCTTAACACCTGTGAGATGAGTTAGAAACTCAAACTAGCTTAAATATTTTAATTCACTTTTCTCAGACAGTCAGAATATGCAATTACCTAGTGATAAACTTGAAAAAATGGCTGCATAAGATATTTTCTATTAGAAGTCTCTACAGTGAAAAGCTCAGGGACTATTTATATATGTGTACTCATCACTGCCAGGAAGTGAGGAGTAGGGAGGGGTAAAGTAATTGATTGGTAATATTAACCTTCTAGAAGCAGAATCTTCTCAGTCCCTAGATGGCTCTTTGTTTCTGCATGTTCTTTCTGGGTTCTATATTATTATCATGCCATCTTCTTATTTACAGGAAGCATTTATACAATGCTTTAAAGATTTTAAAGTGTTTTACCTATCTTATTTGCCTTCATAATGGTTCTGAGAACATGGCACTATTATCATTTTCATTGAAACTTGAAGTCACCTATTTTTATTTGACTATTAATTTCCACCTTTATGGTTATATAAGTCCAAGACTTTAATGGGAAAAGATACGTTGTTCAGAAAATTGGAAAGCAATTTGGTTTAAAAATGTTTAAATCATAGTCTTATACCACAAACAACAGTAAGTAATCAAGAGACAATAAACTCAAATATAAAGACCAAAACTACTTTACTAAAAGGAAAAAAGGATGGAGTTTTTTTAAAAAATATTTATTTATTTTTAGTTTTTAACATTCATTTCCGCAAGATTTTGGGTTACATTGTTTTTCTTCAGTCTTTCCCCTACCCCCACCCCAAAATAGCAAGCCTACTGAAGACCCAGAGGTAGTTTTTTTTTAAATTATTACTAAATAATAATTACTTTGAAAAATACAAAATACATAATTTCATATATAAGCAAAAAGCTTGTCAGGAAATATCATGATTCCTTTGAAAAGGGAAAGTGACAAAATCAAGTTATTCCAGTCCCATTTTGCAATTGATTCTATTCTCTTTCATCCTCCAAATCTTGTAAAATTGGTCCTAAAAGCTCCAATATAGAGCTGCCCCAGGGACCTTGCAGAAGGTATTGGGAAAGAATGCATGGAAGGCTTTCAGGGTCAGATTGTAAAGTCCCTATTGGAGAAAAGCCATAAAATACAGTGGAAGGTGAAAGCCATAACTTAGATACAGTGACTGGTGATAACCTAGACATTGTTACTGATGAAAATCATAACATAGATATCATGACCAGTAAAAGTCATAATTCAGATACCGTGACTGGTAACAACCATTACATGGGCATGGTGATCAGTTCATGACCAGTGTATGATCAGTAGACAACCCAATAACACTGATTTAATTCCCCTAGCAAATGAGCTCATTACTAAGCAGAGACAAAAAAAATATCACCAGTCAGTAGCAGAGTGCTCTATAGCTCCTCTTCCCTTTGTTTCCTATAATTATCACTGGGGTTTCCAGGGGTCTTTATGAGGATCAATCCATTATTGAGACTGTTTTGTTTGGCAGCCATTTCAGATTAGCCCCTAATGTAAGTAACCCAATTGATTAAACTACTATCTTAATTAATCTGGAGCTTCCAGCCAATTTATTCAGTACCTAAATAGGTCCTCAGTTTGGGGATGTCGTGAATATCCCTGTGAAGGAGGACTATGGGAAATACAGTGACCAAAGAAGAGATAGAGAGTACTATAAAATGTGGAATAGACAATTTTGATCATATTAATTTAAAAAGCATTTGTACAAAGCCAATGCAACCAAGACTTGAAAGAAAGCAGAAAGCTGGGAAACAATCTTTACAACAAATATCTTTGATAAATGTCTCATTTCACAAGTATATAGGGAACTGAGTCAAAGTTATGAGAATTGCAAGCCATTCCACAAATGACAATTGTAAAAAGAAAATAAACAGGCAGTTTTCAGATAAAGAAATCAAAGTTATTTATGGGCATATAAAATGTTTAAATCACTTTTTTTAAGAGAAATGGAAATTAACACAACTCTGAAATACTACTTCATACCACCCAGACTGGCTAATATAATAAAAAAGGAAAATTATAAATGTAGGAGAAGATTCTGGGAAAATTGGGACACTAATGCAATGTTGGTGGAGTAGTGAACTGATCCAACCATTCTGGAGAGCAATTTGGAACTATGCCCAAAGGGCAAACGAACTGTGCACACCCCTTGATCTAGCAATTCCACTACTAGCTCTGTAGCCCAAAGACATCCTAAAAAAGGATGCATGTGCAAAAATTTTTATAGAACTTTTGTCGTAGTGACAAAATATTAGAAATTGTGGCAATGCCCATTGAGTGGCAAATGGATGAAAAAGGTGTGGAATATGAATGTAATACTATTGTGTGATAAGGGATGATGAACAGGCAGATTTCAGTAAAACTGTAAATACTTGGAAAAACTGATGCTTACTGAAATGAGCAGAACCAGGAAAACATTGTACGCAATATCAGCAACATTGTGTGATGATCAACTATGAATGTTTCAGCTCTTGTCAGCAACACAATGATCCAAGACAAGTAGAAAAGCCTCACAAAGGAAAATGCTATCCACATCCAGATAAAGAATGGATGGACTCTGAATATAGATTGAAGAATCCTTTTTTTCACTTACTTTATTCTTTCTCATTTTTAAATCTATTTTGTCTTCTACAACCATAATGAATACGGAAAAAGGTTTTACATGATAGTGCAAATATTACCTATGGCAAATTGTCTACCATTTTAGGAAGAGGCGAGGGGAGGGAAAGAGGAGAAAATTTTGGAGCTCAAAATCTTGTAAAAATGAATACTAAAAATTTTATTGATATGCAATTGGAGAAAAAAATAAAACACTACTAAAATTTGACTGGTTGTATATATCTAACTTTGAATCAGTTCATATAAGTGTTTCTAGGTTTTACTATTTATAGTGCTTTCCTGACTTGTTAAGGCAAAGTAGTGTTTCATTATATTTGTATCACATGATGTATTTAGCCAGTTCCAAACTGATGACTATCTTCTTAGTTCCTAATTCATTATGACAATAAAAATATTTGTTATAAATATTTTTTAACATATGGATCATTTCACTCATTATTACATCTCTGAAGGGAAGATT
>CM053592.1:65634690-65670391 GCA_028646515.1 Pseudochirops corinnae | reverse complement strand
CCTCATACTGAGAAAAGTTTCATCAGTTAGAATTGTCACTTTTCCATGTTGTCATGTATGTAGTTCATCTTTGATAAGTTCCTTATGATTTCTTTTCTGTGTTTATCTTCTCATGCTTCTTGTGTTGGAGTGTCAAACTTTCTTTTCAGTTCTGTTTTTTTTCAGCAAGAATGTTTGAAAGTTCTCCACCTCACTGAATGACCATATTTTCCCCTGGAACACTATACTCAATTTTTCTGGGTAGGTGATTCTTGGTTTTAATCCCAGCTCCACTGATCTCCTTTTGAGATCTTTTTCAAGAGGTGATTGGTGGATTCTTTCAAGTTCTATTTTGTCCTCTGGTTTTAAAATATCAGTGCAATTTTCCTTGAGAATTTCTTGAAGGATGTTTTCTAAGTTCTTTTTGTGATCATGGATTTAGGGTATTCCAATAATTTTTAGATTGTCGCTCCTGGATCTGTTTTCCAGGTCAGTAGTTTTTTCAAGGAGATATTTCACATTGCCTTCTATTTTTTCATTTGTTTGGATCTGTTTGATAGTATCTTGATTCTGATAAACTCATTTGCTTCCATTTGCTCCACTCTCATTTTGAAGTAGTTATTCTCTTCAGAATGCTTTTGAGATTCTTTTTCCATGTGTCAGAAACGACTTTTTAAGACCTTCTTCTCCTCATTGGCTTTTTGGACCTCTTTTGTCATTTGAGTTAATCAATTTTTTAAGGTGTTAATTTCTTCAGTCATGTTGTTGACTCTCTTTTCATGACTTTCTTGCATCATTCTTATTTCTCTTCTCAATTTTTCTTCCACTTCTCTCATTTGGTTTTCAAAATCTTTCTTCAGCTGATCTCTAGCTTTTTGACAATCTTCTTGTTTCTCAGGAGCTTTTGAGGTGGGAGTTCTGCTTATTCATGGTCGCCATTCAATGTTTGTTGTTGTTGTTTTTTTAATTCTGTGTAACTCTACTTCCAGAGGGAACAACTCTGTCCCAAATCGCTGGGGTTTTCCCAGCTGCTGGGGCTTTTAGGAGGCTGCTGCATCCCTACCCACCTCTGGCTCACTGAAAAAAACAACCTCAGGACCACCACCCAAGACCACGATCTGGATCCAGGCCGCTCAACATGAGAGCACTTGGCCTGTGAATGATTGCTTGGTCCCCCTGCTGTCTGCAGGCCGGGAGCTCTGAATTGGCAATGTGGAGGTGAGTGCCGAACCTCTGCTTCCCGCTTCTTTGCCCTGGAGGTGACTTGGCCAGACCAGCTTTTCTTCCCTGGATTTTAGCCAAGTTCCACTAGCCTTAGTCCTTTTATCTTATGGCTTGACAGTTCTGGATACTGCCACACCTGCCCAGATCCACTTTCTTGTAGCTCCAGCTGAGGCAGGGCTCAACTTGTCCAGCCACCCCCGGGGCAAAAGCCGCTGTTTCAGCCTGGGCTGACTGTCTCTCAGAACTGAGATGGTCACTTTGAGCCGAGCTGCCTTCAGCAAGAAACATATCTGTGTGTGTTTTAGAGCCCTAGAGTTTGTTTAGAGTCATATTTTTTGGGTATTTGATGTTGCTGTTTCGGAGCTGCGATTTCTTGCTGCTCCTATGCCGCCACCTTGGCTTTGCCCCCAAGTTTACATTTTTCTTGGAAGCTTTTTATGCAGTAGTTCTGACTGTTTTGTCTTCCTCCAGGTCCATCCTTTGAAAAAGGAATCTAAAGTTTTATTGCTGTTCTTGCTTTTCTTCCTTTGCTGGCTCATGTTGTCAGTAAATTTCTTGACTTTTGGGCTCTGTAGTACTCTGCTTTCAGAGGGGAGAGCTTTGTCCAAATTGCTAGGGATTTTTCAGCTGCAGGAGCTATTAGGAGGCTACTATCTCTGCAGTCCCCACAAGCTTTGGGTCTCTGGCCATGCACCTCAGGACCACCACCCAAGACCATGATCCCAATCCAGGTAAGTCAAGGCAAGAACACTTAGGCTCTAAATGATGGCTTGGCCCCCCTGCAATCTGTCGGCCAGGATTTCTGAAGCAGCCACATGCAGCCACATGCAGCCACAGGGCTGTCTCTTCAGACTGCTTCTAGCTCTGGAGGCAGACAGCAAGATCCTCTCCCCAAAATTTAGCCAAGTTCTACCGACTTTTCCCTTGGCACTTATGGGTTGATAATTCTGGAAACCACCAAAGCTGCCGATAATCTGCTCTCCTGAAAGCTCCAACCACAGCTTGTCTTGGCCACCCTGGGGCTAACGCTGTGGGTTCATGGGAGGCTGGGAACTGAGACCCAGCATGCTGTGATGGACACTTTCCATCCTGTTGATGGGCTGCCTGCAGTGGAAGCTTTGTTTCTCTGTGATGTTGTGGGTTCTGGAGCTCTAAAATTTGTTTACAGTCATGTTTTATAAGTATTTGAGGTGGTTATGTGGGGAACTCATGGAGTTCTTCTGCTTCTATGTTGCCATCTTGACTCTGCCCCCTCTGTAGTAATTTTCTATGGTCAGCTTATTTTTGTTGCTCTTGTTATTTGCTTATCTTTTTTGTCCTTTATCCTTTAAAAAAAAGTTGTATTCTGCTCCTATGGTCAAAAAGGCCGGGTCTCAGGCTTCTTCTGCCAGGGATTGCAGGTACTGGCTCTTTATGTGGTGCTGTACTAATTTTGCCCTGAGGCCCACAGGAAACCCTTGGGTTTGGTTCTATGCTGAGGGGTTCTGGTGAAGGATAGCTGGCCCAACTTGAGGGTATGGCAGGTTATCTGATGCTGAGTCGGGATCCTAGTGGGGGTGTTTTTTGGGTGATGAGGCCAGCGGGGTGTTCCTGCATTTCCCCAAAGATACACTGAAGTACATGGCAGTGTTTCTGCAAGGTGGATGCCTCTTTACACAGTGCTATGTTGAAACGTGTGACTGGTCTGCAACACTGGTCACTGCCTGTTTGCTTAGGCACAAGTAGAATTGTTGTTTACCTCTTTGCCCAAAACTATGCAGAAACATGTGGTAGTTCTCAGAACTAGAATCCACCTATATCCTTGGCTGTGTTTAGACATGTTTTGGGGAAGGGTTCTGCTCTTGACATATGCCTACTCCATCACAATGTGGCTCAGCATCTACCACCAGTTTGCTGAGGTGGGACTTGATGCTGGCTTCAATGGTTGTTTCCTGTGCTGCACAGTGCTCCCCTTTTATTTGATTGAGACATTCTTTCTTGCCAGTCTTTCAAGTTTCTTGGGCTCAAAAATTGTTTCATCCCATCTTTTTGCTCTTTTTGATGTTCCAGAATGTTCCAGAATTTTAACAATTCCAGAAATGTGCTTTGGGGCACATTTTTGGTTTTTTGGAGGTTATCATGGGAGAATTATGGCAATTTACTGCTTACTCTGCCGACTTGGCTCCAAGAATTCTGTCCTGGAAAAAAAAAAATCAAAAATTAGAATTGGATAAGTGGAAGCTAATGGCTTAATGAGACATCAAGAAACAAATTCAAAGATCTTTAAAATAAAATAATGTGAAATATAAGGGAAAAAAAACATATCCAAACTAGAAAAGTTGTTGAGGAGAAATAATTTAAAAATCATTGGGCTATCCAAAAGCTATGAAGAGGAAAAGAGAGTCTTGACATCACACTTTAAGAAATTACAAAGAGAAATTGCCCATGTATCTTAGAAGCAGAGGGCAAAGTACAAACTTGAAAATCCACACATCACCTCATGAAAGAAACACCAATGCAAAAATTTCCCAGAGATATTATAGTCAAAATCCAGAGTTTTCAGGTTATTGGGGAAAATAACTGTAACCACAAAGAAAGAAACAATTCAAATACTGTGAAACTATAGCCAGGATCTCACATTTAGAACTACTGCTATGAAGAGCAAAGAACTTGGGATATATATGATACTGCAGAAAACCAAGGAGCTAAGATTACAACTAAGGATAATCTATCCAATAAAACTGAGTATAATCCGACATTGATAAATGAACACTTGCAAGCATTCCTCATGAAAAGATAAGAAGTGAATAGAAAGCAAGATATTCATACAGATGATGAAACTAAATGGAGTTAAATTGTTTATAACCATGGAATTAAGTAAAATTTATAAGAATAAAAGTCATTCCTCAATTGATAAGTGGTCAAAGGAAATGAACAGGCAATTTTCAGAGGCAAAAATTAAAGATATCTTTAAGCATATGGAAAAATGCTCTAAATCACTATTAATTGGAGAAATACAAATTAAAATAATTTTGTGGTATCACATCTCACCAGTTAGATTAGTTAAGATCACAAAACTGGAAAATGACAAGTGCTGGAGAGGATGTAGAAAAATTGGAACACTAATGCATTGTTAGTGGAGCTGTGAACTGATACAACCATTTCTGGAGAGCAATCTGGAACTATACCAAGAGGGCTACAAATAATTGTATACCATTTGATCCAGTAGTACCAGTTTGGGGGTTGTATCCCAAAGAGATCATAGAAGTAGGAAAAGGACACATATGTACAAAAATATTTATTGTAGCTCTCTTTCTGGTAGCAAAAAAACTGGAAATATAGGGGATGCCCATCAAATGAGAAATGGCTGAACAAGTTGTGATATATGAATGTAATGAAATGCTATTGTGCCATAACAAATGGGAAGGAGATGGATTTCATAATTACCTGGAGTGGCTTATACAATTTGATGCTAAGTGAAAAGAGCAGAAACAGGAAAAATTTGTACACAATCACAGACACATCATATGTGTGATGACAAACCTTGATAAAGTGGACTCTTCTCAGCAATGCACAGCTATAAGACAACTCTACAAGTCTCAGGATGGAAGGAGATATCTACATTCAGAGAAAGATCTAGAAAGACTAGAGTTTAAATAGAGACTGAATCAATACATGCTATCATTCTTTTTCATGTTTGGTTTTGTTTCTCTCTCTTTTTTTTCCTTTCCCATTTTTCAATCCATTGGCTACAACCCTTCTATACAGGCAGACTATTGTACAATATGAAAGTATATGCAGATCCTATACATGATTGCATGTCACCATGGGGGGGAGGGAAGAGAGGGAAGAAAATTTGAAACTCAATTGATTGTGGAAATGGATCTTATAAACTAAAAGTAAATAAACAAGTCAATGGAAAAAAAAAATGTTTATAACCCTACATGGCAATAAGTACATATGTAATGTCTAAGAACTTTATCGTCCCTAGAGAAGGTACAGAGAGTCTATTTAGAGGGCAGGAGTGTGAATCAATTATGTTGAGATGATCTTATAAAAGAATGAAAGGGTAAGAAAGAGAGATACACTGGAAAGAATGGAAGGTAGAGGAGAACGGGGATTGTTATCTCACAAAAATGAGGTATATAAGAATGAGTTTATATAATAGAGGATGAAATAAGGAGGCAAAAGAAGGGTAGATTAAGGGAATCAGTGGTCACAAGCAAAAGAAATTCTTTAGGAGGAGACAAGGTAAAAAGAAAGGGAGTGAATATAGATAGTGGGATGGAAGGAAATATAGTTAGCAATCATAATTGTGAATGTGAATAGGAAGAACTCGCCCATAAAACCAAAGAGGATATCAGAATGAATTAGATACAGAATATAACAATATGTTATTTATAAGAAAAAAAATGAAATAGAGAAAGAGAGACTGGCATAAAAAAGGAAGGGATAACAATCATTATATCAGAAAAACAAAAACAGACAATTAAAAGAAATAAACAACAAAACTGTATTTTCCTAAAAAATACAAATGAGAATGAATTAATATCAATGCTGATCATATATCCAATAAATCAGCTGGCTTTCACATTTTTGAGAGAAAAGTTTAATGGGTTACAGGAGGGAATAGACAGTGAAATTATAATAGTGGGTTGCTTTTATTTACCCCCTCTCAAATCTTCGTAATTCTAAACAACAACAAATAACAAAGAAGTTGAGGACATGAATGTAATTTTAGAAATGTTAGATATTATTGACATTTTGAAAAAGTTAACTAAAAAGACAGTGAAAAAGGGTAAACAGTATAAGCAAAGTAGTTAAAATAAAATTAGCCATACAAATCATCAGCATTTATATATAATAACAACAAATCTGAGCACGGAGAGATAGAAAGAGAAATTTCATTTAAAGTAAGTGGAGACAGTTTAAAATACTTGGGAATCTACCCACCAAGACACATATAGTAACTATATGAATACAAGTACAAAACATTGCACACAATTAAAGACATATTAAAATTATTAAAGAAATATTAATTGTTCACAAAGAGGTGAGGTAAAATAATAAAATATGACAACTCTAATGAAATTATTTATTTATTAAGTACCATGCAAATTAAACTATGAAAGTATTAATTTATACACCTAGGAAAAAATACTACAATTCATCTGGAGAGGGAAAAACATCAAGAATAGCAAGAGAATTAATGGGGAAAAAAAAGTGAAGGAACGAGGCCTAGCAGTGCCAGGTCACAAATAATACTACAATTAGCTAATCAACAAAGCCATATGGCACTAGATAAGAACAGATTAGGAACAACACACAGATGTAAATGAGAGCATTGACTGCATGTCTATTACACCCTCAAATCCTTGCTACTGGGGCAAGAACTCACAACTTGACAATACATCTGCAAATATTATAAAGTAGTTTGGTCAAAAATAGGTATCAAGCAAAATCTCACAATAAATACCAGGATAAGCTTAAAATGAATACATGATTTAGATGTTATGGGTGACATAACAAGAAAATTAGTATTACATGAAAGAAATTACCTGTCAGGTACAAAATTAACTTTCAGGTAGCAAAAGAGTCCACAAGCAAATGAGATTAAGGGTAACATGAGAGGCAAAATGGATAAATCTGATTATGTAACTAAAGCAAAATATTGCACAAACAAAACCAATACAAACGAAATGTGGGGGAAAAGTGTGTGCATCTAACTGATTCAGATTTACAAGTATATTACATGCTCAGGAATATGAAAAGATCATTTTCTGAGGAAAAAAAATCAAAACTGTCAATCATCAAATTAAAAAATGCTCTACATCAATAATAGTTGTTGAAATGCAAAGTAAACAACTTTTTAGCACTCACACCCATCATACTTTATAGCGAAGTAAAATGACAAATGCTTTAGGTGCTGTGTTAAAAATAGGTATGCTAGTGGGTGGGCAGAGTCAAGATGGTGGTGTAGAAGCAGAAAAACTCCATAGTTTTCTATAGAGTAGCAGCTCTCTCCATAACCACCTCAAATTCCTATAAAAAATGACTCCAAACAAATTTTAAAGCTCCAGATCTCATAAAATGACAGAATAACAAAGCTTCCACTGAAAGCAGCCTGGCAGGCAGATGGGAAGGGATTCATCATAGCTCGCTGGGAGCCCAGACCTGCACCACAGGAACCCACAGCTGGAGCCCTAGGGCTGACAGAACAAGCCACAGCTGGAGCATGAATCACTGGCAGCTGTAGTGTTTTCCAGAATTATCAGCCCATAAGAAACAAAGACTAAGTGAAAGGTCAGTGGAACTCAGATATTTTGGGGGGAGAGGGTCTGGCCAACTGCCCAGGGCTGGAAGTGGCAGAAGTGGTGGCTCTGCAGCCACCTCCATGTGGCTGCTTCAGAAGCTCCTGGCCTGCAGATTGCAAGGGGCAAAGCCATCATTCAGAAGCTACGTGGTCTTGCCTTGAGCTGCCTGGATCAATATGGGGTCTTGGGTGGTAGTCCTGAGGTGCATTTTCAGTGAGCCAAAGCTGGTGAGGGCTGCAGAAACAGTGGCCTCCTAATACCTCCAATATCTGTGAAAACCCCAGTTATTTGGGACAGAGCACTCCCATCTGAACAGAGAGTTCTACAGAACCTAAAAGTCAAGTAATTGATTGGCAACATGAAAAGGCAAAGGAAGCAAAGGGAACCCAGAAACGCAACTTTAGATTCCTTTTTTGGGGACAAAAAGGATCAAATCATGGAATGGGAGGAAGACAATGCAGCTACAATTCCGACACTAAAAGCTGCCAAGAAAAATGAAGACTGGTTACAAGCCACAGAGCAGCTTAAGATGGATTTTGAAAACAAAATAAGAGAAGTGTAGGGAAAATTGTGAAGAGAATGAGAATGACACAAGAAAATCATGAAAAGTGAGTTAACAACCTGACAGAAGAAATTAACACCTTAAAAAATAGATTAACTCAAATGGCAGAAGAGGCCCAAAAAGCCAATGAGGAGAAGAATGCTTTAAAAAGTTGAATTTGCCGGATGGAAAAAGAATCTCAAAACCTTTCTGAAGAGAATAATTCCTTCAGAATTAGAGTGGAGCAAATGGAAGCAAATAACTTTATGAGAAATCAAAATATTATTAAACAGGGCCAAACAAATGAAAAAATAGAGGGCAGTGAGAAATATCTCCTTGAAAAATAAAAACACTGACCTGGAAAATAGACCCAGGAGATACAATTTAAAAATTATTGGACTACCTGAAAGCCATGATCAAAAAAAGAACTTAGAAAGCATCTTTCAAGAAATTCTCAAGAAAAATAAAAATTGTCCTGATATTTTAGAACCAGAGTGCAAAATAGAACTAGAAAGAATTCACAGATCACCTCTTGAAAAAGATCCCAAAAAGAAAACTCCCAGGAATGTTATAGCCATTTTCAAGAGTTTCCAGATCGAGGAGAAAATATTACAAAGGGCCTGGAATATGATATTCTGGGTACTTTTCTCAGTATGAGGAGAGTTGAAGGGAATATAAATGTTTATATATGTATCCATACACATATGTCTATATAGGAGGGTATATATGCGTATGAGTACACATGTGAGTGTGTGTATATATGTGTAAATAGAGAGTGGGATCACTATTTTGGCATGGTGGGTATGGGAAAGATGGGGAGAAAATATGTAAATCAAAATGTCATGGAAATACACGATGTAAACTAAAAATAAACAAAAGTGTTCAAAATAGGTATGCTAATAACACCTTTTTGGGGGATCAGTGAATTACTCCAACTATTTTGGAAGGGAATTTGAGGTATTTCCCTAAAGTTATAAAACTACACATACCCTAGGAATACCACTACTAGATTTATGCCCAAAAGAGAACAAAGGAAAATGACCCACAAATGCCAAAAATATTCACAACAAATATTTTTGTTCTGAGAAAGAATTGTTACCTATAGTGATACTCATCCTTTGCAGAATGGTTGAATAAAGCATGACATGAAACTGTGGTGCAATACTGTTGCACTATAAGAAATGTTGAGCAGGATGGTTTTGGAAAAAAACAAACAAAAAAAAAAAACCTGGGAAGTGTTATACGAACTTAAGGAAAGTGAAGTGAGTTGAACAAGGACAATTTACACAGTAAGAAGAATATAAAAATCAACTGTGAAAGATGTAGTAACAATGATCTAAAATAATCCATCATAGTTCCATAGGACAAGTGTTGAAAAATACCTTTCAGCTTCAGATGAACTGATGTATGTGAGTACAGATTGAAGCATATTTTCTCTCTTTTTCCTTTTTATTGGGGGAGGGGGTGAGGAGGTAATATGTTTATCAAAACTATGTTATCCAAAGCTTCAAAACAGAGATTTTTTTTGATTTGAAATTTTATTATGCTAATGTAATGAAAAATCTAGTCCAAGCCCGGAAATGGTTGTTGCCAGCTAGCACTTTTTTTTTTTTTAAATGCTAGGTCATTTGCTTTCTCATTTATCTATAGAGAAACAACTATGTTTATATATTTGGTATACATTCCTCCAAATCTTGGCAATTGCACTTTTTTCTGGTAAATTTGTTAATTGTATATTTTCCCAGATAACTGGTCCCATTTAATCCTAAATGTATTAATTTTTTTTCTGAAAAAAGGTTACAATTTTATGTAATCAAAATTGTTGAAATTATCTTTTATGATCATTTATAAGACTTGTTTACTCAAAACAATTTTATATTTTGAATGGTATCTCATTTCTTTCTTATGTTTGTGATGTGATCTTTTCTTGTATCCATTTTGAGTTTATGATATTTAGACTGAATTGAGACTTCACATAAGGGGAAAAGTACCAAAGCCATGAGAGCTACCCCAAAGTGGAATGTGCCCAGTCAGGAGGCAATGGGGTTTGGTCAGATATTGGATGAGCATTCGAATATAGATAGTCAGGGTATACTCAAGTAAATTTTGTGAGGCCTTTTAGCTTCTTCCAATTATGGGAATTTGTAATTCTGTCAATTTCTAATGTATATTCATTTAGTGAGTTTTACCACACCATTGAGAATAGAGTTAATCTTCACAAAGATATATTTACCCTCCATTTTGTAGAATGACCTGGGAAATTTTTCCTTTTTACAAACATTTTTAAAGCTTTCTAATATTTTGTTTTTCACAATCACATGTAAAAATAATTTTTAGTTTTTAAAAAATTATTTATTTACTTTTAATTTACAACATTTAGTCCCGCAATCCCTTGAGTTTCTGATTTTCTCTGCTTCCCGCTCCCCTGCCTCCCATGGTGGCATACATTCAAATACAGGATCTACAAACACATTCAAGTTAAACATTAGTCAGGTTGTAGAGAAGGATTATAACAAATGGAAAGAACAGTGGAAAAGTGGAAACAAAACAAAACAACAAAGAGAAAGAAAGCAAGTAGTTTGCTTCAATCTGCATTTAGACTCTGTAGCTCTTTCTCTGGTTGCGGATATCTCTTTCCATCATGAGACTTTTGGAGTTGTCTTGTAACCTTACATTGCTGAGAGGAGTCCAGTCTATCAAGGTTAGTTGTCACACATATGTTGTGTCTGTAACTGTGTGCAAATTTCTCTTGGTTCTGCTCTTCTCACTCAACATCAGTTTATATAAGTCTCTCCAGGTTTTTGTGAAGTCTATCAGCTCCTCATTTCTTATACCACAATAGTATCCCATTACATTCATATACCATAACTTGTTTAGCCATTCCCGAGTTGATGGACATCCACTTGATTTCCAATTCTTTGCTACCACAAAAAGAGCTGCTATAAATATTTTTGTACATACAGGTCTTCCTCCCACTTCTATGATCTCTCTAAGATACAGCCTTTGCTGGGTCAAAGGGTAAGCACTTATTTACAGCCCTTTGCACATAGTTCCAGATTGCTCTCCAGAATGGTTGGATCAGTTCACAATTCCACCAACGATGCATTAGTGTTCCAATTTTTCCACATTCTCTCCAGCATTTATCATTTTCCTGTTTTATCATTTTAGCCAATCAGGCTGGTGAGATGTGACACCTCAGAGTTGTTTTGATTTGCATTTCTCTAATTAATAATGATTTAGAGCATTTTTTCATATGCTTGTAGATATCTTTAATTTCATCCTCTGAAAACTATGTCTATATCCTTTGTCCATTTCTCAATTGGAGAATGACTTGTATTCTTATAAATTTGACTCAATTCTTCATATATCTTAAAAATGAGGCCTTTATTAGAGACACTGTTCATAAAATTTCCTTCCCAATTTTCCACTTCCCTCTTTTTCTTCATTACATTGGCTTTATTTGCACAGAAACTTTTCAATTTAATGTAATAAAAATTATGCATTGTGCATTTTATACTGCTCTCTGTCTCTTCTTTCATCATAAAATCTTCCCTTCTCCATTAATCTGACAGGCAAACTACTCCTTGCTCTCCCAGATTGCTTACAGTATAAGCCTTTGTGTGTAGATTATGCACACATTTTGCCTTGATTTTGGTATACGGTGTTAGATATTGGTTTATGCCCAGTTTCTGCCACAATATATCCCAGTTTTCCCAGCAATAAGAGAGTGAATACTTATCTGCAAAACTGGGGACTTTGGTTTTATCAAACAGAAGATTACTATAGTCATTGACTGCAGAGTCTCATGTACCCAATCGATTCTATTGACACACACTACTCTGTTCCTCAATAAGTACCACGTACTTTTGATGAGTGTTGTATTATAAAATCCGGTACGGCTAGGCCACCTGCCCTCAAATTTTTTTTCATTAATTCTCTTGATATACTGGACCTTTTGTTCTTCCAAATGAATTTTGCTTCTATTTTTTCTAGGTCTATAAAGTATTTTTCAGTAGATTGATTGGTATGTCACTAGATATGTAATTTGATTTAAGTGAAATTATCATTTTTATTATATTAGCTAGACCAGCCATGAGCAGCTGATGTTTTACCAATTGTTAGATCTGACTTTATTTGTGTGAAAAGTGTTTAGTAGTTGTGTTCATCTAGGACCTGAGTTTGTTTTGGCAGGTAGATTCCCAAATATTTTATAACGTCTACAGTAACTGTAAATTGAATTTCTCTTTCTATTTCTTGTTGTTGGATTTTGTTAGAAATGTATATAGGAATGTTGAGGATTTATGTGGGTTTATTTTATATCCTGCAACTTTGCCAAACTCACTGATTATCTCAAATAGTTTTTTACTTCATTCTCTAAGATTCTTTATGTAAATCATCATATCATATACAAAGAGTGATAACTTAGTCCCTTCTTTACCTAATTTGATTCCTTCAATTTCTTTTTGTTCTCTTTATTGCCACTGATAACATTTCTAGTACCAGATTAAATAAGAGGTGTGATAGTGAACATCCTTGTTTCATCCCTGATCTTATTGGAAATGCTTCTAGCTTATCCCCATTACATATAATACTTGCTGATGGTTTTAGATAGATTCTACTGATTATTTTAAGGAAAATTCCATTGATTCCTACACTTTCTAATGTTTTTAATAGGAATGTGTGTTGTATTTTGTCAAAAGCCTTTTCTGCATCTATTGAGATAATCACATGATTTCTGCTAGTTTTGTTGTTGATATGATCAATTATACTGATAGTTTTCCTAATACTGAACCCCCTTTGCATTCCTGTAATAAATCCCACCTGATCAAAGTGTATTATTCTTGTGATAAGTTGCTGTAGTCGTTTAGCTAATATTTTATTTAAAATTTGTCATCTATATCAATGAGTGAAGTTATTCTATGATTTTTCTTTCTCCATTTTGTCTCTACCTGATTTAGGTATTGGTACCATGTTTGTTTCATAAAAATAATTTGGTAGGAACCCTTGTCGATTTTCCCCAAATAGTTTGTAAAATATTGGAATCAATTGTTCTTTAAATGACTGATAGAATTTGCTAGTAAATCCATCAGGTCCTGGATATTTTTTTCTAGGGAGTTCTTTGATGGTTTCTTCAATTTCTTTTTCTGAGATGGGGTTATTTGAGTAATTTACTTCCACTTTAGTTAATCTGGAAAATTTATATCTTTGTAAATATTCATCTATTTCACCGAGATTGTCAAATTTACATACTTACAATTGGGCAAAATAATTCTTAATTATTGTTTTAATTTCCTCTTCATTGGAGGTAGATTTACCCTTTTCATTTTTGATATTCATAATTTGTTTTTCTTCTTTCTTTTTTTCATCATACTGACTAAAGGTCTCTCAATTTTTTTTTCATAAAAACAGCTGTTAGTTTTATTTATTAAATAGTTTTTTCAATTTCAATTTTATCAATCTCTCCTTTTGTTTTCATTATTTCTAATTTAGTGTATAATTGGGAATTTTCAATTTGTTCTCTTTCTAGCTTTTTCAGTTGCATGCCCAATTTATTGATCTCCATTTTCTCTATTTTATTCATGCATGCATCCAGGAATATAAAACTTTCCCCAAGAACTGCTTTTGCTGCATCCCACAAGTTTTAGTATGTTGTCTCATTATTGTCATTCTCTTGAATGAAGTTTCTGCTTGTTTCTATAATTTCTTGTTTTAGCTCCTTAATCTTTAGAATTAAATTATTTAGTTTCCAATTAGGTTTTAGTCTATCTTACCATGGCCATTTATTGCATATGATTTTTTTTTGCATAATGATCTGAGAACGATGTATTTAATATTCCTTTCTGCCTTGAATTGTGATGTTTTTATGCCCTAGTACATGGTCAATTTTTGCGTATGTGCCATGGGCCACTGAGAAGAAGGTATGTTCCTTTTTATTCACATTCAATTTTCTACAGAGGTCTAGCATATTTACACTCTCTTAAATTCTCTCCTCCTCCTCGTTTATTTTGAGGTTAAATTCATTAAGTTCAGAGAGGGAGAGGCTGAGGTCCCCCACTAGTATAGTTTTGCTGTCTATTTTTTCCTCTAATTCCCTTAATTTCTCCTCTAGGAATTTGGATGCTATACCACTTGGTCTATATATGTTAGGTAATGATATTGCTTTATTCTCAATGGTGCCTTTTAGCAAGATATAGATTCCCTCCTTATCTCTTTTATTTAGATGTATTTTTTGCTTTTCCTTTATCTGAGATAAAGATTGCTACCCCTGTTTTTTTTTTACTTTAGCTGAAGCATAATATATTCTACTCCAGCCTTTTACCTTTACCTTGTGCCTATCCCATTGTTTGAAATATGTTTCTTGTAGACAGCATATTGTAGGACTGTGCTTTTTGAACCATTCTGCTACCTGTCCCTGTTTTATGGGAGAGTTCAACCTGTTCACATTCACAGTTATGATTACTATCTGTGTCTTTCCCTCCATCCTATTCCCTCCCCTGTTTATGTGTTTTATTTCTTCCTTCTCCCTCTTCTTCCTTAAGGGTTTTCCTTTTGACCACCAGCATTCCCTCCCCACACACTGACCTCTCTTTACCTACCCTTTCCCCTTGCTACTATTTTCCTTTCTTCTAAGCCCCTCCCCTTCTCCCCCTTCACACTCCTGCTTCCTTTAGGGAACTTTTTTATACTTAATGGAATATGTTTTTCCCTCCTTGATCCCAAACCAACGGGAGTAAATTTCATATAATGTTCCTATCCCTCCCTTCTTTCCCTTTATTATAATAAGATTTTATGTCTTTTCACTTTAGAATCCTAAACTTAACAGATTATGTTGATCCACGCTTGAACCAGAACCAAGGAGAATAAAGTTCATGTGATGCTCATCTCTCTCCATTCTTTCCCTCTATTATTCTATGATTTTATGCCTCTTTGTGTGGCATAATTTACCCTATTCTACCTCATCCTTTCCTTTTCTCCCATTATAGTCCCTTTGTACCCCTTAATAAGAATTTTTTTTATCATCAGTTTAGTTAATTTATACCCACACCGTCTATCTATGTATATCTGTTTTAAATGTCACAATAGTTACCTAAATCTCAATATTGACAGATATCAGCTTCCGATTTAGGGATGCAAACAGTTTGCTCTTATTGAATCAGAAGTTATGTGTGGATGGGTATGCCTGTGGGTGTTTTCCTTGTTTATCTTTTTATGTCTCTCTAGAGTGTTGTGTTTGGAGATCAAATTTTCCATTGAGCTCTGAGTTTTTCATCGGGAAAGTCTTGAAGTAAATTACTGCATTGAATGACCATATACTTGCCTGAAAGATTATGCTCAGTTTTGCCAAGTAGTTGATCCTTGGTTGCAGTCCAAGTTCCTTTGCTTTGTGAAATATCAAATTCCAATCTCTGTAATCTTTTAATGTAGAAACTGCTAGGTTCTGTGTAATCCTGACTGTAGTTCCACAATATTTTCATTGTTTCTTTCTGGCTGCTTGCAGTATTTTCTCCTTGACCTTGTAATTCTGGAATGTGAGTACTATATTTCTTGGAGTTTTCAATTTAGGATCTCTTTTAAGAGGAGTCTAGTGAATTTGTTCAATTACTATTTTACCCTCTGATTCTAGGACCTCAGGATAATTTTCTTTGATGATCTTTTGGAGGATGTTGTCCAGGCTGTTTTTTTTTTTTTCTTCATTGCTTTCTGGTAGATCAATAATTCTTAGATTATCTCTCCTGGATCTGTTCTCCAGGTTTCTCATTTTTCCAGTGAGATATTTTACACTTTCTTCTAATTTTTCAATCTTAATATTTTCTTTGACTGACTCGATGCATCATAGAGTCTTTAGCTTTGATTTGAGTGATTCTAATTTGTATTAAATTATTTTCCTCAGTTAATTTTTGAAGCTCCTTTTTAGGGAGGTACTTTCTCCAGATAGATTTTGAACCTCCTGTAACAGTTCACAAATTTTACTTTTCAAGGATTTCTTTTCTTCAATGAGATTTTTTTTTCCATTCTGGCCAATTCAATTTTAAAAGAATTAGTCAGTTTATCTTCTACCTCTCTAATTTGGCTTGATATCCATAATATCACCTCAAAGTGATTATTCTTATTCACAATAATAAGATTCAGTCTCATCTTTGGTTGTTTCTGGCCCATTGTGATTGCCTATTTCCTGACTTTTAGAGTGGATTCCTGCTTCCAGGATACAGAGGGCTCTGACCCATGCTTCTCAGGCTGGAAACTAAGGACCTTATTGTTGACTTCGTGTGCTGTAGCCCCTGGGTGTCTAGACTGAGCACTCTCAGTTTTTCCCCTGAGGTTCACAGAGTAACATGTAGGGGAGGGGTGGTCTGACCACTTCATGTTTGTTACCTGTGTGCCCCTGCACTACAGCTCAGACAGGTTCAACAGCTGGTGGCCTGCAGTTCTGGTGTCTTCAGATTCTCCTGGTTGTTCTAAGACACTCTCGAGCTTCTGTTGTTAGTGCTTACTGGCTACCAACCCTCTCTGCCCCAGAGCTTCAGGATCTCCCACTGTTCAGCTGAGGTGGAGCTTATTGGGAGGCCTCCCACCCTTCACTTCACGTATGGCACAGCTTCAGTCACACCTTTCCTCTAGGACTCCCAAGCCTGCAGCTGCTTCCACTGTTTCAGGATTTTACACTGTGTGGGACATTACTCTCTGGTTTTTCAGGTCAGGGAGGGGGATTAGAGCCCCTAGGGTTTACTTTTCCATCTAGGATCCCAGAAGTTCAGGCAGGTGATTTTTAAAGATCCAGGCTGTGGGCTGATAGCCCCAGGAGAAGCTGCTGCTGTAGGTGCTGCACTTGCTCTTATGCAGCTCTGGGTGTTCCTTTGTGCAGCAGTGAGACATTTGTGAGTAGCCCTTGGAGTTGCTGAAACTGCTGGTTAGGGCTTGCTGTCACTCTGCTGTGCTCTGCTCTTAGGTCCAAGCTTGTGTAGCTCCCACATGCTCTGTGCACCCCCTGTTCAGTCCTATGTGGGTGATTTCCTGGACTGGGAATCTGTAACACTCTGACTCCCATGGATTCCGTCACTCTAAAATCCATTCAGATTCATTTTTTAGAGGTTAGTGATGGAATTCATAGAGGAGCTCAGGAAAGTGCTTGCTTATGTTATGCCATCTTGCCTTTGCTCTGTAAAAACAATTTTAGCATTCTTTTTCAAATTTCAAATTCTTTCCTTCTCTCTCCTCCCCCCAACTGAGAAAGCAAACAAAATGAAATGTTATACACGTGTAGAATTGAAAAACATATTTCCATTTGTCATTCTGTAAAAGAAAACAGAGTATAAAAGAAAAAGAAAGCAAAGAAAAAGTATCTCTGATTTACATTTAGGTTGTACCAGTCATTTCTCTTGCGATGGACAATACCTTTAATCATAACTCCTTCAGTATTGTCTTCAATCTTGATAATGCTGAGAATAGCTAAGTTATTCATTGCAGATTAAAAACAATATTGTGGTTATTGTTTAAAATGTTATTTTTTGGTTCTGTTCATTTCACTTTGCATCAGTTCTTGCAAGTCTTTCCATGTCCCCCCATGCCCCCCGAGAGCATATTAGTTATCATTAATAAAAATAAAATAGCATTCCATCATAATCACAAACAACAACTTGTTCAGCCATTGCCCAATTGATGGGCATCCCATCAATTTTCAATTATTTGCACTACTAGAAGAGCTGGGTTAAATAATTTTGTACATGCAAGTCCTTTTCCTTTTTTTTTTTTTTAATCTCTTTGGAATATAGACCTAGTAGTGGTATTGCACTAAATAAAAAAGTATGCGTAGTTGTATAGCCTTGTGGGCATAGCTCAAAATTGCTCTCCAGAGAATCCAATCAGTATACAAATTCACCAAAATTAGGATTTTAATTTTCCCACATCCTCTCCAACATTTGCTGTTTTCCTTTTTCTGTCATATTAGCCAATCTGACAAGTGTGAGGAAGTAACTCAGAGTTGTTTTAATTTTCAATTTATCAATAGTGATTTAGAACATTTTTATAGGACTATATATAGTTTTTATTACTTTTTGTAGAAACTGCCTTTTCATATCCTTTGACCATTTATCAATTGATGAATGGTTCTTATTTTCTTGCAAAATTGACTCAGTTTTCTATATTTTTGAGAAATGAAGTCTTTGTCTAAGAAATCCACTGTAATTTTTATTCACAATAGTGATTACTGACTTTGTATGATCCCCTCCATTCTATTTCTCCCCTGTTTACCTCCTCTTCCTCCTCCCTCTCTCTCCTTTTACTCTGTTCATTCTCAAAAGTACTTTGCTTCTGACTTTTACCACCTTCAATCTGTTCTCCCTTCTATCATTTCATCACTCTTCTCGTAAGCCTTTCTTTCCTACTTTCTTTTATGGTAAGATAGATTTCCACACTCAAGTGGGTGTTTATTATTCCCTCTTTAAGCCAATTCCAATGAGAGTAAGGTTCATGTTCTCCTCTTTCTGCTTTGTTCTTTTCCCTTCCACTGTAAAATCTCTTTCAGGCCTCTTTTTGTCACATACTTTATACAATTCTATCTCTTCATTGTTCCTTCTCCCAGTGTATTTTTCTTAAATTTATTATTTTAAATAATCATACCACCACACCCAACTCCCACCTCTGCTTTTTTTATGTATACTCCTTCTAACTTTCCTAATAGAAAATTTCATCAGTTATAAATATATTCCCTTGTGCTTTCTCTTTCCTGTTTATCTTTTTTTTATGTTTCTTTTGCATCTTATAGTTGAAAATCAAAGTTTCTATTCATTGCTGGTCTTTTCATCAGTAAATCTTGGAAGTTCTCTCATTCGATTGAATATCTACTTTTTCCACTGAAGGATTATACTCATTTTTGCTGGGTAGATGATTCTTGATTGTAATCCTCACTCTTTTGCCTTTCAGAATATCATATTTCAAACCCTCCAATCCTTTAATGTAGAAGCAGCTAAGTCTTGTGTTATCCTGCCTGTAGCTCCCTGAAGTTTGAATTGTTTATTTTTGGCTGGTTGTAGTGTTTTCTCATTGATATCGAAAGTCTGAAATTTGACTATAATATTACTTGTTTCTTTCATTTTGGGATCTCTTTCTGAGGGGACCAGTGGATTCTTTCTATTTCTATTTTACCCTTGGGTACTAGAATATCAGGGCAGTTTTCCTTGACAATTTTTTTAAAAAATGGTATCTAGCCCCAACCTTCATGTTTTTTTTTTTTTATCATGATTTCCAAGTAGTACAATAATTCTCAAATTATCTCTCCTGAATCTTTTTCCAGGAGAATTTTTTTTTCAAGTAAGATTTCACATTTTTTTCTTTTTTTCATTATTTTAATTTTGTTTGATTGTCTCTTAATATCACACAAAGTCATTAGCTCTCAGTTGCCCAATTATAACTTTTAAGGAATAATTTTCTTCTCTGAGTTTTTGTACCTCCTTTTCAATTTGACCAATTCTATTTTTAAAGGGTTCTTCTCTTCAGTGAATTTTTTTTATGTCTTTTTTTTTTCATTTGACCAATTCTGCTTTTTGAGGCATTCTACTCTTTATTGGATTTTTGTGCTTCTTTTACCATTTGGTCTATTCAGTTTTTTGTTTGTTTGTTTGTTTTTCCATTATTTTCTTCAGGATTTTTTGTGCCTCCTTCACCAGACTCTTTTTTGTCATTTTTCTTGCATCACTCTCATTTGTCTTCCTAGTTTTTCCCCTCCCTCTCTTACTTGATTTTTAAAGCCCTTTTTGAGTTCTTTCATGGCCTAAGACCAATTGAAATTTTTCTCAGAGGCTTGGATTGCAGGATTTTTCTTTTCTTATCTTCTTCTGTGTGCTTTGACATCTCTTGTCACCAAAGAAACTTTAAAAATATAGCTTTTATGTAGTATTTCATTTTCCTCCAGTTAAATGTAAAAACAATTTTTCACGTGTTTTTAAAACTTTCAGTTCCAAATTCTCTCCCTTTTTCCCCTTTGCATATCCACTCATTGAGAAGGCAAGCAATTCAATATAGGTTATACATGTGTAGTCTTTAAAATATATCTCTAATAGTCATGTTGTGAAAGAAAAGATTAAAAATAAACCCCAAGAAATATAATGAAAGTTAAAAAAAAAGTATGCTTCAATCTGTATTCAGACACCTTCAGTTCTTTCTTTGGGGTTGGATAGCATTTTTCATCAAAAGGCCTTTAGTGTTGTCTTAGATTGTTGAATTATGAGTATACTATTTTATCTTGATAACAATCTTGTGATATAATTATTTCCATTTTGTAGATGAGGAAACTGAGGTTCAAAGAAATTAAGTGACACTGATGATTACACAGCTAGTATGAATTAAAAGCAGTACTTACCAGGGATGCTTTACCTGTGGTGTCAAGGCCACATGTGACCCTCTAAGTCAGTGATTCTCAACCTGTGTGTCACGACCCCTTTGGGGGTCACATGACCCTTTCACAGAGGTCACACCGCTCCTCTATCTATCTCTAGGCGGGTCCACCCACATGCAGATACAGCCACATATGAGTATTAAAGGATTGCAGCATTAGGAAGCTTGAGAAGACTGCTCTAGGTCCTCAAGTGTGGCCCTTTGTCTGTATCCAAACTTCAAAGAACAAAGCCCTCTAGGGTCTCAAGTGTGACCCTTTCACTGAATTCAAACAAAGTTGTTCCTTGAAGAGCTGAGAATAGATAGCTAAGTTATTCACAGCTGATCATCTTACATCATTGCTGTTACTTTGTACATAGTGCATTTCACTTTGCATCATCCCATGCAAGTTTTTTCCAGGTTTTTCTGAAAGCATCACCATCATAAACTTCTATTATGACCAGAGTCTTTGCTCTCTGGAGACCTAAAGTTCTTCTGTGCTAGTGTTCCTCCTGGTATTGGGACTAGGACCCAGGACTGTGACTCAGATCTAAACATAGGCAATGCAAGAGAGTACTGCCCCTGGTGCCAGCAAAGAGACTGCTGTAAATCTTCTGATCCACTGTCTGATACCCTTACTGTCTATGGACTGACAAGTCTGAAAACCTCTACTGTTGCCACAGATTCAGTCACTCTGGGGATTGCTCCGGCTTTTCTGTGACCAGGTTTGTGCTGGAACAGCCCGTAATAGACAATGCTCCTCTCTCACGCTGGTTCAATAGACATTTGCTACTGATCTTTAAGTTGTCTTGGAGTGGAAAATTCTTTTCTTCTGTCTTTTTGTCGGTTCTGCCACCCTAGAATTTGTTTAAAGTCATTATTTAAAGGTATTTGAAGGGATTTGGGGAAGAGAGCATCTTGATTCTGCCCTCCTACAAACATTTTTAAAATGATAAAAGGAAGATAGTAACTTTAAAAATAATTCAATTTGAAAACTCCCACAATATTTAGAAATTATATTAACAAAATAGCATTAGCCAAACTCAATAGGTATAAAAAGCTTAATTTATTTAAAGAATAGCAAAATTATAGATATTCTTAGAATATATGTTATGAAATATAATAACAGAAATATTTTAAACAGGAAATATTTTGATCAGTTGCAAAAAATTGCAATACACACACATAAACTGATTTCTTTTATCATAACTTAAAATGCCTTAACCATAGATAGAATCTATGGAATGTCGAAGATACAAAATTAGAATCAGAAGGTCTCAGAATGAACAAATGAAATAAATTAACTGAAGATGCAAATAAAGTATTGTAACATATGGATAAATTGTGCAGATATGTTTATAGAAATAGAAGGGTTATGACCACAATTTAGGATAAAAATTGATGCTCATTGGGATCAGTAATATTTAATGAGTCTCAACTTAGTGGTCAATGCATAATATGTGAGGAAATAGCATAAATTAGATAGAAAGATAATTATAGATTGTGAATATTCTCATATACCAAGGATTAACAAAATAAAGCCCAAAGGCAAGAAACTTAAATTAAAAAAATTCACAATCATGGGGTGGCTAAATGGCACAGTGAATAGAGCACTGGCCCTGAAGTCAGGAGGACCTGAGTTGAAATGTAGTCTCAGACACTTATACAAAAACTAGCCATGTGACATTGGGCAAGTCACTTAAACACAATTTCTCTAACTACCCACATCCAAAAAGTGAAAAAAAAAATCACAATCTTGCAGAAGATAAATCCCCAGACTAGAAACATCGATCTCAAAATGTATTTGAAAATTCTATGAACAAACTGCGCTGGAACCAGAGCATTATCACAAACATCATTGCTGCCTACTATCATCTTGACATTGCTGATAAATATTTAATAAGAACATTGTTAATATAAATGACCATACCAAATACTCATAATCTCCACGTTACATGAAATAAGATGCTTTCAAAATATAAAGACCTATTGGTAGAAAAAAATAACTTGTGGAAATGGATAAAGTACATATAATCTCATTTGCTGCTGGAGATGTCCTAGAATTGTTGTCACTACTCTTACAGGAGGTGCATTTTAATCCCAGTTTTATTAGCTCTAAAATCAGATATCTTTATCTATCTTTGTAATAGTCCACAGACTATGATAGACAGACAGAAAGAAAGGAGACACATATAAAGATAGATGCTTATAGGCGTGTATACATACATGCATCTATAACATGTTGACTCTTGTAAAAGTCAATAAAGAGGATAAGTTAAAGGCAAAGATAAATGACAGGCAGATAGACAGACAGACAGACAGACAGATAGATAGATAGATAGACATATAGACAGATAGATAGAAAGATAGATGGATAGATAGATAGATAGATAGATAGATAGATAGATAGATAGATAGATAGATAGATACATAAATAGATAGAAAGATAGCAAGAGAGAAACCTTTCTCCAAACCTTTTCTATTTCAACTCTATCAGAAAGGATGTGACAAGGAGAAAATAGTAATAACAGCACCATTATTTCTAAGGGATTTTCAAAGAATTCCAGATAATAAATTTACAAAGTTTTGAAATCTCATTTTGCTAGGATTGTTGAAGAATGAAGTATCCACATAAGCAAATCTATCAGAAAATAGAAGCTTCCCTTTTTAAGTATGCTATATCAAAAATGGTTATGATTCTTACCCATTTAAAGAAAATTATTAACTGTTTCTGTGCTTTCCCAACCAATGGGTATATTTAATATAATTTCACATTTACTTAATTATTCAGTATCATCAATTAGCATACTCTGATATAATGCAGGTTCTCTGTTACATGGAGTTAAATGAGGTAATTGTTACATCTAGTACTTAAATTAAGGGCAGAATTCACATACTATGCACAATTCTTTTATGTTCATTTAATTCCTATTCCACTCGTAACCACTGGGAATTTTCTTAATATTAGAAGACAAACAGTCTTTATTTTATATGAAAGTGTTGCTAATTCAAGCTTTGAGTATGTTCTCCCTTAGCCTCCTCACCCCACTGATTGGAAGACTGGGGAATAGAATAAAAAACTACTTCCAATGTTTTTTGTTTTTTGTTTTTTTTTAGAGAAAGTAGACACTGGACTTTCACTTCACCTTGGTTTCCATATGTATTTCTTCCTGGTTTCAACTCCATTGAATAAGATGCACTCTGGTGCCTCTCCCACTTTTGGAAACTCCCCTTTCCAGCTTCTCTTCCTGTCATTCCCCATTAGATTGTAAGCTCTTTGTCTTTTGCCTCTTTTTTGTTTTGTTTTGCTTTTTGTATCTTCAGTGCTTAGCAATTTGAATGAAATAAACGAAGAGTACTCACTTAACATATGTTTATTGAATAAAATTTAATTTTCTTGTTTACTAATATTATTTACTACTCTTGGCTTATCTAATTTTGGACTCAGCTTGTTCAGAACTGTAATATTTATCAAATTCTTGCTCATCTTGCTTTTTTTGATCTACACTTCTGGTTTGCCTAGCCATACTTGTGATGAATTTGGCTAAGCCTCCCCTTCCTTTGCTTCCCCCCAAAAAAGGTTTTTTAGAAGATGACACTTGAAGTGAAATAAGATTAGTAATTCTTTAAGATAGCAAAGGCCAACCTATAACTCAAAAAGATTACCAAACATAAAAAAATGTACCATATAGCACAGAGAAAATAATTTTGTATGCAAGTTCTTTACTCAACAACATAAAACAATAATTTATAATGCACCTAAAAATGTGAAGTGTTCTGTCCTAAGTCTTAATGTTATAAAAGCAAAACAAAAACAAAAACAAAAAACATCTCAACCTCCAAGGGACTTTCTAGGAAATTCACCACATACACAGATAAGTAAACATAGCATAATTTGGCAGAAGAGATAACATCTTTTTTATAGCATATCCATAAACTGTGAGATTCAGCAATATTATGGTAATTTGAGAGAAATAAGAGAGATAAGAAGGAAATAGACAATTTGTTCATGCACACATCAGGACTCATTGGCAATGCTGTCATTAGAACATAGAGACCTTTTTCTGCAGTCTGTTTCCTGATGTGATATTCCATGGTCTGACATGAATTATTCATGTTCCAATGTAAAAATGCCTTCTTTGGTTAATGTCATTGCAACAATTCTGATTTGTATAATATTCTTTGTTTTTCTTCAGAGATGCCTGGATCAGATAAGTATTTGGTCTCAGATAAAGAGCACTCTTTAACAAATGAGGTTAATATCATAAAGTTTGAATTTGGTTTAGATTGTTTTATTGGAGCTCATTGCGGTACTATATATAAATCCTGGGGTGAGACTGTTTTCCTGGTAAAATGGAAGGAGAGAGTTTTATTCAACATGATCTCTGCTTTTGGGTATTTTGGATGATAACCCATTAAAATAATGAAATCAATCATGAGACTACTAGAGAATGTATATTTGTGAATTTGTATTTGGGTGTGTATTTCTGCAAGGGATGTGTACCAAAAAACAAATCCATTTATAAAATGGACTATTTGAGTGATTGAGCAGATGTGCACTTTGCCCTACATTTGGATAAATTTCAGTAATAAATAGTCATGTGATTCTGCATTGGAGCTCTATGAGACAGGATTAGCCCTTTACCAGAGCTCATTGTCAACAATCTCAGCAACAGAGAGGAAAACAAGATTTCCTTTGACTGTCAGCTCTGACCAGAGGAACAATTTGGAGTAAAATAAATGATATTTAAACAAATTAAATCTCTCCTATGGAATAGAATAATAGAATATATAGTAATTTGTTTTATTTTCATTCTTCTAAAATATTTCAAATGAAATCAGCACTTTCCACTAATATATACACATGATTTTGAAGTAAATGACTTTATTGCTATTTCTTTTTATGTGCAAAGGGAAAAATGGTACAGTTAGTGTAAGTAAGAATTGCATTCATTGGATCTAACTTAGTTCTTGATATTATTGAATCTCCACAGTTGTTACCACTTATTGTTAATATCTGTATTGCCACCCAGTATAATGAAAATAGATTTTTTTTCAGGGGGGGGGGTAGGAATGGTGTTTTCCTATCCATAGTGTCCTATACCCTCTTTCTCCCCAGAAAAAAATGGGATTTCATAATCATGGGAAAACTTCCAATGTGGAAGCTCCCTCCACTAATGTAGATTGGTTCTATAATTCATACCCTTAGGTTGTTGCTTGAGGCATTTTGAAATTTAGTGATTTACGGAATCTTGGGCAGAATCAAGACTCAGAAATAGAAAGAACTCCAAGGTTATCTTTTGCAATCTCTTCACTTTATAGAGAAGAAAACAAGAAAAGAGAGGTAAGTAAAAAGTCAAAGAACATACAAGTACTAGGTGGCAACTACCTCTCCTCCCACATAGTCAGCACTGAATAAAATATGTATCCAATTAAATGAAGGTAATTCCTTTTGAGGAAAGAAACCTTAGTATGTAAAAGGATTCTTAACCTTGACCTTGATCATTCAGATGGAAGGCCACCGCGACTATTCTTCATATATGAACAACCAATTCAACACCTCTTCTAGTTGATCCAAGAACAGTCAGAATCATTAGTAGAGAGTAATTTAAGATAGCTTTCATACAAAGAAAACTAGCTCTACATGACACTGACAAAGCTAAAGGGATTTTGAGTCTTTCAAAAGAGCAATTCTTTCCCTCCTTTAAAAAAATAGATGAAATTTCAGTGCACTAATATAATGAAAATAATACACCATTCTTCAGAGTAAAACAAGGGTAAAGGAGGCTGCATTTAATCCTCAAGGAATTCAGTGTGTTTATTGTCAATGGAAGCAGGGCCTCCATTCTCTCACTGCAGCCCTCTACTACCAGCTGGGCTGAAAATTGCAAACACTCAGAATTACTGCAGGAGCTCCTTTGATAAAGCACACGTGCAGAAATCTAGGGCTGACAGCGTTCTGGGTCCCTGAAGAATATTTGAATGTCTCTACTGCACAGGAGGGGGTTTAGGGAGGGAAGCACTAGGAGGAAATAAATGGTCTAATCAGAAGGCCTGTTTAAGATTTTAGCTATTTCATTGTTTGCACTTACCCAATTTAGAAGAGCTCATTCTATGGCTGTTTTAGATATGAGAAAAATAAATCTACACCATTTCTTTTCAGTCTTGGAGTAAAGGAAAACCAAACCTGAATAAGGTACTTGAGGACACAGTAATTATACTGTAATTAAAGATCAGTGATTTGTTAAGCACCTGTACCTGAATAGAAACTATTCTGTTTCTTAAAAGCTCATTGATTTTTTAAAATGAAAAATGTCATAAATGAGTCCAGAATGAATTGCTTTTTGATAAATAAGATGAGTTTTATGTGCCTTTGCAAGTATGCATTTGAAGGAATGACAGTGGTACTGTCATGTTCACATGGAAAACTAGGTGTCAATTCAGTTGCCCAAGATAAATATCCATAGTGCTTGGTAAGAAGAGTAACCTCATAAGAATTTCAAATTAAATATATTCACATACACAAAAATGAAAGTATTCAAATTCTTATAAATAATAGGAAAGGAAAATATATGGATTTCTTCTCTAATGCCCTTATTAGTTAGAGAAGACTATTTTGACATTCAATTTGCAGCAGGGGTAAAAAAAAGAAATTGTTCAGTTATTTTGTCTTCTTATTTATTTATTTTTTTTATTTCTGTCCCTTTTAATTATATTTGCATCACATCTTAAATGTGGCAAGAATTTGTGCCTCTTGAAATATTAAAGCCAAATATGGAGTTAGAAAAATGTTTATTATGCCTTTAAAACTGCTGGTAAATTCAATCCTCATCCATTGGTTTATTACATTAATGCTCACTAGTCACAAAGAAACTTTCACTGTATTTAGCATTAAGGGTTGATCATGTTAACACATTACATGGGTTATCCTTCAAATAGGGTAAGGATTAAACAGTTTTTTTTTAACATGAGTACTAATATTCAATACTCTAAGGTATGATCACACTGCACAAAATCTCACATGATTTTCATTTCAAGGAAAAACCAAAAATTAAAATTTGTAAGGAACAAGATCACACCATTTATGTTATAACAACGCTTTTGATTGTATTTGGTCATTTCTGTTTTGTCCAACTCTAGATCCCTGTTCAGGTTTTCTTGGAAAAGAAATTAGAGTGGTTTTCCATTTCCTTCTCCAGCTCATTTTTCAGATGATAAAACAAAGGCAAAAGGAGGTAAGCAATTTACCCCAGGTCAGTGAGCTAGTAAGTGACTGAAGCTAGATTTGAACTCAGGGAGATGATTCTTCTTGACTCCAGCTCAAGCATTCTATCTACTGTGCCACTTACCTGCCCTATCACACGCCAAAATCCATAAGGAACAAGACCACAACACCTCTCCTATAACAATCTTTTGCAGACATTCATAAATATTATTAAATATCATTATATGCAGAATGGAAATCCAGATCTACCTTTACCATTGTTAACAAGGCATTATTGCTTTTTCTCGAATAGTAATGTTGGATGTTTCCCTAGATAAAGTACAAAATTTCCAGTCTCTATTTAAAGCCTATAATATTTTGATTCCCATCTATTTTTTCTTATTTTGCCTCCTTCTTCCACATCTAGCCCTGAATTTTAGTCAAATTGCCCTTGTAGCTATTGCCCCTATCAAAATTTTCCTCTTTACTTTCTTGCCTTTGGATAGGTATTCCCTTATGTTTGGAACAACTCCCACTCCACATCTATGCCTCTAGAATTCCTAGTTTCCTTCAGTGTATTTCATGTTAATTTCCACATATGTTTATATTTATATGCACATGGTTTATCAACCCACCTAATATAAGCTCCTCCAAGGGACTGTTTCATTGTTTTCTAATTATCCCCACCATGCAGTTCTGTGTCTTGCACATATTAGGTATTTAAAAAATGTTGTTTGGATGAAACAATTGAAAAGAGTGGGAAGATTTTTAGAGATATTTCTTAATAGTTATCTTTTCTTCAAGTAAATTAAAATTGAAAATAACCTATGAAAGTAGAATTCTTTGTCATTCCTCCGGCCAGGCAATTCATTCTAAAGGGCTATATTAAAATTAACTATTTAAGTAATTGTGGTACTAGCTATTCAGAGAGTTGATAAAAGGAATCCCCAGGTCAGTGGGATGAGTTTACTGAGAGGTGTGTGTGCGACTTTGACTTGTACTATATCCTCTTATAGAAGTTATGGACATGTCCTGAAGGATATAATATAAGGGTTAATACCCCTTCTGAAGGACAGATTTAACCATGGAAATCTACTCTAAGAAGAATTTGTTGGCTCTCATTATTGTGTGGAGTATTGTTTAGAGGGACTTCTTAACCTTTTCATGTTTTGGCAGCATCCCTTGGAGATGATGATGGCATGCACAGTACAAAGTGTTCATGTCTTATGTTCAGAACCAATGCTGCATTGAAGTTGCAAGATGCAATAGGGGCAAGGGCAACCAGAAACACCTCAGATTTCTTGTGTATTTTATTTTCAAGTGACCCACAGTTCAGGAAGCTAGGTAAGATGACTCCTTTGCAGCTACATTATGAAAGGGAGGTGACAGGGTTATTTTTTTTTTTTGAGGCTGCTTTTGTCTTCTCCCTTTTCTTTCTTTCTTTCACAGAGAACTTTAATTTTCACCTGATTAAAGAAGTGTTTCACTCCCATCTCAGATTGGGTCATTTATGGGCATTTTTTAGTAGAAGCAGATGTTTCCATACACAGCCTAAAAGTAGAGTTTACCAGGGGTATTTCAAACATGATAAGGAAAGTACTTTGCGGACCTTAAAGTGCTATATAAATACTTATTGTTCTCATTCTTGTTGTTATTGACCACCAGTATGGTTATGGCTTCATTTCCTAAGTCTTCTACTGTACTCCTTATTAGCTGGAGTAATAAGTTAGAGACATGTAGGAGTGTTCTGATAAATGTTTTAATAGCCAGTACTGAGAGAAGTGGGTACAACATACACACACACACACACACACACACACACACACACACCAGCCAGTAACAATTTAGCCTATCCTACAAACTATGTAAGCCATCTCTTAGTTATTTTATTTTCTTCCTGAGTAATTTTATCTCTTATTTCTGTCTTTATGTGGTTGAAACTATTAGGAAAAATACCCTTGAATTTTGAATTACCAAATAAAATTTCAGTGTAACAGTTTTCTCCTAGCCTCAAATAATTGGTTATGATATCATCTCTGTTGTTCTCCTTTTGTTTTCTGTTGCTTGTGACATTGGTGATAGTCTTCCACTTGAAAGTTTCTTCTTTTTCTGTAAGATTTACTCTCCTTCCGCTACTTCCTCAAAATACTATAGTTTATTATAATAATATTATAAAATATTATATTATTCCCTCAAAATATTTCCTAAATCTCTAACCTTCTGTTTTTCCGCTCCAATAGCTTTAACTTTAGTGTCCTGACAACAGAGATAGGTAGATAGATAGATAGATAGATACATAGAGATATATCTAAAATTCCAGTTTCACATTTTCTCCCAAGCTCTAGCCACAATTCTCTAATTCCTTGCGCTATGTTTCTGCTTTGATGCTTCAGCTATTTCATCAAGATCAAATATTTGTCTTAATTCCAAAAACCTCATTTTTGTCAGTATAGAAATCTTAACCATGGGAAGGCTAGGTGGCCCAGTGAGTAGAGCACCAGCGCTGAAATCAGGAGCACCTGAGTTCAAATCCAGCTTCAGACACTTAACACTTACAAGCCATGTGACCTTGGGCAAGTCAATTAACTCCAATTGTCCTGTCCTCCCCTCTCCAAAAAGCAAAAAACCAAAAACCAAAAAAAGCAAACAACCACCAAAAAATGAAATCTCAATCACATAAACCATGACATTACAGTACCAGCCCATCATAATTAAGGTATACAGTGTCAATGGAAGTTCAACACATAACGAACTTGGTAATGAGTCTTAAAGAACTTTGCTAAGCTGTTCCTCAGACAACAATAGCCATAGATGCAGTGTATCACTAGGCAAATACTCAGAGCTAGCCTCTTAGAACCTAGTCGAATGTACATTTTTTGCATTGTATTTGAGAATCCAAGGACACTTGCATCCAGTATTGAAACAGTAGGTGTTTAGAATAGCTAGGAATCTCAAACTCAGAGTGTCCACACTTTTAACTCATTATCTCATTTCCCACCTTGAAAGAAAAAAACCCACAAAAACAAAACTGATTTCTTTTCATAACTCCCTTTGCTTCATTAATGGTACCTTTATTTTCTTTATTATCCAGGCTACCTCTGCCTTCCTCACCATATCCAATCCGTCACTGAGTACTATTGATTGTTTTTTTTTTCTTTTATTGTAATATTTTTTTTTACATCTTCCCCTTCTTTTCCTTTCTTCACAATTCATTGAACCCCCCCCCCCAGTTCACATGGTATGAGTTAAGCATAGAATTAAAAGGACTTAAATGCCCAAGTGCCAATCTAACACCCACTTGTTTCTGCTTCCTGAAGAATGTTAAGATTTTCAGGCAAACTAAATGGAAGATTTAACCAATAGTATTTGTTCCACAGAATTCTGCATTGTTAGGTTTTTGTGTGTGTTCTTTTTCTGAAAAGTTTGCCAAAACACACCTTTTCTTTCATCTATGTGGGGATTCAATTTCACACATAAAAATGAATTAAACATTTAACTTATTTAGACAGCTCTTTACTAAAAAGAATGCATTGGAACAACCCAATTGTTTGGCATAATGGTCCACAGAATGCCATAAGCCATATCTAATTGTTTTGTTCCACATTTATGAGAATCCTGCTGCATTGATCTTTGGAGTGTTCATTCAATTTTGGTTTATGCCAAATGTAATTTGACTTATGATTGGAGAGTTGGCAAAATAAAAGTCAAAATTCTTATACACTTGACCTTCATACCTTTGTTTCTATTATTTAATCTGGAAAACATTTCACATTCTGGCTGGTATTTATTTCTATTTGAAAGATGAGAAGTATTAAAGAAAGATTATATCTTAAAGCAAAACTGATATATTTTCGTGTCCTGCTTTCAGTCTCTGGCAGTTTATTTTTTTCCCCTTTTTTACTGTAATGAATAAATAGTCCTTATTAATGAACAAAACCTAAAAACATCCATTTCAGGTAGCACTTAGATTCACTTGCTCATCAAAACATGTAATTACCATCTACATCTCTTGGGTTAGCAAAACTGTACTGGAAATCTCATGAAAATGTTTTCCTTATTATAGCAATAACTGGAATTTAGAAATACAGAAAATATTTGAAAATAAAACCGAATGAATGTATGCATTGAAAGGATTTTGCTTTTTAATTTTTTCAAAAAAAATTATTTTCAGTCTTAGTGAAGTCCCTACCACATTCTTACATTTTTTTCCTCATATGTAATACTCATAAAATGGTATTTTGTAAGCTCCTAGTGTGAAGGTCATTAATTCAGGTTACAAATAGTGGACTCGAATTTGTTACTTCAGGTTCCTTGTAGAGTTCCACATCACATAGAGATTCTTGACATGAGGTTATGGTGCCCTAAAGATAACAATGAACTTCAGGCCACATGATGTGACTTCATGGCTATAAGCAAGAATGACATACCTTTTCTGACATTTACTGTACTGTATGATCCTGCAAAGCTTTCTCTTTAGCTGGGTATCATTTGATCAGATACAAAGAAGGAATTCCCAAAAGATTACATATATTTTCAAGTGATAGAACAAAAAAGAAAGAAAGAAATCTGCAGCTCTACATTTTATTTACGTACAATGTGTTGTTAATAAGACAGCAGGGTTGAAAACAGGAATGTGTGTGAAAGAACCATCAGCTCATGCTTTTCATTGATATTTATTGACTTTAAGAAAACTAAATAATAGAAGAATACAAAGTCTGATGCAATGTGAGAAGAATTATAATAATAAGCACCCCCACTGGCTGTTTGTTTCTTTGTATAGGAATGCTATTTTGGTAGAGAAATGTCAAGGTGAATTGCCCAAATTCTCAGACTGTACAGAAACAATAGAGAGGAAATGACTATAGACATGGGAATAGATAATTGTAGCTACTTCTTAAATTAGTAGTTTTTTTTTCAAATTTCACTGAAGTTGGCTTCAGCAATATTCTTACCTAAAAATTAGTCTACTATTTTTCAACACTTTTATTATGAGTTTAAATGAAGGTTGAACATATGTAAGTATAAATAAGTACAATGATGTGATATCTAGTTTGTAAGATATGTAGACTATGCATCTCTTCATAGCCTCTTTTGCATCAGTAAAAAAGAATGAGAAAAATGAAATGCTTGCACATGGATTAATAAAGAAAAATAAGTTCTAAATTTATGAGGAAATGACAGTATGGAAATCTGATTCTGGATAAAAACATCAAAATAGTCCACCTATTTCATATAAGGGGGTGAAAGTTCTCTTTTCTGCTTGTATTATAGAAATGTGGCTAGATTTGGAGTTAGACAAGACCTGGTTTTGAATCCAACCCCTAAAATTTAGTTGTAATCTGACAATAGGAATGCCACTTATTTGATCTCTTTGAGCTTCAGTTCCCTCAATTATGAATGGGGATAATAACATTTAATAACACACAGGATTTTTCCTCAGGATTATGTGTTAATGTGTATCAAACATTTTATAAAATTTAAATACTATGTATCTGTCACTTCTAATAAATATTATTATTAATACATATATCCTCCTCATCTCTTTCCTTAAGATTTGGTTAGAAACAATCCCAGGACAATTATCTAGCCTGATGCATTGTATTCTTTTACATGCTTTATCAAATTCATGTATACTAATTCATTTATTTTCATTTTCAAATAAAAATAATAGGATCTAAATGCTTATTGAAAAGATTTTCTAGTAGCAGACAGGGTAACAGAGATCACGTCTACCTCATCCTATCCTAGCCTCTCATGACTTTGATCTCCCCTTCTAGGTTACTATATTTTAAAAGCTTTTTGTTCCAATGCAGCTTGCAAGTCATAAGGATTTGGTTTGGCAACATCGTTTTAAAAAAATGATTCTAAGGGGGTGGAGACAAGATGGTAGAGTAAAAATAGGAACTCACTTGAGCTCCCACTCCAACTACCTCCAATACCTATAAAAAAATTATTCTAAATAGCTTTTAGAACTACAGAACCCACAAAGTGACAGAGAGAAGTAAATCTCCCACTGAACAAAGCCTGGTAGGCCAACAGGAAGGGTCTATCACACCAAGCTGGGAGCTGAGCTCAGGCCCATGTGAGCCATGCCAACCCAGACTCATAGCCCAGACCAGCCAAGGCTGACTTCAGGATAATGAATCACCCGCAGCTGAGGTGGTTTTCCAGACTTCTCAACCCATAAAGGCCAAGGGGAAAGTAAAAGGTCAGTAGGGAACTCTGTTGGAACTGGGAGAGAGAAGAGCACAGTCCAGCCTCTGCCCTGGGGTGACAGATGTGGCTGCAATCCCAGGACTGCAGCTGCTGCTGCATGCCTGCCTCCAGATCTCCTGGCATGCAGATTGTAGGATAATCAAGTGACCATTAAGAGGGTTATTGCTCTTGCTTTGACCTGCTTGGAACTGGGTTGAATCTTAGGTGGTGATCCTGGGGTGAGGAATGCTACTGTGGCAGAGCTTGTGGTGGTTGTAGAGAGGGTGCCCAGCTCATAGTTCTGACAATAACTCTGACAAAGCTGCAAAAACCCCAGAGATTTGGGACATACCTCTCTCCACTCTGGAAGCAGAGTTCTACCATGGCAAAGACTTAAAAATCAAATATTTGGCTGGTAAGATGCATAAGCAGAGGAAACACAATCAGAATATAGAATCTTTTTTAGGGGGACAAAGAGGGTCAAAACACAGAACCAGAAGGAGAAGACAAAGTCAAAATGCCTCCATCAAAAGCCTGCAACAGAAATATGAATAGGTCACAGGCCATGGAGTAGCTCAAGAAGGAATTTGATAACCAAGTAAGAGAAGTGGAGTACAAACTTGGGAGGAGAACTGAGAATGATGAAAGAAAATCAAGAAAAGGGAGTCAACAGCCTGCTAAAGGAGACCCCCCCCCAAAAAACACTGAAGAAAATAAAACCTTAAAAAATAGGCTTACTCAAATGGCAAAAGAGGCCCAAAAAGCCAAAGAGGAGAAGAATGCCTTAAAAAGTCGAATTGACAAGATTGAAAAGGAATTTCAAAAATTCACTGAAGAGAATAATTCCTTCAAAACTAGACTGGAGCAAATTGAAGATAATGAATTTATGAGAAATCAAGATGCTACAAAACAGATCAAAACAAATGAAAAAATAGAAGACAATGACATCTCAAAAATAAAATTAAGCAGTGAGAGAGGAACATATTGGGAGAAGGAGAAAAGGAGAGAAAGAATACGGTAAATTATCTCATATAAAAGAGCCAAGAGAAAACTGTTACAACGTAGGGAAAGAGCAACTAGATGAAAGACAATGAGTCAATCTTACTCTTATTGAATCTGGCTTAAGGAGACTATAACATACACACTCAATTGGGTATCTTACCCTACAGGAAAGTAGGAGGGAAGAGGATAAGGGGGGAGGTGATAGAAGGATGGGAAGACTGGGGGAGAGGGTAGTTAGAAGTAAACACTTTTGAAAAGGGACAGGGTCAAAGCAAAAAATAGAATAAGTTGGGGGCGAAATAGGAAGGAGGGACAAATAGTTAGTCTTTCATAATATAACTAGTATGGAAATGTTTTGTGTAACTACACATGTACAACCTACATTGAATTGCTTCTCTTTGGAGTGGGAGTGGGTGAGGAAGAAAGAGGGGAAAGAGTCTGGAAATCAAAATTTTATAAACAAATGTTAAAAAAGCGTTTTTACATGCAATTGAGAAATAAGGTATATAGTAACTGGGTATAGAAATCCATCTTGGGGGGTGGAGCCAAGATGGCAGCATAGGAGCAGCAACATATTGCAGCTCTCACATAGTCACCCCAAAATACCCATAAAATACGACTCTAAACAAATCCTAGAACTCCAAAATGCACACAAATATTCTTTCTAGTAAAGTCAGCTCGGTACAAGGAACCATATGTAATAGTAATTGGTTTAGCAGGATGCTTAGCACTTAGTACTAAGTGGAGGGACAGTACTAAGTGCTAAGTGTGGAAGGTGCAAACTCTGTCCCATTGTCGAGAAGGCATGAACTCCCCTGTTGATGTAGAAGAAGGGGATTGGCTGAGCCCCTGTTGATGTGGAAGAAGGGGGTTGGCTGAGGTGTGTACATAATC